>CM050173.1:44593271-45055771 GCA_027410445.1 Discoglossus pictus
TGGCAGTGCTTTTTAGTATTCATTACATTACTCTTATGTTATCAAACATAATAATTTATAGTGCTTTTGTGTAATGATTTTTTGGGCATATCCTTTCCATATCTTAGTTCTTTTTTCTTTCTTTTAAAAGAGAACTACATGGTTTTTCTATTTATTTCAGAATAGTTCCCACAGTTTTTATGTAGTCATTTCTCTACTATTTTAAGGGGTAACTATAGCTGTATCTTGGATGATATTTAAGTTAACAGCCTGAATATTCAATCATGTATATTAATATAGTGGATATGCCTTAAAACTGATATGTACATTTATTTGTGATAAAATATGTTTTAAAATAAAAACAATTTGATGGTGTTCATATTTATATACATCAATGGGGAAAAAAACATTTTTCATTTTGCTGAAATAAAAACAGCATGATAGTGCTTATATTTATATACATCAATAGTGATTTTTAATTATTGTGCTGTGTAAGAATACTGGCAGTGCATTTAGTGTTCTTTATATTAATCTTTATCCTTATTATCAATCATAATTATTTATGGTGCCTTTGTGTAATGGTTTTCTAGGTATATCCTTTCTATATCTTAGTTCTTTTTCCTATCTTTTAGAAAAAAAGGAAGTTCAAAGTTTTTATATTCATTTCAGAATAGTCCCCAAAATTATTATGTAACCATTTCTCTACTACTTTAAGGGGTGACTATGGATGTATCTTGGATAATATTTGAGTATATTTTTAATACTAAATATAACTATTCGTCATATTTAGCATTTAAGGACGCCACTATAGAGATTTATAGAAATGCACTAAATGAGAATCCCTCATTGAGTCCTTTTGGTGTTTGTGCCTGTAACTCATAAATCCATTTTGATTCCTTCTTGAGTAGCATTTTGTCTAGATCCCCTTTTATTGGGCCCAACTTAACTCCATCTATTGCACAAAATTTTAAAACAGATGTATCTTTTTTATGTTTTAATTTTACATGTCGTGCAATTGGTGTATCATATTCGTTTATAATTGAGCAGATATGTTCTCCCATTCTACGTCTGAGCTCTCTGCTCGTTTTACCGACGTAGATCTTCGTACAAATGCATTGCACTACATATATGACTCCCTTTGTTTTGCAATTATAGAAATCTTTTATGGGGTATTTTTTGCCCTTTATTGGGTGAATGAATTCTTTACTTGGTTTTATGAAATTGCAGTATTTACATCGTCCACATTTGTAACACCCTATTAGGGGGTTCAGCCACATTTTTTCTTTTTGTTTGTCTTGTTGGAAGTGGCTATGTACTAGTAAATCCTTTAAATTGGGGCTCCGTCTGTATGTTATTGAACTATTTTGAGTAACCTTAGTCTTGAGATCTTCATCTGCAGTCAATAAATACCAGAACTTGGAGAAAATATCTTTAATTTTCTCTGAGTTATGTCCATATGTCAGTATACATCGTATTATCTCACTTCTCTCGTTTGAGGTTATTTCTTCTTGTGTAATAGGACGTCCCTGACTTGGTGTATCTTTTATTGTATTTAATAAATCTGTTCTTTTGGTATTCTGAGCATATTGATATGCTCTTTATAAACATTTGTTCGGATATCCTCTATTTTTGAATCGTTTCCTAAGTTTGTCAGTCTCAATTTTAAAGGAGATGTCATCACTGCAATTTCTACAGATACGTAGATATTGGCCTTTAGGTATACCTCTTTTTTATGGTCCATAATGTTGGCTTGACCACTCTAGTAAGCTATTAGACGCTGTTTCTTTCCTATATGTTGTAGTGCTGATATTTCCCATTTCGACCTTTATTATTTTCAATTCCAAAAAGGCCAATTCAGTTTGGTTCATTTCATATGTGAATTTTAATCCTAGGGTGTTTTTATTAAGGGTGTCTATGAAGAGAGACAGTTGTCCTTTTGTGCCAGTCCAAAAGATGATAATATTGTCTATGAACCGTCTCCACATTAATATGTTGTCCGTAATGTTGTTCATAGATTCTTCAGAATTGGGAGTATCCTGGAACCATTGAGCTGTAGACAATTCTGTACTCCTTTGGATTTGTTGTCTTGTTGTAGCCTGAATTTGAAATGGACCCAAAGATGATCCACATCAACAAGCTCCCCCTTTAGGGCACCTTGTTTTGCCAACTTATCAGAAAAATCATTTCCTTCTTTATCCTGTCCCATTACCTTTGAGTGGCCCTTTGTCTTCTTCCAATATATAGTCATTCCATTAGAGATTACCATCTCATCAATAGCATGTATTAACTTACCATGTTTCACTGGTTTCTTCCGGGCACTTGTCATTTCATTATGTTTCCATACCTGTAAGTATTCTACGAAACTATTACGGACATATTCCGAATCAGTGATGATCACTAATTCCTTAAGATCGTGCTCTATTGCGGTTTGGACAGCGTGATATATGGCTACCAATTCTGATATTTGACTAGTCTTAGATCCTATTTTATAACTCTCAGGTGGAATTGGGATATTGTCTTTCCATACATTACCGATTCCTGCCACCAATTTGTTATCTGCCCCCTCCTTAATATGATATGCACACCCATCCACGTAAACTGTGGGTAAAGTATTACATAATACCTCTTCATATACCTTATGGGAAGATCATTTGTATTCCTTCATAAGGTCCATTTCGGACCAATTTTCTCTAAGAGGATCCTTGGCGGTACAATCATGTAAATCAACTAATCATTGGGCCACTGGATTCCTCTTATTCTGTGCATATCCAATTTCCAAAGGCCATCCTTGTAAGGATAAAGTCCATGCGGTTATACGGCTATTTGACAAATTACCGGCTTTAATTTTATCACTCTGAATGTATTGTAATGGTTGATGAGCGGTTTCTACTATAATTTTCTCACCTTGGATAAAACTTCGGAAATTCTGTAGAGCCCATACTGTAGCAAACAGAGCTTTCTCACAGTCATTAAACTTTACCTCTTCAGGTGATAATGTCTTACTTGCATACGCAATAACTTTACTATGCTGGTCATATTTCTGATATAGAACGGCACTCAAACAAAAATCAGTATATCCAGTTTCTAAAAAGAATGCGTCACAACCTACTATGATGATGGGATCTAGAGTATCCTAGTACTCTTATTCCCAGTAGGTTTAGACCTAAGTTTGGGTGACTCTAGACCTATGGGCAGTCTTTGTCGGTACAAAGGCATAAGTCCCAGCTTGCTTTGGTAGAGTACCTGGGAGCACCTTGGTAGGGAGTCAGAACGAGCTCCTCTCCAAGCATATGCCTCTGGGTCAATAATACATGCATAGTCTCAAAGTATGAAAATTAAGAACAACTTATTTTTGGAAACACACAGTATTTAAACAATTTACAATACCAGTACAGGGAGTGGCTACCCCCTTGTCCAACCCTCATCTTCCTCTTGGCCAATGGGGTAATCTCCAGAGTAACTTGATTACCTCTGGCCCATTAGGTGAGGCTACCTAATTCACTTGGTCTCTGGTTCTCAATGGAGAAACATCTATTTGCTCCTGTACTATGACCCTGATATTGGGCTGAAGACCCCAGGGGGTTAAGGTGCCTCAATGTCTGTACAGAGCCCTTTGTTCTGGCCTTGCTATCACTTCAAGTGTTTACTTTAGGTAATAGCTGGAAGGCAGATGGGTGATCTACTCAGGTTACTATCTGTATCAGACCCAATATGGATGACTGCACACAACATGGCTCCCACATTACAATACAATATAATTACAGATATTACCACTACAACATTTTATAACCCACCGCATCTCTCTCTTTCCCACATGTTATGAGTTGAGGCAGTACTTCCTACGTCAGTCCACTTAATGCGTTATGACGACTTTATTAGTGGTGACGTGGTAAACTGCCTCTTCTCTGAATGCATAACAATAACAGTGGGACTCTGCCCTGAATATATAACATTATAACAGTGGCTCTGGGTGCCCAAAACCTTCTGTTCAATAACATGTGGCAGATAACAGTTCCAGTCCAAGATGGCCCCTGGGTGTGACCAATACTGCCAGTCCCAATATGGATGCCGACTGAGCCATGAACTGTCATGCCCATACACAATATGGCCACTGGGTGTGGCTAATGCTGCCAGTCACAAAATGGCTACTGCTGCCAATATACTTCAGGCCCAAATCCAAGATGGCCCCTGGCTGATTCATGACAGAATGGTTTACCCATTTTAGAATAAACTAGGCAAGGATCCTGGCTGAGTTTTTGTTTTAATTCGTTTACGGCTTGATTTTGAATTTCCCCCCATTGCCATGGCTCTCCTTTCTTTAATAATCGAATGAGAGGCCTAGTTACCTCTGCATAGTTATCAATAAACTTACGAGAATAATTGGTGATACCTAAAAATGATCTTAATTCTTTTAAATTTGTAGGGGTTCTGGTTTTAAAAAGAGCTTCCACTTTCTTTTTCTGTGGATTTATACCTTCAGGAGTTATTTCATGGCCTAAAAAATTAACTTTAGTGCGGCACCATTGTGCCTTTTGAAGAGACAGTTTAACTCCTGCATGCTTCAATTGATCTAGAATATATCTGATTTCAAAAATATGTTTATCAAAATATCATCTACATATGTTAGTGTCCCTCGCTCTTGAGCGTCAGGCATTACCTTATGTAAAAATATAGCAAACTCATGCCCTGAATTTATAGTAACCAAATGGGGTTCTAGTCCATGTATATTGATGTTTCCCAAAGGTGAAGGCCAGTTTATACTGGTCCTCTTCACTTACTTTAATGGTCCAATAACCTTGGGCACAATCAAGCGTAATAATTAATTTAGATCCCTGTATTTGTGCTAAACATTGATCGATATATGGAACGGGCCATGCAGACATGTACACCTGTTTATTTAATTGTCTCAAATCAGCGCATAAACGCCAGGTACCATTTGGTTTCAAGACACCTAGAATAGGGTTATTAAAAGAATTGTGCACCGGTCTAATAATCCCACTGGACTCTAGGTTATTGATAATATCTGCCAATGATTCATAAGAGGCAAGAGGGAGTCGATATTGTTTCACAAATACAGGTGGCATATTTGGGTCAGTTTTAATTTTAGTGACATGTAAATTTGTCAAACCACAATCATTTGAATCCTTAGAGAACATATCTTGGTAATCAATTAATAATTGTCTTAGTTTTTGGCGTTCAATGTCATTAGAACATCCGCTAGCTAAGGCTATCTGTCCCTCGACTCTTTCTCTAAACCCAGGGAATACCTCAGGCTGACTAATCTCATAAGTCTCCTCCAATTGTGTAGACAAATCAGTAGTGATCATACTTACCTGTGTCTCAGTGTTCTGATATTTCTCATACTCTTGTTCATCAATGTTTTGGTTAAAAATAAGTTCATTATCCATAATATCATAGTTACTTTCAGTGAAACTAAAAGGATAAATAGACTGAACAGTAAATAATCTCTCAGGTTGTGTGTCAAAACACTGATCCATAATCTGGTCATCATTTACATAATTCTCTGGTATCAAACCAATAACAAAATTCATAAACTCAGAAGTAAAATACTCAGAATTTATAGCCATACCTATTAGGGATCCCTTCTCCAAATGTATTGGATGGGATGCTGTGTTATCTACCAGAATAATGAAAGATATCTGTGTTGTAGTAATTAGAGGTGTATGAATGAGGGTGAGGCCTTTTCGTTGCATCTAAAGATTAAGTTTTACAAAGGCATCAATACCTTTAATCTTTTGACCCCTTTTTACCAGTAAAAGGAGAGGAAATTGTGCCACCCCTTCTGGTATTGTAACGCTTTGTTCCATTTGCACGGTTACTGCATAATGCATTTGTTGTGCAGATTTCAATGCTTCTGAGTCATTTAGGAATTCTAAGGGCTTATCCTGTAGTCTAGACCAAATAACATTATTGATCAAATCAATTTGGGATGCAAAGCGATGTAATAAATCATTTCCAATATAGATTGGATATTGGGAACCCTCAATAACTAAGAATAGGTGCATAACCCTTTTACCCCCAATGAAAAGAGGTAATAAACATTTTGCCATAATAGCATGAGTTGAAGTTTCATGATCTATCTTATATACCCATTGATCATCGGGTTGTGTATTTTTTATTAAATTAGTATTCTTTATTTGTTTTAATAAGCTCTCATTAACATAGCTATGTTCATGTTTTAGAGCTAGTTTTCCTTGTTGAGAATATCTCACACCTGGAATATCAACAGGAATAAATAAACCTTAATCATTGGTTTCTATTTCCACTAGAAATCTAGAGTGTTTACTTATGTTTAAAGGCTTAGAATCGTTCTTATTTAAATAGATAGTTAATACATTTCCCTCTATTTGAATATTTTTAATATGCGCCTGATCAATTTGGATCACATTTTCATTATTTACTTGTTCTCCATTAATGTCTTTACATTTAAGTACTGTTATCTCAGGCATTTGATTATTTTGGAAGTGAATCTATACTGATTCCTCTTTTTTCTAAATAACATGACAATTCCTTTGCATATGAGGTTGTTTAACCTGATCATAATTGATGGGAAATGTAACTTGTGATCATATCACCCCATCAATAAAATCAATTACTGAACTAAATCTTCTAAGTAAATCAGTCCCAATTATAATTTTTTAACTAGGAATATCCACTATAATAACTGGATGTTTCATTTGTTGGCTCTACTCTCAATTTCCTCATATGTATCTTTGGAAATTACTGTGACTTGAGAACCTGTATCAATTAATGCTTTATGATTTAAAGTTTTAACATTCTGTATACCAACAGAAACATAATATCGGTTCTGTATTTCCTCCATTTTACATAAGAAATGTGTATGTCTTAACATCTCTAACTTCTTCCATTGTTTATTTTTATTTAGGAAGTCAGATTGTGGAGTATGATCTATCCAATTTATAACTATTTTTGTAGGACTATCAGCAATTTCCTGATTAACATTTGTTTCATTTTCAATAAACTGAACAGGTAATAAATCGTCTGTCATGACATTGCAATGCTCTTCTCCTACTTCAGCTATTAACCCTTTACCGGTAAACTCTGGCTCAATCTGGGTTACCTCCTGTGACCTTAAAGGGTCAACAGTTATATTTTCTGTGTCATCTTCCTTGGTTTTGCAAACACCCCTTCCTTGCTGAATAGGAATTTCTGAAGAGAAAGGATACTCATGGAGAAGAAATAAATCATTAACATTCTTTTTAGAACATATTTTTATATTTTTATTTGAATCAAGAGATTCACAGGTATCACTTCTGTTTGTGTTATTGACCACTAATCTATTTTCACAATTAGTATTCAGTCATTGGCTTTGGGAATTTTGACCATCTTGGGTTGGATTATTTCTCACTGACTGAGTATTAAATCCTGCCATAAATGCAGTCATTTGTTGTGTCAAAATGTTAACCTGCTCTTCTAAATTAGATGATGGTTAAATGTCTCTGTCGTTTCTACAACTTTCTTCTTTAATTCTTTAATTTTGATAAACTGCTGATCTGCTAGCTGCATTTTTTCTCCATGTAAATCTCTGAAGGTTTGACAGGTTATATAGACCTCCTGGATTTGATTATTTAAATTTTTTATGGTAATTTATTTTTGGGAATTTTGATATTTCCAGCTTCTGGCTAATTCCATCCAAACAGTAGATAACCTAGCTAAATGCTTCTTTCTTTCTGATTTAATTTGAATTGCATTTATAGCACTCATCACAGTTGTCAACAAATTCTTATCATGTAACCAATTATCAATTGTATCACCATCAATTTCAGGATGTATTTTATCCAAATATTCTGACAACTGTTCCCTGTACTCACAAACAGGTTATACATTTGAAATTAAAGTTTTAATTAATAACTCCATTCCCTGTTTACCATGGCCAATTATTTCATCTAAAGATAATGCCCCTACTGTTTCAAAACCAAAAACACCTTCAGCCATTTTTTTTTTATCAACAAGTGTTATTCAATAAAAAAATGTAAATCAATTAAATAATTGACCACGTGTCTATAAAGATATTTTTCTTGCTGGGGCCTCCAAATATGTTGGAATTAATACGACATATTATTTTCTAAATAATATAGAATAATGAATTTTGAGTTCAGAATCAATTTATAGACACATATTCCTTTTTATAAAATAACATTTATTGAAAATAACAAAATCAACTAGTCTAATGATAAAAATGTAATGTATCAAATCAAATGCAAATAAAACAAAATATAACCAGCCAGATATTAAAAGAAAATTAATCCATCATATTGTATAACTTATTATTTTATGACATCTTTTATACAATCCTTAAATCTCAATATAAAAGTTTATCTCAATCACATGTACAATAAAACCTGGAATATCAACCCAAAGAATAAAATCAGATAAATCAATTAATAAAAATTCACCCAAAATAACGTTTAACATGTACTAATAATGTCTAATTATAGTATAATATAACTATACAGGAATGTATTAAATATAACACAATTATGGTAAAGTATTTTATAATATAATTGATAAGTTAGCTAAGTAAAATTAATTTATCTGTATTGGTCAAAAAGAAAAATGAGATATCAAATTTTGTACTACAATTTATATCCGGATTTATAAATTTCAATGACAAAATGAAATCTAAATAACTTTTTGTTAAGAAATAAACCAAACAGAGAAATTATGGTAATGGTTTTCAATTATATCATAAGATAAAATAATTCAATTTATACATTACCAATTATGACAAGATTCCACTGGTCAATTCCAAAATTGTCAGGCTTTTTCCACGGGATCAAAGTTTTCCTCTATTCTTACTTTATTTTTCTCTCCAGCCCCCTCTCTCCCAGATCCTGTTTCTATCCATAATCATAAGAATGGTTATCAGTTAGATACCCCTTAACAGATTTATTATTCTGGGAAAGAGACTGAATGTCTAGAAACACATTCTTCACATGTCGAATTTTGGGGAGGATTCCATTATTTCTAAGAAACATAACATTTATAGACCTTTATCAATTAGTTTAGGAATTCACTCAAATATTTGTCTCTACAGAGAAAAGAACTATTTAAACATGAAGAACTCACTTGTGAGAAGCTGTGAAAACACATCTTTACATAGATATATTCAAATAATGGAATTGCATGAATAGATATAAAGCATAAAGCATATAAAATATTAATACATTGGATATAAAATAGTGGTTAATAATTGGAATATCATATTATACTATAATATCCACAGAAGATAGCACTTTATTCATACAAAAGTTCTGACAATGTAGTGTATTACTGATATGTGCTATGTATTGTTGCTAACATAGAGAAATGAACATAGATAAATAGTGGTTTAATATTGCTCCCCTGATGCTGCATGCTGATTGGGGGGATCAGATGCCTGTGTAGACACCCCCGGAGGTGTCAACGTAATCATTACAGGATTTTTTAGATATGAATCAAAATAAAATGTTTAATGAGATGTGCTGCATACACATATATTGCTTTTTGCCCAAGGAGTGTAGACATGTATTAATCCATGAACCTTGGATATGCCTTTAATATAACCCAAAAATGTTGCACTTGGTTGGTCGTTATCATCAAAACTTAAAAATAATCATGTCTGAAAAAAGGACCTTTGTTTCTACATGTTAGTATGAGAAAATGTAATTCACCTCTTTATAATGTTGCAGTAATTAATAAAACAATTTTAAAACCAGTCACAATTATTTAAGAGTTTAAAGGGGGAAATAGCTATCCTAGAGAGCATTCTCATCCACTTCCACAGCACTTAACTCAATGTCAATTCTCTAGACTTATTTAAATCTATTTCCCTTATTTCTAAATTATTACTGCAGCCCCATCTTTGTGATTTAACACAAATTAGTATTACAAAACTATGTGTCTACTTATAAACTACACCCTTTTGCCTCCTAACCCCTACCATGCATCTAGGATAAAATAGAACTTACCTTGCTAGAGTACCAGTTTGTCAAGAGCACCTTGAAGCCAGTGGGTTCAAGGCATCATTCTCTCAGACTGATCAGTCATCCACAGATTCCCACATAGGTTACAGCTCTGTTGCAAATTCACAAAGTACTCTGCTAAACCATACTTTTATTTTGTTAGGGAGAAAATGAATAGGATAATGCAGATACTTATATGTGTGTAAACACACATACACGTATAGAGTACAGATAGGAGTTGAATCCTGGATATGTCCAAAATAAATGAAATTGGAAATACTAGTGAGTACTAATTAGAGAGTCAAATACTTACTGAAACCAAATATTATAAAACAGAACTTTCAATGAGTGTATATCATTAAAAAAAAAGAGAATGGAAACAACAGATGATAAAAATATATCAGTTGCTGACTGGATGTATGATAATGGATGCTATTTGCGGCACTGCAGACAATTAGTGATTTTGCAGCAAATTCGCAACAAGGTGAAAATTCCTGTAAGTCGAAGGCAGTATCTATTGCCCACAACTACAAGGGAACAGCGCTGTTCCCCTTGTGATCAACACCATTAGTCTGGTGTGGGAAAAGACTCAATTTAGCAAAAAAGAGACTGTAAAAGATGATCACTATAACAGGATGACACCAATTACACAGACAATATCTGGATTATAACCAAAATACTCCAGCAGACATGTTCATCATCCTGTGTCTATCGTGTCAAAGCCATTCACATAGGTGTTTGGGAGCAATGTAATATAAGGCGTCTCCCACATACATGGACCATCCGGCATCAAACTCAAACAAGTGGTCCCCAGTCATAAAGAGTAATTGTTATTCATTCTTTCATTGATAATTGTACAGTTTGTCTTTTACAGCTGTTCAAGGATCGATATAGTGTGTCGCCAATAGATAGGTATCACCGTCAAAGCAGAATAAAATGCTACAGTAAACCAGTGGGTGTGATATCTAGATATCTAGATCCTTCCTGCTTACAAAACATGTATAACAACTATAATCTCGCTGGGGAAATAGGTGGAAGATCTTAAAGTGTTGCGCCAGAGGACTAAGCTCCAAATGCTTAAAGCCAAAATCTGCTGAGTTATCAGAACATTTACTTATATATGAAAATTACAATTCATGGTGAGGTTGAAACTTTTCGAATTGGGCTAGTAATATACGGCCCTATGACTCCTAATGGCTTCCTCCTATTCCTGCAAGATGGGCTAGTTGATCCCCAAAGCTGACTAGTACCTTTTCTTTTAATGATAGTGGAAATAAATTTTAACTCTGAGAGAATTTGTTTTCCTTTGAATATCAGTAATTAAAGTATATTTTAAACCAATTATATCATAATTGAAGGTTGTTTGTGCATTTAGATTTAAAGATCAGGTATAAACAAAAAAACTTATACACCACAAAACTTTTCCTTTGAATAAACAATGCCTAATTATTAGGTTGAAAAAGGGTTTTAAATCTTTAATTCCAAAGAATATTTCCATTCACCCCAAATTCGCTTGTAGCTCGTGGACCCTTATAATTTAATAGCAACGTAACTCGGCCACATTTGAAACACGCAGCCCTACACGTTGGATTTTAAAGGCTGGAATTTAATATGGCTACAAATATGTAAATGCTTGCTGTTACT
This sequence comes from Discoglossus pictus, assembly GCA_027410445.1. NCBI lineage: Eukaryota > Metazoa > Chordata > Amphibia > Anura > Alytidae > Discoglossus > Discoglossus pictus. Next base: position 44,604,881 of record CM050173.1, read on the forward strand.
TTGACAACTCAACATGTCATGGTTTAATACAATATGTGCATAATTAACTCATTATGGATTTTCTTTATAAGCAACTGAGGCCCTCGCTGCGCTCCTTGCCAGCAACTGAGGCCCTCACATAGCGAGGGCCGCAGTTGCTGGCATGGAGCGCCGAAGGCCCCCTTATGCCAGTAACTGCTACCCTTGCAAACTTTACGTCGCAACGCAAACAACACGACACACCAATTACGACCATCGCAAACTTTACCTCGCAACGCAAACAACATACGACACACGACACACGTTAACACACATTACGACCGCGCAACAATCGGATGCAACTCGCGAACATTACAAATTTCAAAACAAAATACATACACACAGCACATACATAAAAAACTTACCTACAGCAACAGGGAGCATCCAGGACCTCAAAAAAACAACTTACACCTTGATTTCACTCAAAAGAAAAGAGTTTACACACTAAAAAATTTGATAAGCGACAGAAAAAATGGCCGCCGAACAAAACGAAAACGAGGCTACACACGCAAACACCATACGAGACGCTTTAGCACACATTATGACCTTGCAAAAATTTGGACGCAACACGCGAACATAAAAACATTTAAAACACAATAAATACACACAACACACACATAAAAAGCTTACCTACAGCAAGAGGAACCATCCAGCACCTCAAAAAAGCAAGTTACACCTTCATTTAAATAAAAATAAAACAGTTTAGACACTAATAAAATCGCTAAGCGAGAGAAAAAATGGCCGACGAACAAAACGAAAACGAGGCTACAGCACTCTAAACACGGAAAACACGACAACACACTCGCAAAACACCACAAGAAACTCGCAAAACACCACTAAGCACCTACGAATAATCCGCGAAGACGCATACCACAGATTACCCGCCATTTTACGCCAATGCGGAAGTACACCACTACGCTAACGGTTCGTCTTGCGCATGCACAGTATAACACTGCACACATTCACCACGCTTACACAGCAGATCCACACCACTAATGCTGCAGCAACATCAAAACACATTCACAGCTCTTCATCGCAATGCTTCAAAATAGGTAAAGTATATTCATTTATTAATGTATTATATATTTCATTATTATACACCAAACAGCATTAGCTCACTTACAATTTCATTGCCGTCATTTTTTGACGGGCAATTCGCTAGTTTAATATAAGCTACTCGTAGTGTTGTTGCCATGATAACATATATATAAGTTTTCCTTTTTTGTCCATTTGTGGAACAATATACAATAAAAATACTATTTACTTTTATGAATCATAATTGATGCTGAAACGTTCTTTTATATATTTCTTTGACTTTTGATTTACAACTATGAGACCACCCTCAGTTTCAAGCAAAAGACACCAGAGCAAGTTTGTCTGTGTATCTTAGCAAGGAAGTGATGCTTTGATACTTTTAACATTCTTTTAGTTTTCCCTACATATATTTTCTGACACTCATGGATAAATATGTAAATTACATGTATACTGTCACAAGTTATCAGTTGTTGTATTTCACATTGTTTAGAGTTAGGAAAAGGACAAAATATAGATATAAAATGTTTAATATTTTTACATGTAAATTGAAGGTTGGTAGATACTTATTAGCTAAAAAATGTTTAAAAAAAAGGATTAAGACGCCCCAAAAACAGTTTTGTGTGTTATTAAGCCAATTGTAAATTTAATTTAGCTTTCAAATAGTGTATGCTTGTATTTTTCTGTGTTTGTATCTTATTGCTAATGTTAATAGCACTGACACAACCATATATAGAATGTTTAGTATGATACTAACCCTTTTTACTTAAAATGTGTCATATGATACACATTAGGTGCAATTTATTTATGAAGTAAAAAGTGTAGGTGAGGGTATTATAGAATTATTATGAGCAAACAATAGTGTTTTGCTGTATTTTGTGAGCAATGCACATTGATTGCACGTAAATTATGCACATAATGGTAGACCTTTACACCTAATTAAATACATTCAAAAATAATATATTATTGGGTTATTAATGGTGCAAAATGGTAAATGCATCCATTAGCAGTGCTAAAGCTGTTATGCTAAACACTGTATTTATCTTGTACTTCCAATAAACCTTTTCCAGTTGATATAGTAGAAGAAATTCTTTGGTGTACTTTGCAGAAGGATATTTGCCCCATTGTACTTCGTATAATTCATATTGTTGAATGCACATTGTATTAACAGTACAGAAACCTAAAGAAAGTGTCAGTGTTTAATGCCACACTATACAACTTAGAATACATGTTTATCCTTGTTTTTTTCACAATACAACCACTTTACTAAAACACAGCATGTATGTATAAAATGAAACAATATATTTTGTAAATGCTGCCCCTATACAAGAACACTGTGTGTACTATCATTATATTGATTTAAATAGAAAACATTGAACATTTTTTTGCTTGAATGATATGTAGTCAACAAGTCCCAAAGTTTCATGAGAATAATGAAGGGTTATGTATTTCTATTTCTGTATTTCTTTATACACATACCAAACAGGTACAAAATATGAACATGCTTAATAACTTGTAAATAAAGAACATTTTCTCTAAAAAAAAGTTGAGAATTTGGCAGAACAAAAATAATTCAGTCTTTTAACTGATCTCGAGCTTCCCACTGTCAATCAATAAGCAGTAATAACAATTAGTCATGCGCTTTGTGCCTGTATGCTTATTGCACTCCTTGTTAGTTTAAGCATGGTTTCATTACTTTAAAAAATCATACAAAACTCAACTTTGCTAATGCTTAATCTTTCATTTTAACAATTATAAAAAAGTTGTACCATAATTGTCTCATTTATTTTACTTTTGTTCCTAACATGACGACTACGCACGTGGCAGGAACCACATATTCCGATATCTATTCAGTCTTCAAAAAATAGAAGATATCTCCATAAGTACATAACCTATATAGTATAAAAACAAACAGACATTATGTCAGACTTAATAGCCTATTAACAGCTTCCAACCCATATGGCCTTACCTCCTATCCACAATATTTGAATCATCTGAATGGAACCCTAATATAGGATAATATGAAAGTGCAGATGCCCTCTGATTCATGGTCAGCCATAGATGCTTATTATAGCACTAGGATAGCTGCAGCATTAACTATCTGCTCTGTCCTGATCTATTGGCTGCGTAACACAAAATGCGTTTCGGGATAGTGGAGATGATGTCAGAAAAACCACAACGTTCCAGACTGAGCCAGTAACCCATTCTAGCCATATCTGATTGTTTTTATACTAGATAGTTGAGGATTAACTAGCCAAGCGAAAATGACACACAGAATTTCTACAATGGTATTCATTGATATTAATGAACAATCAAGACAAAGTAGGGTGCCTTTTTGCAATAAGAAGTACCATTTTTGTGTGCTAGGTTGTCTAATTTTGAATTGACACTTTTTCCCTCTATACTATATCCCAACTATTTTATATTATTAATGAGGTTCAGGGTGTTTTAGCATACAAACTCTAATAAAGGTAATGTTTATCTCCTCACACATGTTTTTGTTTTTCACATATCTATTCAGTTCTACTTAAAAGACTGCAACTACATAGTAACACTTTGCAACCCATGATAGGATAACTATCCAGTGGCAAAGCTAATGCTGGAGCAGCAAGTGCCAACCACTGGTACCTACAGCAGGACTGGGGGCTCCTTCTACCAGCAGTAACCTGGGTTAAAAGGAGGGTCCTTATTTGTTAGGCAGTGGAGCAGATACATTGGACCCTTGGTTCTCAACCTCTAAAATTTATTTTCTCACTGACAAAAAATGTAATTGCCTCAAAACTCGACACATCAGACAACGCATTAGTGACCCACATTCTTTCTTCAGGAAGTAAAATAGAGTGCTGCACTGTGGTGTAGTGTAGTTACTGCCTACAGGAGCCCAAGTGCAGTCTGTGCCTTCACAAGCTTAAGAGCAGTCTGTACCTGCAAGAATCAAAGTGCAGCCTGTATCTACAAGAATCAAAGTGCAGCCTGTGTCTATAGGAATCAAAGTGTAGACTGTGGCTATAAGAATCAATGTGCAGCCTGTGCTTATTGCTTATAAGGAGTAATGTGTAGCCAGTGCCTATAAGGACGAAAGTGTAACCAGTGCTTATAGGAACCAAAGTGCAGCTTGTGCTTATAAGGACCAAAGCTTAGCCTGTGCTTATAAGAACCAATATGCAGCATGTGTCAATAAGGACCAGTGTAGCCTGTGCCTACAAGAACCAATAAGTAGCTTGTGCTTACATTATGAGTTTGAAGAAGGTTAATGATACCACTCAGCAGAAAATAAAAATATTGAGATTCACCATAGATAATAGCCAAGTATGTGCATGGTCTGATCTTGCTGTTGAGTACAAAATGCCTAGAATACTGAAAAATAGATGATACAGAAAAATAAGGAAACCATTAAAAGAGCCGATGTGTCTAGAGGTGTGAAGGAAGCGAGCAAGCAAAGGGCATGATGAAGAAAACTATCTTTCCTATTACCACACTACACATCAAAAACCAAGAATGTTACACAAACTCAGACATCTCTGGTTATATTTGATTCATTGGCAAGCAGCTTGGAAACACAACAGCTCAGTATAAACATGTCTGCTGAATTCAAAGAATACATAAACAACATGGCTTTTTATTGTCTTTTACATAAGACAATAGTACAATCCAGAATTTACCTCCCAAAAACATGGAATAACCCATCGCTAGACTAATGCATAATTATTTTTATATTTGTGCCAATTATAATGAAAACACGTACCAGCGCAATCTGTGCGTACATCAGCTTGTACTTTCACAAACCTTTGCAGTAAACAACATGTTATTTACCTTGATTTTAGATTCTTAAGGACACTTTGTTTTGGTTACCTGCATGTTGACTATCTTCTGAAAGCAAATTATTATGAGAATGGGGAATTGTTTACAGTTTATTAATAAAAACAAATATTTAAATGTAATACTAAATTAACTGTTTTCTACCTTATAGGCTACAATACAGTTTAGGCAATAAAAGTATAATATGTATATATATATATGTATATATATATATATATATATATATATATATATATATATATGCTAAATAGGGTATGCATATTTGTGATTCTCCACAACAGTCACAGACATTGTTATTCATTTGGATTAACGAAAAAAAGTTAGTGGGTATTACATTTACATTATACTTAATTCTTCACAGACAATAATATGCAAGAAAGCAAAACAACTGCATGACAATCTGGCAAAGAAGCTGCTTAAACCTTTGTCAGGGACTTAAGAGACTATGTAGAGGCTGAGGCTTTTATTCCCCACCAAGTCTTCAACTGTTACAAGACTTGTTTTTTTTTGGATGAACCCACATCACTAAAGAAGAGAAGACATTGCCAGGGCACAAGCCAAAGAAGGACAGTGTATGTGGGAATGCTAGTGGGGATTTAAATAAGCCTCTACTAGTCTATAACAGTGATAACCCCAGCGTTTTTAAAAGAGAAAATGTGATAAAAAGCAAGTTAAGTGTAATGTGGAGAGCCAAAAGCAAAACCTGGGTAACCAGGCAGTTCTTCATTGAACAAGGTGTTTGGCCCCACTGTCAAAAAATATTTGGAGGCAAAAGAACTAGCTTCAAGTAGTCTGTTAATAATAGGCAACTTTCTGGAGGACTTGAATTTATTTTATAACTGTGAAGTTCTTGCCCCCTAATACAACTCCTCTCACCAATCTCATGCACCAGCAGATTATCTCAAACTTTAAGAAACTGTTTTCCAAGGCCCTCTTCCACAGGTGCTTTGAGGTGACCTTGGATACTGAGTTGATACTGAGAGAGTTCTAGAAGGATTTTGATATCATCCACTGTGTCACTCTGATAGATAAGGCCTGGAGTGCAGTCTTTCACAAGACCATGAACTGTGGCTGGAGGAAATTGTGGCCAGAAGCTGTAGCTCTGAGGAACTTGGAGGCTGAACCTAGACTAATAGTGGAGGACATTGTGTCTCTGGACAAGTCCTTGGGCCTGGAGGTCAGTAATGAAGACATTGACAAGTTAGTGGAGGAACACAGACAAGAGCTCAGCAATGTGGAGCTGCAGGAACTTCAAATAGAGCATAAACAGATAGTGGCTGAGAAAGTTTCTTCAAGTGAAGAGGGGGGAAGGGAGGAAGCATCTACTGCTCTGATCAAAGATATGTGTACTAAATAGCTTGAATAAAATATTGTTTAAAAGTATCACCCTGACAAAGATCTACCAAGCTGCAATGTGGACTTGTTTAATGAACAAACGTCTCACTTCAGAAACATTTTGAAATTAAGGCAGATCTCCATAGTGAAACATCAGAGTCTCCAGCTGGGTTCAATCATGTGTCTGATGTTCTTTTGGAAGAGGACTCCCAATAACCTCTCTCCTCCTTCTTCTCCTCCTCCTCCTCTACATCACCACCATCCTATTGGGCCTTCAAGTCCTCTAGCTCAGTTCAAGTGAAGTTAAATTCTATATTATTTGATCTAATGTCTATGTTTTTTCATCTAATTATAGATTTTAATTTATGTTTGTTTAGTTTTAAGGTATTGTATCAAAAATACCAATATTAGTTCAAAACAAAAAAATTTAAATTTCTGGGCTCATAACAGATTATTTCAATTTACATTGATTACTATGGGAAATAGTACCTTGGAATTCAACCTTTTTGGAAATCAACCTGCCATCTGGAACAGATTAAGGTTGAGAACCAAGGTACCACTGTATTTATTTTTAGAGAAAGGGGATCTGATCACCCTATGGGGGATCTGACTAATTATATGTTTGGCATTTTAATGACCTTTGGGGGAACCTACCTCATATAGAGAAGTTGCAAGGGGCCCCTGTTTATTAAGCTAGCTCTGCCACAGACCCAATCTCTTCAAGCTACAGACAGGCAAGCCTATCTACGATGGAAAAGCCCATGCTAAACTGAAGATTTTGAAAAAGGCTTTTATGCTCATCATTTATTTAATTGCTATTAATACTGTTACATATTTCATCAACATGTAAAGTTTTTCTCAAACAAGACTAATCCTTTAAAACATACTTTCTGGGCTCCTTTAGTTTTCTGTATCATGACATCTTCATAAAATATATGCATCTCCATTCATGGTCAGTCTTGATAGTTAGACTTGGTGTTACAATGAAAACAATACAGCCAGAGACCCTAGCTCTGCTATTATTGGTAAGAATTGCATTTTGGAAAGTGATATCCGTATTAATTGGCCAATCGATCAGAAAGTCTGATTGACGGGTAAGAATTAAGAACGAGATCCGTTCTTGAGAACATTCTTAAGCCGAATTTGTAAGTCGGATCCCTGAATAATAATAATAATAATAATAATAATAATACTATAATGACTCATATGTGGTAATAATAATACATTGTAATAACAATAATACACCTGTACTGGAATAAGAAGTTACAGAAACTATTGTGTTCCTTTGTTTTAATTCATACAAGCAGAATATAAAAAACTCATGCAAAAAGCCTCGGGAGCCGTTCTTAAGTAGGGGTCATTTCTAAGTCACCTCATCTGTAACCCAAAGACCACCTGCAGTTACTGCAGCTGACTTCTTACTGCACAGCTTTAGTTGCAAAATCTGTGGAGATGTTCTGCAATTTCTGATACAGTTTGGACAAACTGAGAAAAATATTTTCACAAAATATTTTTTTTTAAACAATACATTGAAATGCTGCATATAATGATTATTGTTATTTAAAAGCCATGATAACCGTGTCATTACAGTGGCCCTTTAAGCATTCTATGTTCACTTGGCTTCTGCCAAACACTTGTCTGTATCATCACTGTATGCCACGATTATTGCATTGATTAACATCTAATTGAAACTACTGTACAATTACTGTACAGTGCCAGCCATGTTTTACGGCTCAGATTACATCCACTCTTGCCATATTTTTAACAAATGTCTTACAATGACATTTTAAATAAAAAGTTCACAGAGCATAAATTTTTAATAGTAACGATTCAAACGATAATGGCATCAAATTAAACATGCACCTCTTTTCTTCTGGATTTGTGGCATTTCCAAGATTTGAGCAGCATATAAAATTATTGCTTTCATCACTTCTGATGTACAAAAGGAAGCAACATAGAACACTAGGAATTTATAATGTGCATTCCTTTTACATGTTTCAGTTTAATTAATTTCCACAAAGTATAAAGGTACACTGCAGAGAAATTAATTACATAATGGATTGACAATTTAAGGCTTTTCATGGATATCAGAAAATCTGTGCAAGTTTCAAGTTTTCATTTTTAATATCAAGCATGTTTAAGTTCTCATTCTTTCATATAAATTAACCATTCTATTTCGTAAACTTTTATCATCACAGGTGATTACTTAATTATAATGAGGTCCTTATAAAGTCAGCTCTCAAACATTATCAGCTGTGTATGCTATGAATATAAGAAATATTTTTAGGAAAAATCCTACTATTTGAAGGCTCTTTATATGCCTGCTGACATACTAAGCTCTACAAGATGAAGGTCTAGGTATTTGAAGGAGCTAATACTTCTTATATTTTAACTCATGCTCTGAGACCTGCAGCTAAAATCTATTATGCATCCCCAGATTTTCTACACAAACCTAAGTGTCCAGCGCTTTAATGTATACAGCACCAAGATACTAGAACTCTCTACCACGCTCAGAGAGGCCCATAATGTGAACATTTTCAAAAAGAGACAGAACAACCACGCTCTTCACTGAAACCTTCCAAAAAATAACATCTCTATTTCTTTTCTCCTAAGTGCTTTATGTCCCTTCTGGGAGAAAATCTCTATATAAATGTATTATTGTTATTATTTCCTAGATGTGGTTTTTCATCTGATGTCATTATGACAAGATGTTTTTAAAGTTAATAGAAAATAGTGATTACATTGCAGTGACTGAGCTTGATGGAGAGAGGAAAGCAATGCAGGACAGCTTAAATTAGATATTTTATTATACATATTTTTTACAATGCTTCATTGCCAAAATTTGCAAAATTGAGCCATTCTTCAGATGATCACAAGTTTGTTGAAGCATCTAGTTTAATCATATTACAATGTTTATTTGGCAATTCTCTCTGGTTATATTGTACACCAGGGACATTTCCAAGGACAAATATTTTTCAGGGACAGAGGTAGCAATCAGTAGACTGTCGCCTGAAAACAGCCCAGGCATCCAGTCTTCATATTTTGCCTGTTATTCTCCTGTGGCATTCAATACAGATTGTTGGTGTGTTAGTCAAAGATACAATAGAATAACAAAATCAATATGAACAATGCTGCTTATTAAAATGAATATGTACACATCTTTGAAGACTTATGGTAAAACAACGATACGATCATTGGTGGGATAGTTGAGTTGTTTATACTGGGTCTAATGCTGTAGACACCAGGCATTGTTTTATTATGTTTTAGAAGGTCTGTGCATCTTTTCTGTGACTTATGGATGTTGTTCACATAAAATTTGGTATATCCTACATTGTCTCTTTTTTCATTCCAATGCAAAGGGCAGAGCTACCAGTCATGCAGGTGGTGCAATGCACCTGGGCCTTCCTCTGGGGGAGAAGTGCTGTATAATTTTTTTGTTTGCACTTAAAGTTTTTCTATTGTGTTGGGACCTCCCCCACCCTGGCCCAACCCACCATGACCCACCCTGGGTCCTCCTTTGGCTCCCCTGGGCCTCCTTGGCTGCACACATCCCCTGGCCATAATTTGGTCCATACCTGTTTATAAAAGAAATCCTGCACTTCAGCAGAGTTCCTGCATTACAAGTATATTCTACCACCTACTTCTCTGCCCTAAATGTTACCAAACACTGCTTTTAAAACTTAGTAAAATTAACCCAAACTTCTGTTATCTACATTTAGCATTCCAACCCCCATCTCCTACCTGTTCCTGTCTCACAGTAGAAGACTTTGCCAGCTACATTCAAAATAAAATTGATATCATTTGAAAGGAACTTTCTTCTCAGTAAACACAAGCTTTCCCCTTACCCAAACCCATGTCTACAATTGGATCTTTTGACCCTGTAACTAAGGGATGAAACCTCTGGTCTTCTATCAACCTCACACCTTTCAACTTGCTCACACTTATTATCAACTCTTGCAAGTATATTCAACTTCTCCCTGGACACTGTCAAGTTCCTTTAATTTTTCCAATATGCCTTAATTACAACCATCATCGAGAAACCCCCATCTAACTCAGCTTCTGCATACAACTATCGCTCCCTATCTCTACTTTCCTTAGCTCCAAAATTAATTGAGTGGCTATTCTACACTCACCTAACCCATTTCTTTCCTCCAGTTCACTTCTTGGCCCCAACACTCCACAGAGACAGTTCTCACAAAAAAAGTCACTAATGACCTGCTTACAGAAATGTCAAAAGGGTAATTTTCCTCTGCTAATTGTCCTGAATCTCTAAGCTGCCTTTGATAAAGTTGACCACCCTTATCCAAATTCCTATTCCCTTTGTATCCATGACAGAATTTTATCATGCCTTACACCCTATCTCTTAACACCAGACTTATCCCCCTCCATTCTAGCACATGTTACAAACTATGTCACCAGTGCCTGCTCCTGGATCCCCCCCCCCCCCCCCCCAACACCCGTCAACTCAACCTTGCTGCATCAAATCTATTGCGCCAAGCATTCTGCTGGTCCATTTGTCTCATACAGTGGTACCTCAGTTCTCGTCTCACTGAGAAAAAATTAGCTCAAAACTTTACATTTGCTCAGAACTCTAGGAAGTCAGACAGACAAATCTCAATGCTTGTTTGGATCTCGACTCGCTCTGGACACCACGCATCCTGTCTTTCAGGCAGTGGCATAAAGTTCTGTACTGTGGCATAGCATAGTTAGTGCCTACAAGAGCCCAAGAGCAGCCTGTGCCTACAAGAATGAACGTGCCACCTGTGTCTACAAGTGCAGACTGTGCCTAGAAGGACCAAAGTGCAGCCTGTACCTATAAAGACCTAAGTTCCAAGGAATAAACCTCCTTCCTCCTCCTCTACATAACCACCATACCATTGGACCCTCAAATCCTCTCAGTACTTTTAAAGTGAAGATAAATTCTATGTTTTTTTTTTATCTAATTATTTTTTTTATTGATGTCTGTTTAGTTAAGATTTTGTATCAAAGAGCACCTACACCACCAAATAAAATGTGAAGATTCTGGGGTTTGAAACGGATTATTTAAATTTACATAGATCCCTCTGGGAAATGCTTGCTTGGAACTCATCCTGCCATCCGGAACAGTTTAAGGACGGGTTCCAAGGTTCCGCTGTATTTTTATTGTATTGTATCTGTGCTTGTATTTCTACTTACCTTAAAATGTGTCTACACCTTTGTATTTTGCTATTTGTACCCACTGTATGTTTAGCTAATTAGTAAATAGCGTTATAGAAAATGATGGTGATTTATAAATACAAATGAATACTAATAATTATACTGAACATACACCGACTACATACACCGACTGCATACTCCACACCATTCCAAATGGGTAAAGAGGGACATATATTTTTGAAAACATATGCACTATTTGCTAATACATTGGTTCTCCCAAGTACACTTAAAAATTGCTAAAATTGTTGTAAACCACTGAGGCGTTGTTGGAGGTCTTTCTGAACCTTGTATTAATTTATTTTTTATTAATTGTTTATTATTCAAACTTACAATTATAAACAATAACATATTTTTAGACACTTCTTTACTAAACGTTTTGCATTTTTATTATTATATATTATGTCGCATAATTTTGGTAATAATACTACATTTGCAAACTAGCTAGATGAAGCTCACGGGCCATTGGTGGTCTATAAACCACAGTTTGGGACCCCCATGTGATAGCATTTTTGCCGTTTACTGAATAAATCTCTGTAATTTTTCTTTCTCTTAGAATATTGGGGAAAACAACTGAAAATGAATCAGAGATAGACTATAATTTGCTGGGGAATAAATGTTTGTCCATGTGGGGATGTCATTTTGAAGAAGGGACATTTGGAGTGTTTGGAGGGAGCAAAGGATTTTCTTTTGAAAGCGGTCTGTTCCTTCAAAAGAGGTATGGGATGATGTGATTTTAGGTTTCCATGGTCATCCTTGCCCAATTACAGTTGTCCTTTAAGTTCCAAATTGGGCATTCTGCAAAATACTGGGCACCTGGAATTCTACCTGCCTATAGTTCACTTTTTGTTACTTCCTGACTTGCTTGTATTAGACACCTTTAAGATTTTTGCCTCTCTGTTCCTCATTACACAACCTCAATACCACCCTATATACTCTATAGTCTTTACTCCCTCTCATATCTCCATCCTATTGTTGGAGGTAAATCATATAGTGTGGGGTAAAAGTCTGAAGGAAGCTGCTAATAATCAGTAGTAAAGTTTGGTAATGGAAATAAGAACACCAGAAGGTAAAGATAGAGATGAACAAGTAAACTGGCTGCAGATGCACAGAGATCAGTTCTATATTCTATAGATTGCTGCATATTAAGAGAATCATATTTTATGGCCACCTTCTAAATTTATTCTGGATTCTGAGTTTTGGATATTTTTGTCCTCTTTTGTGTGCATGTGTCAATCTGTATATAGGAACCTCTGTTGGTACATAATATGTTGGAGAACATTGAGCTGTCTTCAGAGCACTATATGATGAGTTGTCTAATGGCAGATACCACAAGCCTGAGATGGGCCCTCTAGGTAACAAACAACTTCTTACATCAGAGATGTGTCATAATAGATGATGTCGCAGAGCCCAGACACTATATAAGGAGCTGTGTTGGCAGGCAAAGCCATTCATAGCATAGAGACCAACTGATGAACAACTGTATAACCTTGTGCCTGTGTCTTATAAAGAGGACTATACGAAGCCTTAAAGGAGGAAGCTCTATCTTGAACATGGAGACTGAGATATTACATAGATAAAGGTAAGGTTTATTGTACAGGTAGAAAAGTAGATTCTAAGAATTAAAGTTATAACTGACTTTCCAATTTTTAAAGAAGCATGTACTCTATTATTTTCCTTTTTGAAACTTGCTATTATTGCATGTTTAATTCGATATAGCCATGTATTTATTCTACCCCTTCTATTTTTTCTGCAGAATATAATGAATAATTCCACCTGTGAGGAGATAGGACTATGAGTTGAGTATAGAAATTGCTTTAGTTAATTTATGCACAAGCATAGACTTCAATGAATGTATACTAAGGCGGGGAGACCACTTGTAAGACTGGCATGGGAGGGACACACTTTTTAAAGCAGCCCTGAAATATGTATTTTTCAGAATCATCCCCATTAAAGGAGAGGTGTTGTCACATTAGTGTGAGTATTGGTATTTTTTCAATATATATAATCTCGTGTGAGATCAGATACAACTCCACTATTATACAACTCCATTGTTCTTTAATTTTGTTTTTTCTTCTTTATAGAACTGCATAGAACTACAATATAACCTTAAAGGAAATTAATTCAGTTTCTTGGAATATTCTCTGTATTTTCTGACATTGAATGAAATATTGAAATGATAGGAGCAAAATGTCTGAGAACAGTTGAAGATATAAATGTATACAGTATATCTTCTTTACACTGTAAGCTCTCAGAAGCAGGGTCGTCAGTTCCTCATATGTCATGTCTTGTCTTGATGCCTGTCTTGTTCTTTCTCGCGCAGAGTACCCCTTGTAAATAGTTCTTAGTCTCATGTGTTTATTATACCACCTACTGTACAATTTTCTGTGTTTGTATTGAACACTGGAAAATACTACTGTACATGTTTACAATGTCGCCCAATTTATAAATATAAATGAGGAATAATCCCAGCTGTAAAGAGATAGAACTGCGGGGTGAGTATATAATTTTTCTTCAATTTCTTCAATTTATTTGTGTGATTACAGGCTTTTCTTCAGTGTCTGGCCAGACCTGCCCTTTAATTTGCATGGCAAGCTTTCTTTAACTTTAAGCTTTTGTTTAACTCTTCTAAACAATAAAGTGAGATATGTCCTAGTGAGTATCAGAGTTGTGTTGTCACCCTCCCAAGTAAATCAAAATCCCTGGACACTAACCCCTGCAGTCTCTTGTATACCGTTGTATATTTGTCACAATGGATGACATCACAAAGCACACCCTTTAATCCATTACCTATTATATGCAATGATTCTTTACTGGGGCAGTCCTTGTCTTGCTGGTGTAGCTGTTTTATCAGCAGGAAGCGACTATGTAGACTTGGATTTTCATTAGTTCTGCTGTAAGAGCGTAACACTAAGGATGGCCAAATTGTTTCTGCATTTACTGTTTCTTGTCAGTTAAAGAAGCAAGTAACCAAACATGGTGGATTTGTCCTACTGCATATAATATTTAAAGGTTTTGCAAATGGTAAAAATTGAACCACAAGTTACTGGTACCAAGGAGGTCTTGCAAATAGCTTAATGACATGTATGGAGCACTGTAAATGCATATATAAACACTCTACTGTACTTTTTTTTTTAAGTGAAAGTGATGTTAGGTCTTAGAATTAATAGCACACCATTCTCAAGCCCGCAAATCGGCCCCACAAAATACTTGATTTCATATTTAATTTCAGTGTTATATCAATCCTGGCAATTAATGTGTTAATACATATACTGTCTCGCATGTGACAGAATATCATATTTACGGCTTTATCAATATTGCATTATATCTGGAATGTGGGTCCGATCGTAACTCATAATTCAAGCCCATAGGACTTTGAAATCCAACCTCCATTTTACATTGAAGTCCTACGGGCTTGAACATGATCGCTGATGCAAGGCTGTAACTCGTGGTTAAAAACAGCCAATGGAATGTGGGTCCAATTGTGACTCATGGTTCAAGCCCGTAGGACTTCAATGAAAAATGGAGGTTGGATTTCAAAGTCATACAGGCTTGAAAACTTTGCTGTTGTTAAACCGGAACTTACAGCCTCCCAAAGCCTTAGATCGTTCCCAAGTTACAATCCCTATAATCACAAATCGCTATTCAATTGCTACAATTACTCAAGCTCGCAAATGTTTTCACATGCGTAAATGGCAAATGTAGAAGAAAATCAATCCTGCAAGCGCTAAAGACGACCCGCAAGGGGGTTTAACCCCTGTCTGTAGCACTGTAAATGCAAATAAAAAATCAAAACTGCAATGTAAATGACGAAGAAAGCGATGAAATACAATAGAATTACTTGCACAACAGTCTCAAGCACGCAAATCAGCAACGAAAAATGTATTTTATTATGTGTCATTTCGGGGTTATATCAATCTCAGGTTAATAGATATCAGTCCACCCACATGGACTAGAACAGTATTTGCATTCACTTTTAATATTTACTTTTTTGCGGTCTTGTGAGTCCGATTGCATATCGGACCCCAAAACGCTAATTGATTGACATGTTACCTCCATGTTTTACTGACATCATGATGACGGTCTCGTGTGGGCTGGATCAATTGAATAGCACCGAAATTGTAGCAGATTGCGAGCCTGCAGCAGGGCCGCAGACATACGGGCTATATACCGCGAGATGCAGGCTTCAAATTAATTGGACTCTATTTTTTTACTTTCTAAAACATTTTGTGTGATCATACACAAACACACACATCCTTCTCCTCTGTAACATAACACATGTATTGTTGTAAAACTACATTTTCTTTAACTTTGTATCACTTCTCTACAGAATTGCATCACAAGAAATTTAAACCAAATGGAACCGAATTTTGGTTTCCTGGGCTCTTCTCTGCATTCTTTGACATAGACTGAATATGAATTTTCATATTTGAAAACATTAGGAGATATCCACAAGTTCTTCTTGCAGCTACATTTCTTCTCTATTCAAACGGACAACCATTAGTGGCTAAGAAGAAATTGGAGACAGCTTGCTTGTAATATACAATCAGAGAGTCTAGAGACTCTGCATTAATTTCAGTGTAATACAACTGCCTAAGTAAAAAAACAAATACTGTCCTGAAGGAGGAACACAACCTTTCAACTCCTAACTTGCAATGTGGCGAGAAGTCCAAAACAGTATTAAATACCGGAAGACCCAACTGGACACAGTAACCTCCCCTATCACTTTGTCTTGCTGCTGACTAGTTTATAGTCCCCAGACTCTTATTCTGTTGTGTCACTTCCCCATCTCCCTTACACTGTAAGCTCTCAGGAGCAGGGTTGTCAGTTCCTTGTGTGTTAAAATGTGTGTCTTGTCCTTTGTCATAAAGGGTCCCCCTTGTAAATAGTTATGTGGGTTTATCCTTTTGTTAATTTTCTGCAGCATTTTCTGCAACATTCGCTCTTTACATTGTCATCCAGTCTCTAAAGTTATCTCTTTTGATCAGGCAACAGAACTACCCTATCAGAGAATTTGTCTTGTTATAAATCATATATTGATGATGCTCTTTGTAATTTTCATATGTTTGTCAATACAAGCCAAGTTTAGCTCTGCTATTTGGTCTTTCTTTCCTTGTAAACATATCTCAGGCATCTTTAACGCCATTAAAGGCATATCTAAGTTTCCTGTATTATGAATGCATCTGAAAGAAAATAATTAATAGCCTATAAAAACATTTTTTGCATGAAAAAATACCAACATAAACACTTAAACATTTACCTTGAAGTTAGCAAAATGTCTTGTAATTTCTGACAGTTGGAAATTAGAGCTAACACCCCTTCCAAACCCAGGCTAAATTGCATTTATTTCATAATTTGTTTTGGCCAGTCATGTTAGCTGAAACATTTGATTTAAACTTGGGGGTTCCTGTTTGTGCTGCAGCCTGGGATATTTAGTGTGGCACTATGTAAGATGCTATGGCAGCAGCACAGCACAGACAGGAAGTAGAAGTGAATTATATTTCATCAGCGATTTGGGAGCTGACATCAGTATTCGCCTATTGGCTGAGGAAGAAACAGCAGGTGTATAATGGGTTAAATTGATCCCCTAATGCTTCATGCTGATTGGGTGGGGATCAGGGGCCTGTGTCAACATAATCATTAGAGGGCTTTTTAGATATTAATAAAATTTAAATATTTTATGAAATAGGCTGCTTTTGCTTATAGAGTGCATAAATGTATTAATCCATGAAACTTGGATAAGCATTTGGTTCCTCTACTTCTACTGAAGACTGTTCTGATTTTGCTCTCTATTGGTCAAGAGAATCATAGACCAAAGCAATAGTGGCAAAACTTTTTAAAACTCTGATGTGCACCACACTAGTCACTAATCATATAAACCTGCACAGTACTGTTATATAAAGATAAAGCAAGTTTCATATAGCCCTCCACATTAGATAAATAGCCATCCACACAGAGTCTCCGTCCATTCTTTTCCCCACTCATCTCTTCCCCTTTTTTCTCTTGTTCTCTTCTATTCCACTCCTCTCTTTTACCTTAATTACTCCTTTTCTTCGCCATTCTCCTCTTTCTTTCTCCCTTTATCTCCCTCTTCTCTTGCCTAATTCTCTCTTTTCACCTCTATCTTCGTCTCTGCTCCTTTCTTTTTCTCCATTCTCTCCCCATTTTGTCTCTGTTTCTCTATAACTTCCTCCTCTCTACTCAATCTCCTCAACTCATTTTCTCTCTTTTCTCTTCAATTCTCTCTATTTATTTCATTCCCATGTTCTCCCACCACCTTCTTCCCCCTTCTCTTTCTATCCACTTACATCTGTTTCTCTCTCTCCAATTCCATCCCATTTTCTCTCTCTTATTCTCTTACCCTCCCTTTCTCTCATCCCCTTCTCATCCCTGTCTTCTCTCCTCTTACTCATCTCTCCCCCTACTCTCTCTCCCACTCATCTCTCACATCTCTACTTTCCACCTTCTTTCTCACCCTCCCTTCCTCCTCTGTCTTTCCAATTTCCTCATTACTCAATCACCTTACCTGTCTCACTACCTCTATATTCCTCCTTCTCTGTCCCTTCCACTTCTCCCTTCTCTTTCATTTCTTCCCTCCTTCTCTCTTCTCCTTTTCTATCTCCTCCTTTCCTTCCACTTTCCTCATTCTCACCCTGTTTAAATTTCTCTCTTCTTTCTTCTCTCTTCCCTCACTATACTCACAAATACTCCCCCCCCCCAACTGTGTATATATATATATATATATATATATATATATATATATATACAGTGGGGGGGAGTATTTGATTCCCTCCTGATTTTGAAGATTTCTCCACTGACAAAGAAATGGTCATTCTATCATTTTAAAGGTAGGTGTATTTTAACAATAAGAGAAAAAAAAACAAGAAAACCCATGACAAAAAAGTTATAAATTGATTTACAGGTCAGTGAGGGAAATAAGTATTTGATCCCCTATCAATCAGCAAGATTTATGGCTCCCAGGTGTCTTTTATACAGGTAATGAGCTGAGATTAGGAGCACTCTCTTATAGTGAGTGCTCCTAATCTCAGCTCATTACCTGTCCACAAAGCGATCAATCAATCAGATTCCAAACTCTTCACCATGACCAAGACCAAAGAGCTGTCCAAAGATGTCAGGGACAAGATTGTAGACCTACACAAGCCTGGATTGGGTTAAAAGACCATCGACAAGCAACATGGTGAGAAGGTAACAACAGTTGGTGCGATTATTCGCAAATGAAAGAAACACAAAATAACTGCCAGTCTCCCTAGGTCTGATGCTCCATGCAAGATTTCACCTCGTAGAGTTTCAATGATCATGAGAACAGTGGGGAATCAGCCCAGAACTACACGGGAGGATCTTGTTAATGATCTCAAGGCAGCTGAGACCATAGTCATCAAGAAAACAATTGGTAAGACACTACGCCGTGAAGGACTAAAATCCTGCAGCGACCGCAAGGTCCCCCTGCTCAAGAAAGCACATGTACAGTCCCGTCTGAAATTTGCCAATGAACATCTGAATGATTCAGAGGAGAACTGGGTGAAAGTGTTATGGTTAGATGAGGCCAAAATCAAGCTCTTTGGCATTAACTCAACTCGCAGTGTTTGGAGGAGGAGGAATACTGCCAATATCCCCAAGAACACCATCCCTACCGTCAAACATGGTGGGGGAAACATTATGCTTTGGGGGGGGGAGTTCTGCTTAGGGGACAGGACATCAAAGCGACGATGGATGGGACCACGTACCTTCAAATCTTGGATGATGACCTCCTTTCCTCAGCCAGGGCATTGAAAATGGGTAGTGGATGGATATTCCAGCATGACAATGACCCAAAACACACAGCCAAGGCAACAAAGGAGTGGTTCAATAAGAAGCACATTAAGGTCCTGTAGTGTCCTAGCCAGTCTCCAGACCTTAATCCCATAGAAATTCTATGGAGGGAGCTGAATGTTCGAGTTGTCAAAATCAGCCTCGAAACATTAATGACTTGGAGAGGATCTACAAAGAGGAGTGGGACAAAATCCCTCCTGAGATGTGTGCAAACCTGGTAGGCAAATACAAGAAACGTCTGACCTCTGTGATTGTCAACAAGGGTTTTGCCACCAAGTACTAAGTCGAAGGGGTCAAATACTTATTTCCCGCCTTGACCTGCAAATCAAGTTATAACTTTTTTTACATGCATGTTTCTTGGGGGTTTTTTTTGTTATTCTGTCTTTCACTGTTAAAATACACCTACAATTAAAATTACAGACTGATCATTTCTTCATCAGTGGACAAACATTCAAAATCAGAAGGGGATCAAATACATTTCCTCCCACTGTATGTATATATATATATATATTTATATATATATATATATATATATATATATATATAATATATATATATATATATATATATATATATATATATATATATATATATATATATAAGGCAATTGCCCATCAAAAATGATGGGATAAAAATTGTGAGGCTGGCAATGCTGTTTCCCACACAATGTGAGGCTTTTGCTCCTCTAAGCACCTTCAGTGCTCATCGCGAGCCCCGTGCTGAGTGCCTTTGGCGCTCATTGTGAGCCTCTCCCCCCGTGTACTTCAACGTTCCTGCTTTGCACTAATCACCTTCTGTGCTCATTGCGAGCCCCACACTGATCACCTTCGGCACTCATAACAGGGCAATCAGTGAGAGCCTTTGGTGCTCATTGCAAGCCTTTCACGCTCTCAGTGCTCATCGTCAAAGGCGCTCATTGCGACCCTTTCCTTCCGCCTACTGTACGGGCCGCTCATTGCAGGTTTTGTAAACCTGCAAGTTTTGTGCTTGGGAATGCCATGTGTCTCTTTCCACATCTCGTTTTCATCCAGTTTCAGAATTTTTACGTTTTTCCTCCGCCATTTTTTTTCTTGCGTAGCTGATTTTGTATTGACCAAACCCCCCAAATATGTCTCAAATTCACTTGCAACCTCACTTCCAGACTTCCTGGCTCTCCCCCTGTGCTGTGTGGGAGCAGCCTAAGTCTTGAGTGGTCGACGACTCGCCTCGCAAGACTCACCAAGTCAGACCAACATTGTAAGCCTTCCCAACACTGACCACTACAGGGAGTGCAGAATTATTAGGCAAGTTGTATTTTTAAAGGATTAATTTTATTATTGAACAACAACCATGTTCTCAATGAACCCAAAAAAACTCATTAATATCAAAGCTGAATATTTTTGGAAGTAGTTTTTAGTTTGTTTTTAGTTTTAGCTATTTTAGGGGGATATCTGTGTGTGCAGGTGACTATTACTGTGCATAATTATTAGGCAACTTAACAAAAAACAAATATATACCCATTTCAATTATTTATTTTTACCGGTGAAACCAATATAACATCTCAACATTCTCAAATATACATTTCTGACATTCAAAAACAAAACAAAAACAAATCAGTGACCAATATAGCCACCTTTCTTTGCAAGGACACTCAAAAGCCTGCCATCCATGGATTCTGTCAGTGTTTTGATCTGTTCACCATCAACATTGCGTGCAACAGCAACCACAGCCTCCCAGACACTGTTCAGAGAGGTGTACTGTTTTCCCTCCTTGTAAATCTCACATTTGATGATGGACCACAGGTTCTCAATGGGGTTCAGATCAGTTGAACAAGGAGGCCATGTCATTAGATTTTCTTCTTTTATACCCTTTCTTGCCAGCAACGCTGTGGAGTACTTGGACTCGTGTGATGGAGCATTGTCCTGCATGAAAATCATGTTTTTCTTGAAGGATGCAGACTTCTTCCTGTACCTCTGCTTGAAGAAGGTGTCTTCCAGGAACTGGCAGTAGGACTGGGAGTTGAGCTTGACTCCATCCTCAACCCGAAAAGGCCCCACAAGCTCATCTTTGATGATACCAGCCCAAAACAGTACTCCACCTCCACCTTGCTGGCGTCTGAGTCGGACTGGAGCTCTCTGCCCTTTACCAATCCAGCCACGGGCCCATCCATCTGGCCCATCAAGACTTACTCTCATTTCATCAGTCCATAAAACCTTAGAAAAATCAGTCTTCAGATATTTCTTGGCCCAGTCTTGACGTTTCAGCTTATGTGTCTTGTTCAGTGGTGGTCGTCTTTCAGCCTTTCTTACCTTGGCCATGTCTCTGAGTATTGCACACCTCGTGCTTTTGGGCACTCCAGTGATGTTGCAGCTCTGAAATATGGCCAAACTGGTGGCAAGTGGCATCGTGGCAGCTGCACGCTTGACTTTTCTCAGTTCATGGGCAGTTATTTTGCGTCTTGGTTTTTCCACACGCTTCTTGCGACCCTGTTGACTATTTTGAATGAAACGCTTGATTGTTCGATGATCACGCTTCAGAAGCTTTGCAATTTTAAGAGTGCTGCATCCCTCTGCAAGATATCTCCCTATTTTTGACTTTTCTGAGCCTGTCAAGTCCTTCTTTTGACCCATTTTGCCAAAGGAAAGGAAGTTGCCTAATAATTATGCACACCTGATATAGGGTGTTGATGTCATTAGACCACACCCCTTCTCATTACAGAGATGCACATCACCTAATATGCTTAATTGGTAGTAGGCTTTCGAGCCTATACAGCTTGGAGTAAGACAACATGCATAAAGAGGATGGTGTGGTCAAAATACTCATTTGCCTAATAATTCTGCACTCCCTGTATATATCTGATATACTAGGAAATTGTCTGTAAAAAATGATGGGAATTAAATTGTAAGGATGACAATGCTGTTTGCCACACAATGTGAGGGTTTTCCTCCTCTGGGCAGCATGTTGGTATTATTTTTAAAGTCCTGCATGCCTGGCATTGTTTGTGTGAGTTACTGTGTTTGCCATCTTGTATTTTCTAAGTCCCACGTGCCTGGCGTTGTTGGTGTAAGGGTTACTGTCTTTGGCGTTGTGTATTTTCTAAGTTTTGTGTGCCAGGCATTGCAGAGCCTTGTTTTCATCCTGTTTCAGAATTTTTCACATTTTTGTCCGTCTATTTTCTCTTAGCCGATTTTCGAGCTGTGGAAAACGGCAAATATGGCAACAATTTATTTGCAACTTCACTCCTAGACTTTCTGGCTGTTCCCCTGTGCTGTGAGAGTGTAATTATTTTTTATAATTATTTTGTTGTTTTTTTTTTTGGTGTTTTCTAGTTATGCGTTTGAACGAACTGCGTACTTCAACTGCTCACCACGCTTCGCAAGGCTTGCAGTGCACTGAGCACCAGACACTCTGCTACAATGTAAAGGAATAAGTGTAAATTTGCTGTCCCCTCAAAATAACTCAACATATAGCCATTATTCTCTAAATTGTCGGCAACAAAAGTGAGTAAAACCCTAAATGGAAATTGGGCCCAAAGTGTCAATATTTTGTGTGGCCACTATTATTTTCCAGCACTGCCTGAACTCTCATGAGCATGGAGTTCACTTGGGAGCTACAGTTCATTGAGGGAAACATGAATGCCAACATGTACTGTGACATACTGAAGCAGAGCATGATCTCCTCCCTTCGGAGACTGGGCCGCAGGGCAGTATTCCAATATGATAACGACCCCAAACACACCTCCAAGACGACCACTGCCCTGCTAAAAAAGCTAAAGGTAAAGGTGATGGACTGGCCAAGCATTTCACCAGACCTAAACCCTATTGTGCATCTGTGGAGAATACTTAAATGGAAGGTGTGGGAGTGCAAGGTGTCTAACATCCACCAGCTCCATGATGTCATCATGGAGGAGTGGAAAAGGACTCCAGTGGCAACCTGTGAAGCTCTGGTGAACTCCATGCCCATGAGTGTTAAGGAAGGCAGTGCTGGAAAATAATGGTGGCCACACAAAATGTTGGCACTTTGGCCCTAATATGGACATTTCCACTTAGGGGTGTAGTCACTTTTGTTGCCAATGGTTTAGACATTAATGGCTCTGTGTTAAGTTATTTTGAGGGGACAGCAAATGTACACTGCTATACAGGCTGTACACATAATACTTTATATTGTAGCATGGTGTCTAGGCACTCCGAGCCTCATGAAGCATGCAGCACATCAAAAGATATAACATATTTACAAAAATGTGGGGGGTATACTCACTTTTCTGAGATATTGTGTGTATATATATATATATATATATATATATATATATATATATTTATATCACATATAATAGTTGTCAAACTGCGAGACATCGTGAAACTTGCAAGCCTTGGCGAGCCATTGAGGCATGGAAGCCTTCCGAGCTCGCACTTAGGCCCGCAGTTGCGGGAGGACAACTGGCAGTTTGACAACTTCCTCCCTCCTTCCCCTCATCCTTCCTCCTTCCCCCTCATATTCCCCCTTCCCCTCATCCTTCCCCCTTATCCTCCTCCTCCCATTCCCCCTCTCCACTAACCTCCCGTGTCGGATGACAGCCTGCTATTCCCTCCCCAGCAGGCATCTTCTTGCTGTGCCCGGCATATGTTAATGACGTGACGCGCATGTGATGTCACGTCATTAGCATATGCCGGTTCCGGCCACAGCAAGAAGACGCACTGCTGGGGAGAGATAAGCAGCAGGAGATCAGTTGTTGTCCCTCACCCCCGGGATGCAAGACGAGCAGTTGAGGGGCATTTAGGACGGATGAACTTAGGCCACATGCGAGGCTCTCACCACATTAACCCCCATCCACGCAATGCGAGCCTCGCAAAATATACCACATTGAACACCATCCTCGCGAACATCCACGCAGGCTGCGCATTAGGTGCAGGACTCCTCTTCCTCAGTAAGCTCCCTCCTCCCACCACTAGGGGGCACTGTCAAAGAGCACAGAGCAGGAACATACCAGGGACTGAGCATGGAGGCAACAAGCACTATCCAGCAGCACAATGGTGACATATACAAGAGTGCACACACTACTACGAGAGAGAGAGAGACTGAATGGAAAGAGGGGGGAGAGAGAGACAGCAGGGAAAGAGGGGGAAGAGAGTGACAGCAGGTGAAGAGGGGGGCAGAAAGAAAGAGACAGCAGGGGAAGAGGGGGGCAGAAAGAGAGAGACAGCAGGGGAAGAGGGGGCCAGAAAGAGAGAGACAGCAGGGAAAGAGGGGAGAGAGCAGGGAAAGAGGGTGGAGAGAGAGAGCAGGGAAAGACGGTGGAGAGAGTGACAGCAGGAGAAGAGGTGGGCAAGAGTTACAGCAGGGGAAGAGGGGGGAAGAAAGAGAGAAACAGCAGGGAAAGAGGGGAGAGAGAGTGACAGCAGGGAAGAGGGGGGAGAGAGTGACAGCAGGGGAAGGGGGAGAGACAGCAGAGAGAAGAAAGAGAGAGACAGCAGGGTAAGAGGGGGAGAGAGTGACAACAGGGGAAGAGAGGGGAAGAAAGAGAGAGACAGCAAGGAAAGAGGGGAGAGAGCAGGGAAAGAGGGGGGAGAGTGAGAGCAGGGAAAGAGGGGGGAGAGAGTGAGAGCAGGGGAAGAGGGGGATAGAGAGTGACAGCAGCAGAAGAGGAGAGAGTGACAGCAGGGAAAGGGGGGAAGAAAGAGAGAGACAGCAGAGGGAAGCAAGAGAGAGACAGCAGGGAAAGAGGGGGGTAGAGTGACAGCAGGGAAAAAGGGAGTGGTAGAGTGACAGCGGGGAAAGAGGGGGGTAGAGTGACAGCAGGGAAAGTGGGGGAGAGAGAGAGCAGGGAAAGAGGGGGAGAGAGACACAGCAGGGCAAGAGGGGGAGAGAGGCACAGCAGGGGAATAGGGGGGGAAGTGACAGCAAGGGAATAAAGAGTGAGACAGTAGGGGAATAAAGAAAGAGACAGAAGAGGGAAGCAAGAGAGAGACAGCAGGGGAAGACTGGGGAGATAGAGGCTGCAGGGGAAGAGGGGGGAAGAGAGAGACAGCAGGGCAATGGTGCTCATCAAGAGGCTCCCAAATTTGTTAGCCTACAAATATTCTTGCCGTCATTTTTGAAGTAGCTAGTATTAATATAAAATATATTATGAGTCAAATATTTCATGAAAAAGACATACTTGCTCCATACTGCTGGCCAAATCTGGTAATGCATGATTAAGTTTATTTTTGTTATTTTTGTTTCCCCTGTTCATTTAATCTGGGAGGATTTGTCCCGCCTATCCCCCCCAGTTCCTACGCCCTGCCTAGAAGATTGAACATTTAGTGTCTCCTTCTTTATCAGTTCTTCTTACCCTCTTGTTAAAGCTTACACTCCTCAAATATCTTTCACTGTTGACAATGACTCATTACTCCCACCTCCCAAGCTCTTTTAGTTCTTACATACAACCAATAACCAAATATTGTCAAAAAACATCCAGAATATGGGCATCATTTTAAAAAAAGCCCAAAAGTGGCACTGACCCTTAATTTTTTTTACGTCCTTAAGCCTAAACACGTAAACCCTGCCTGCGCTTAGCATTGTTGCATTGCGCCACAGCCCTCGGAGCCAATGTAAAACATCCTAACAGATCAGTAAATGACAGGGAGCAATAATAAAGATGCAGGCAGGGGCGGCCCGTCCATTGGGGCGTCAGGGCAAACGCCCCCCCAAATATTTTCTTCACCCTGCAATAAAAAAAAACACAACAATGTATTAGTATAACCCAAAAACAAATAAATATAAGGTGTACATCATCGTTTCAAGTCTAAATAGTATTAAAAATGAAGTAAAGTTAGAAAAGGGACACTGTCACTTTAAAATAACCCTTGCGCTACATTAACTAATGCTGTGTATCTATCGCCCCCTGCCTGCACCCTGTGTGATCAAATTACAATAGTTATACACTGTGTACACTAACCTTTAGACTCTTCTCTCTCTTCAATGAGTCCTGGCCTGGCCCCCCTGACCGTTAATGCATGCCGCCCACCATCACAGTGACGATATGCATGGGCGGTCATAAATGTATCAATTAATAAATGACAGTCTTCCATCATTGACCAATCAATGATGGAAGGCTGTCCAGTTACTAAGTGATCAATCTAAACCCACCCAGACCGTTAGCCCTGAGCGCCCGCCAGCAAATAGGGCCTCGAGTTTACATTTTGATTGACTGATACAGTCAATAAAACCACCAGTTCCCTGTCCCTTCCCCCTTTCTGTTTCCTGACCCTGGTCACGCTGAGACTGAGAGACCTCCCTGGCTGAATCTACTCATCTGCTCTGCCTGCCTAACACAGTAAGTCTACACCTGCCTCTGCCTGGCACCTGCCCTGCCCCTGGCCAAACCAAAACCCCTAGTAGCCCCTAATAAAAGTTAGGGGTGACCAGATACCCCCAGTCCCCCACTATGCCTGCCTAGCCTGCCAGGGCCACCTACCCAGCCACCCACCAACTACCACCGACGACCCCAGCCATCACCCCCATGTGGCCTGTGCCACCCCCGATCAGGCCTGCCCTATGCTAGCCTAGCTATGCCATCATGCCACCACCGGATTACCCCGATCACGGGATCGGGGTAGTCGGGTGGTGAGCGGGGTGGCACAGGCCCACATGGGGGTGATCGGATCACCCCCTTGATGAGGCCTGTGCCACCCCTGATGACCTCCATGTTGCCGCCCTATGCCACCCCCGAGGCCCGATCACCACCGGGCCCCCGGCACCACCCCGATGCGGCCTATGCTACCCCGGGTATTCGGGCAGTGAGCGGGGTTGACCAGGCCACATGGGGGTGGATGTTCACCCCCATGAGGCCTGTGCCACCCCTGGTCGTGGCCTATGGGCGACCGATGGGCGCCTGACCGTGATCGACCCCACCCTGGATGAACAAACTACCTACCCCCCCCCCCTATTTTTATTCCATTTTTAGAAGTAACAGGCATGTATATGTGCCTGTCACTTCTAAAGATAAAATAAAAATAAGGGAAGGGAAAAAAAAATACAGTAAAAAGTAAAAACATTATTACAATTAAACAGTAAGCTAACACATTGTTAGTACAGTTAGTAACACATTTTATACAAAAATAAACAGCTTTAAACAAACATTAAAAAAAATAAAAAATAAACAACAGCACATACTTACCTGTAAAATTGACCCCTCCAGCGTTGGGCTTCTGTCCTCTCTGATTATGAAAAATAAATAATCCATGTTGATTGAAGCCAATGGTCAAATAAAATAATCCATGTTGATTGAAGCCAATGGTCAAAATAAAATAATCCATGTTGATTGAAGCCAATGGTCAAAAATAAAATAATCCATGTTGATTGAAGCCAATGATCAAAAATAATCCAATCTTGATTGAAGCCATTGTCCATCCATCCATTCTGGCCCATTGAAAGAGGCCTCCACAAAAAAAAAACGACGCTCTAAAAAAAAAAAAAAAAACACACTAAAAGAGCTCCTCCTACAAGGAGCCCCTCCCGCGATTAATTGTTTTTTTCCCACGGTCTGCTATATATACTAATTTTTGAAGGACTCTGATTGGCTGAAATTTTTGATTGACATCGATTTCAACCAATGAGAGTCTTCAAAAAATTAGCAAATCAGCAAGCAGGTATGGAAGCCTGTAAGGGTAAAAGAGGTTAGTGTGAACTTGTTTGACCCTGTATGTATTATACATATTACAGGGCTATTTTATGTGATATACATGTTACAGGATAATATCCTGTAACATGTATAGCCAAAAAATAGCACTGTAATATGTATAACAAATAAAGTGTAATAGAAATGCATGAACAATATAATATACCATGTAATAAAGAACATCAATTAATCAAATAATAAATATCAATTAATATATATTGTTGTATGTATATGTTTATGTATATTTATGTGTATTTTTATATATATATATATATATATATATATATATATATATATATATATATTTGGATATATATATATATATATATATATATATATATATATATAAAAATTAATATCAATATATCACAATAAATAAATATATATATATATATATATATATATATATCAATTTGATATATATATATATATATATATATATATATATTTATTTATTGTGATATATTGATATCAATTTTTATATATATATATATATATATATATATATTTATTTATTGTGATATATTGATATCAATTTATATATATATATATATATATATATATTTATTTATTGTGATATATTGATATCAATTTATATATATATATATATATATATATATATATATTTATATATTATTATTTTTTTTTTTTTGGGCCTATATGTTATTTAAGGTTTTTAAGGTACGGTTGGGGCCTATATGGTCCCAATTTGTTTAAGGTTTTTAAGGTGCGGTTGGGGCCTATATGGTCCCAATTTGTTATTTAAGGTTTTTAAGGTGCGGTTGGGGCCTATATGGTCCCAATTTGTTATTTAAGGTTTTTAAGGGGCGGTTGGGGCCTATATGGTCCCAATTTGTTATTTAAGGTTTTTAAGGTGCGGTTGGGGCCTATATGGTCCCAATTTGTTATTTAAGGTTTTTAAGGTGCGGTTGGGGCCTATATGGTCCCAGTTTGTTATTTAAGGTTTTTAAGGTGCGGTTGGGGCCTATATGGTCCCAATTTGTTATTTAAGGTTTTTAAGGTGCGGTTGGGGCCTATATGGTCCCAATTTGTTATTTAAGGTTTTTAAGGGGCGGTTGGGGCCTATATGGTCCCAATTTGTTATTTAAGGTTTTTAAGGTGCGGTTGGGGCCTATATGGTCCCAATTTGTTATTTAAGGTTTTTAAGGGGCGGTTGGGGCCTATATGGTCCCAATTTGTTATTTAAGGTTTTTAAGGTGCGGTTGGGGCCTATATGGTCCCAATTTGTTATTTAAGGTTTTTAAGGGGCGGTTGGGGCCTATATTGTCCCAATTTGTTATTTAAGGTTTTTAAGGTGCGGTTGGGGCCTATATTGTCAAAATTGGCTATTTAAGGTTTTTAAGGTGCGGTTGGGGCCTATATGGTCAAAATTGGCTATTTAAGGTTTTTAAGGTGCGGTTGGGGCCTATATGGTCAAAATTGGCTATTTAAGGTTTTTAAGGTGCGGTTGGGGCCTATATGGTCAAAATTGGTTATTTAAGGTTATATTGCTGTAGTCTTGTCACATGAGTTTTTTCAATCTATATTGTATACCAATGAATTTAACACATTGTTACTTTACTTCTTGACATTTCTGCATTGCAGATCATGTATTTCAATGGGCTTTACAAGCATAAGGTCATTGGGCGGGGCTTATAAAGGTCATTATGACGTCAGGGGGAGGAGTTATAAAAATGGGCGTGGTTTGAAAAGGGGGAGTGGCTATGTTTCGCCCTGTCGCCCCTCCAACTTGAAAAGTCACCAGCCGCCACTGGATGCAGGTCCCAGAGACGGATGTTTTTGATCTTGGAGAGTGATTTTGTAGAGCAGGTTATTGCGGTTTTATTGATTTCCATTTCTCTCAAATACTTATTTACAATTAATCCACAAAGTCACATGTGAACTGATAACACATAATATGCATACACAAAGAGTATTAAAACACATAGGTACACATATAGATAGGTCACACACACACACCCTATAACCTAACATATAAATAATACACACAAAACATACTTTTTTTTTAACTTTAGAAATATATACTTATACACTTATTTTGATTTATCCTTATATTACTTTTGGGATTGTTATGGAGGGTGGAGAAAGGAGGGCAGAGGAGTGAAGATGTGGGGAGGAGAAGAGGATAAGAGGAGAGGAGGAGAGAGAGCTGGCCCTGGTGAGTGGAGGTGAAGGTTCAGGGAGTGGAGGTAAAGGTGGGGAGAGAAGGAGTGGAGGTTAGGGTAGAAGAGGGAAGGAGTGGAGGTGAGAGTAGGAGAGGGAGTAAAGGTAGGAAAGGGAGGTAGGGATAGGAGGGGATTTAGAGGGAGGGAGGGATTTGCCGATATTGATAGGCTAGCCCTGCACAGGGTATGAGGGGGAGTGGCCATATCCCAATGGGGTAGTGGGGAGGAGGAGGGACAGGCCTCAGGGACAGAGGAGAGAGGGCACAATCCCAGTCCAGAGTCGGGAGGACAAGAGGCTGGGGCACGCACAGGGCCCCTAACCACACCCACTATCCTACTGATCCTTCCCAGTGCCATTCATGACCACTCCACTATCCTTGCAGGGGGAGGGAAGTTAGGCCCGTGCCCACAATTGGAAGGAGGTAGCTGCCGCAGTTACAGAAGTCGGCTTTGCATAAAGGGAAGTAAGGTTGGATAAGCATGGTTTCAATGACTGTCAGGCAAGGATAGGAGGATGATGTCTGAGGAGGAGAGAGCAGTGAGAGCTCCTAATGGTGGCCCCCAAGTGACTGACATGTGCAACGAGTAAGAGAGGGTGCTCAAGGAGATGCTGAGCCAAGTGCCCGTTGCTGGAGCTCCAGGCCTGGAAGACCAACAGGATCCAGTCTACTTGTCAGGTGAATTTCATATACACCAACATGCCACCACATGTACATCACACACACATAAAAAATACAAAAACCCATGTAAAAAACACTGACCACCAGTGAGACTGACATGTAGGCTTCTGGATTTACCAAGGGATAGATAGATCATTCATGCCTTTTTGAATCCTTGAAACTGACAAATCACTTTCATTATTGGGCACACAACACAAGTAAAGTATCCAATAGAGAGTCCATGTATGGCTGTACCCACAGCAGCATATGCAGATACAGACTCTGTAGTGTAAAGTACTAGCTTATCAGGTAACAACTCTCATCAGCGTATTAACAACTATGGTTGATATATGGTCACTGACTGGTTAGTAAGACAAACTGCACAGCAAGTTTTGAAGCGTATACAGATAGCAGCAGGAATCAAGATTGTTAAGAGCCAATAGCAACCAAGCTCAAAATTCAAAGAAGTAATCACATCTAGCAAATGACAGCTCCACATAATAGAAAATAACTGAACCATCCAGGTTCAAGACAACATTTCAGATATATAGGATCACACAGCAAACAAAGGATAATTTAATATAAATAACACATATACCCTTTATCTCTCATTTTCAGCTGGCAGGAGTTCCTGGTCTACTATTGAGCCAGAAGCGGGGGTGTCGGCATCATCGGATATCAAGGGCCATGCCAAACAGGAACTGTCACAGGAGGAAGAGGCAAGTAGAGGATCAGAGGGCACAGAATATGAGGAGGAGGATGACTCCCGCTTTATATAGTCAGTGGGAGCACCTGCTGGCCCTTCTGTCACACCCGTGCCATTTGACACCACTGGCACCCTCCTCCAACAAACTGACTCGCCACCCGGGTCCTTCCAAATGAAGATGTCTATCTGGTAGAAGTCACTGTTTAATAAAAATGTAGTTCTCCTCAATCCACCTTCCCATCAAGTTGTTAAATAATAACTTTATGAAGGCTCTTGAATCATTTCAGAACCAGACCATGAAAATACACTAAATCATATACAAAGAATGTATTTACTATTAATTCCAACACCACCCAAAATTATTATTTATTTATTTTTTTAATATATATGGTATTACATTATCATATTTCAGATACTTGAGTTACATAAGCATCTGTAAGTCGTACAGTGTATGTTTTAAAAGCACTTTCTAAGTAGTATTGTACTTTGTAAATAAAACATTAAGTACGTGTATATTTTCTGTGTCTTGCCTTTTTTTTCACATTTTTAATTATAACAATAAACATAACTATAAAAGTAAAAGCAGTAAATCAGAATATGATGCTGTAACATATATGTGAAAAACTTCCTCCCAATAAGGGAAATTAACAAGAAAGGTAATGGAGAAAAAAATCTGTTATCTCTTTACCTTGATTTCTCTTTTGGTGCTTCTGGAAGACGTCCCGACTCCGTCCGCCTCACAGGCCAGATTATGAATATGTGTATTAGCAAGTAAAATTTATATGAGGCATGTACTAATTGGATTAATTTTCCAGGGTTTCCATGTTTTTAAAAACTGGGGGAGAGTAGCCGTTATACTATGGGTTAAGCGCTCATTTATTTGTATATAGTTAATTTATATAACTTCTGAAAAGTTTAATGTCAGTAACTTTCGTCTGTCGTGCAGTAGATTCTATTTAAGATATTGATCATAGTCTCCATGATTAGTGATGTCGCGAACATCAAATTTTCGGTTCGCGAACAGCGGACGCGAATTCCATCAATTGTTCGCAAACGGACGAACATCGGAGAACCGCCATAGACTTCAATGGGCAGGCGAATTTCAAAACCCACAGGGACTCTTTCTGGCCACAATAGTGATGGGAAAGTTGTTTCAAGGGGACTAACACCTGGACTGTGGCATGCCGGAGGGGGATCCATGGCAAAACTCCCACAGAAAATTACATAGTTGATGCAGAGTCTGGTTTTAAGCCATAAAGGGCATAAATCACCTAGCATTCCTAAATTGTTTGGAATAACATGCTTTAAAACATCAGGTATGATGTTGTATCGATCAGGTAGTGTAAGGGTTACACCCGATTCACAGTAACAGACCAATCTCCCCGTTAAATGCACCACAAACAACCGCAAACAGTCCCTTTGCACAACCGCAAACACCCCATTTGCACAAGGTTGGATACCAAGTTAGCCATGTCCCGTTCCTTGTCCTCACTGATGTCATTGAAGGTCTCTTCCTCAACCCAGCCACCAAGGGTCCCCAAAAGGTGACAACAAGCCGCCTGGGACGCCTGCTGTGTTTGGTCTTCCACTCCTCTCTCTGCGTTGCCTCTGTCTGCGTCTTTATAAGGTGTGTACTGTTAAGTAGTACTATCAGTTTAATACCTGTTACGTTACCTATCAGGGGACGTGTATATGGCATGGATTTTTGGAACAGAGAGATAAAAAAGGATGTTCGGTCGGACCTCCTACTTCTAATTTGGGGCACTGCACGTGCAATCTAAGGTGCCACCAGATAGGAGTGGTGTATTAAGTTGTACTACTCATTCCTATCAGTTTAATACCTGTTACGTTACCTATCAGGGGACGTGTATATGGCATGGATTTTTGGAACAGGGAGATAAAAAAGGATGCTTGGTCCGACCTCCTACTTATAATTTGGGGCACTGCACGTGCAATCTAAGGTGCCACCAGATAGGAGTGGTGTATTAAGTTGTACTACTCATTCCTATCAGTTTAATACCTGTTACGTCACCTATCAGGGGACGTGTATATGACATGGATTTTTGGAACAGGGAGATGGAAAAAGATGCTTGGTCGGACCTCCTACTTCTAATTTGGGGAACTACACGTGCAATCTAAGGTGCCACCAGATAGGAGTGGTGTATTAAGTTGTACTACTCATTCCTATCAGTTTAATACCTGTTACGTTACCTATCAGGGGACGTGTATATGGCATGGATTTTTGGAACAGGGAGATGGAAAAAGATGCTTGGTCGGACCTCCTACTTCTAATTTGGGGCAGTGCACATGCAATCTAAGGTGCCACCAGATAGGAGTGGTGTATTAAGTTGTACTACTCATTCCTATCAGTTTAATACCTGTTACGTCACCTATCAGGGGACGTGTATATGACATGGATTTTTTCGAACAGGGAGATGGAAAAAGATGCTTGGTCGGACCTCCTACTTCTAATTTGGGGAACTGCACGTGCAATCTAAGGTGCCACCAGATAGGAGTGGTGTATTAAGTTGTACTACTCATTCCTATCAGTTTAATACCTGTTACGTTACCTATCAGGGGACGTGTATATGGCATGGATTTTTGGAACAGGGAGATAAAAAAGGATGCTTGGTCGGACCTCCTACTTATAATTTGGGGCACTGCACGTGCAATCTAAGGTGCCACCAGATAGGAGTGGTGTATTAAGTTGTACTACTCATTCCTATCAGTTTAATACCTGTTACGTCACCTATCAGAGGACGTGTATATGACATGGATTTTTGGAACAGGGAGATGGAAAAAGATGCTTGGTCGGACATCCTACTTCTAATTTGGGGAACTGCACGTGCAATCTAAGGTGCCACCAGATAGGAGTGGTGTTTTAAGTTGTACTACTCATTCCTATCAGTTTAATACCTGTTACGTTACCTATCAGGGGACTTGTATATGGCATGGATTTTTGGAACAGGGAGATGGAAAAAGATGCTTGGTCGGACCTCCTACTTCTAATTTGGGGAACTGCACGTGCAATCTAAGGTGCCACCAGATAGGAGTGGTGTATTAAGTTGTACTACTCATTCCTATCAGTTTAATACCTGTTACGTTACCTATCAGGGGACGTGTATATGGCATGGATTTTTGGAACAGGGAGATGGAAAAAGATGCTTGGTCGGACCTCCTACTTCTAATTTGGGGAACTGCACGTGCAATCTAAGGTGCCACCAGATAGGAGTGGTGTATTAAGTTGTACTACTCATTCCTATCAGTTTAATACCTGTTACGTTACCTATCAGGGGACGTGTATTTGGCATGGATTTTTGGAACAGGGAGATGGAAAAAGATGCTTGGTCGGACCTCCTACTTCTAATTTGGGGCACTGCACGTGCAATCTAAGGTGCAACCAGATAGGATTGGTGTATTAAGTTGTACTACTCATTCCTATCAGTTTAATACCTGTTACGTTACCTATCAGGGGACGTGTATTTGGCATGGATTTTTGGAACAGGGATATGGAAAAAGATGCTTGGTCGGACCTCCTACTTCTAATTTGGGGCACTGCACGAACAATCTAAGGTGCCACCAGATAGGAGTGGTGTATTAAGTTGTACTACTCATTCCTATCAGTTTAATACCTGTTACGTCTCCTATCAGGGGACGTGTATATGGCATGGATTTTTGGAACAGGGAGATGGAAAAAGATGCTTGGTCGGACCTCCTACTTCGAATTTGGGGCACTGCACGTGCAATCTAAGGTCCCACCAGATAGGAGTGGTGTATTAAGTTGTACTACTCATTCCTATCAGTTTAATACCTGTTACGTCACCTATCAGAGGACGTGTATATGGCATGGATTTTTGGAACAGGGAGATGGAAAAAGATGCTTCGTCGGACCTCCTACTTCTAATTTGGGGAACTGCACGTGCAATCTAAGGTGCCACCAGATAGGAGTGGTGTATTAAGTTGTACTACTCATTCCTATCAGTTTAATACCTGTTACGTTACCTATCAGGGGACGTGTATTTGGCATGGATTTTTGGAACAGGGAGATGGAAAAAGATGCTTGGTCGGACCTCCTACTTCTAATTTGGGGCACTGCACGTGCAATCTAAGGTGCAACCAGATAGGATTGGTGTATTAAGTTGTACTACTCATTCCTATCAGTTTAATACCTGTTACGTTACCTATCAGGGGACGTGTATTTGGCATGGATTTTTGGAACAGGGATATGGAAAAAGATGCTTGGTCGGACCTCCTACTTCTAATTTGGGGCACTGCACGAACAATCTAAGGTGCCACCAGATAGGAGTGGTGTATTAAGTTGTACTACTCATTCCTATCAGTTTAATACCTGTTACGTCTCCTATCAGGGGACGTGTATATGGCATGGATTTTTGGAACAGGGAGATGGAAAAAGATGCTTGGTCGGACCTCCTACTTCGAATTTGGGGCACTGCACGTGCAATCTAAGGTCCCACCAGATAGGAGTGGTGTATTAAGTTGTACTACTCATTCCTATCAGTTTAATACCTGTTACGTCACCTATCAGAGGACGTGTATATGGCATGGATTTTTGGAACAGGGAGATGGAAAAAGATGCTTCGTCGGACCTCCTACTTCTAATTTGGGGCACTGCACGTGCAATCTAAGGTGCCACCAGATAGGAGTGGTGTATTAAGATGTACTACTCATTCCTTTTAGTTTAATACCTGTTCCGTTACCTATCAGGGGACGTGTATTTGGCATGGATTTTTGGAACAGGGAGATGGAAAAAGATGCTTGGTCGGACCTCCTACTTCGAATTTGGGGCACTGCACGTGCAATCTAAGGTCCCACCAGATAGGAGTGGTGTATTAAGTTGTACTACTAATTCCTATCAGTTTAATACCTGTTACGTCACCTATCAGAGGACGTGTATATGGCATGGATTTTTGGAACAGGGAGATGGAAAAAGATGCTTCGTCGGACCTCTTACTTCTAATTTGGGGCACTGCACGTGCAATCTAAGGTGCCACCAGATAGGAGTGGTGTATTAAGATGTACTACTCATTCCTTTCAGTTTAATACCTGTTCCGTCACCTATCTTTCCTCCCAATAGCACATTCTATATGTCATCAACCGGCCTGTGTGTATTTAGAGAACCACACTTTAAGGCCCTTAACCTGGGACAAGGTGGCTTGGCTATCAGAATTGCCTCAGAGCCTTAAAAACTTGCCAAACCCCCTTAATCAGACACTCACTATCATACTGGAAATGGGCCAAGAAACACACGGGTTTGTTCCCTGGATCCAACAAAATGACCCCAATTCTTGACCACCCTCAGGCCCCGAAACACATGAGCACAACATCACAACACTGATGGAGGTCAAGGAAACTAGATAGACTGGGAGACTGGTTAGTAAAGGGCTAGATGCTCACCTATGAGGAACTGAGGGACAAGCATGAGCTACTGCTGTCAGAACATTACAATTACTGTAGGCTGAGGCATTTCACACACTCCCTGACCCAGAAACAGGGGACACCGGTCTTAAATTGGTTCTCCAAAATTTGTAAAGATAAACCTCTATCAAGGGGGATCATTGGGTCGCTTTACAAATATAAAACATTTGCTACTGGTTGAAGCGACACTGGGGGAAGGACCCGAGTGGGGGAGCCCTGGAGACCCTTCAGAAGCAACCGGCGGCAAAATCATCCCAGGAAAGGAGAGGTCGCTCACTGAAGCCTGCCCTAGGGTAACCCAAGGGTGATTGCAAAGGTTAGATATTGCAAATAATAAGCTAATACTGCTGGAGGGTTGATAGCTAATAGGACTTTGGTGTTCCCTGCAGATATACTATTTACTATTCTCTGTTTTACCATGATTTAGGTATCTCTTAAATTGCAATCACAGTAAAAAATAAGAAAAATTATTAACCTAAAAAGTAAAAATAAGAAGGAATAACCAGCTAACTTTCACAAAATGTCTCTATTGTAAATATGTATTTTTGCACAACTGTTATGCAAGACTGTTCAAAAACGCTTTATTTTTCATTACATGCTGTACGCCTTCTGACAATAAAAGAATTTAAATGCAAAAATTAGGTATTGTTGCAGCGACCAGAAAAATTGATGTTAGTTTGTGGACCATTATTAGCTCATCTATCAGGCCTTTTTTAATCGAATGTATCGCCCACTGTCAGTCCCTTCGGGATCCATCCCTCATTCATCTTAATAAAAGTGAGGTAATCTAGACGTTTGTGACCTAGGCGACTTCTCTAATCAGTGACAAAACCTCCTGCTGCACTGAAGGTCCTTTCTGACAGGACACTTGAAGCGGGGCAGGACAGAAGTTCTATGGCAAATTTGGATAGCTCAGGCCACAGGGCA
The DNA here is from genome assembly GCA_027410445.1 of Discoglossus pictus. Classification (NCBI taxonomy): domain Eukaryota; kingdom Metazoa; phylum Chordata; class Amphibia; order Anura; family Alytidae; genus Discoglossus; species Discoglossus pictus. The sequence goes on from CM050173.1 coordinate 44,642,657, forward strand.
AGCGTGCACACCCAGTAGTCAAGGGGTTCATCATAGTGTCGATATCTGTAGTTATGGCAAGGTAGTCTGTTACCTGATGGTCGAGTCGTTTTCTGAGGGTGGACCCCGAAGGGCTGTGGCGATGCATAGGACTTAAAAAGCTCTGCATGTCCTCCATCAACAACACGTCTGTAAAGCGTCCTCTCCTTGCCGGCGTGGTCGTGGGAGGAGGAGGATTATGTTCACCTCTTCCGCTGTTAGATTGCCTTTGTGCTGTGACATCACCCTTAAACGCTGTGTAAAGCATACTTTTTAATTTATTTTGGTAGTGCTGCATCCTTTCCGACTTGTGGTAATTCGGTAACATTTCAGGCACTTTCTGCTTATACCGGGGGTCTAGTATCGTGGACACCCAGTACAGGTCGTTCTACTTCATCCTTTTTATACGAGGGTCCCCCAACAGGCACGACAGCATGAAAGACACCATTTGCACAAGGTTGGATGCCGAGCTAGTCATGTCCCGTTCCTTGTCCTCATTGATCTCACTGAAGGTATGTTCTTCCCCCCAGCCACGTACAACACCACTGGTACCAGATAGGTGACAATGAGCACCCTGGGATGCCTGTTGTGGTTGGTCTTCCTCCTCCTCCTCAAAGCCACATTCCTCCTCTGACTCCTCTTCCTCACAATCCTCTTCCAGCACTGCCGCAGGTCCAGCAAGCGATGCTGATAAGGCTGTTTCTGGCGGTGATGGTGACCACAACTCTTCCTCTTCACGCTCATCTACGGCCTGATCCAGCACTCTTCGCAGGGCACGCTCCAGAAAGAAAACAAATGGTATGATGTCACTGATGGTGCCCAGGGTGCGACTGACCAAGTTTGTCACCTCCTCAAAAGGACGCATAAGCCTACAGGCATTGCGCATGAGCGTGCAGTAACGTGGAAAAAAAATCCCCAGCTCCGCAGAGGCTGTCCTAGCACCCCGGTCATACAAATACTCGTTAACGGCCTTTTCTTGTTGGAGCAGGCGGTCGAATATTAGGAGTGTTGAATTCCAACGTGTCGGGCTGTCTAAAATCAAGCGCCTCGCTGGCATGTTGTTTCGCTGCTGGATATCTGTAAAGTGCGCCATGGCCGTGTAGGAACGCCTGAAATGGGCACACACCTTCCTGGCCTGCTTCAAGACGTCCTGTAAGCCTGGGTGCTTATGCACAAAGCGTTGTACAATCAGATTACACACATGTGCCATGCACGGCACATGTGTCCACTTGCCCAAATTCAATGCCGCCAACAAATTTCTTCCTTTGTCACAAACCACTTTGACGATCTCCAGTTGGTGCAGAGTCAGCCACTGATCCACCTGTGCGTTCAGGGCGGACAGGAGTGCTGGTCCGGTGTGACTCTCTGCTTTCAGGGAAGTCAACCCCAAGACGGCGTGAAACTGCCGTATCCGGGATGTGGAATAGTACCTGTGGAGCTGGGGGGGGTACTGTTGATGTGGAGCAAGACATAGCAGCAGCAGAAGAGGACTCAGCCGAGGAGGTTATGGAAGAGGATGGAGTAGGAGGAGTAGAGGAGGTGGCAGCAGGCCTGCCTGCAAGTTGTGGCGGTGTCACCAACTCCTCTGCAGAGCCACGTATTCCATGCTTGGCAGCCATCACCAGGTTTACCCAATGCGCAGTGTAGGTGATATACCTGCCCTGACCATGCTTTGCAGACCAGGTATCCTTGGTCAGATGGACCCTTGACCCAACACTGTGTGCCAGAGATGCCATTACTTCCTTTTGCACAATCGAGTACAGGTTGGGGATTGCCTTTTGTGCAAAGAAATTTCGGCCGGTTACCTGCGGTGTCCCAATAGCTACAAATTTTTTGAATGCCTCAGACTCCACCAGCATGTATGGTAAAAGCTGGCGGGCTAAGAGTTCAGACAAGCCAGCTGTCAGCTGCCAGGGAAGGGGGTGACTTGGTCACATTGGCTTCTTACGCTCAAACATGTCCTTGACAGACACCTGACTGTGGGCAGATGAGCAGGGACTGCTCAGGGCGAGACACGGAGTGGCGGATGGTTGAGAGGGGGCAAGCAGGGCAGCAGTGGTTGACGTAGCTGAAGATGCTGGACCAGGAGGAGGATGGCGGCTTTGACTTTGTGTGCTGCTTGTACTCATGTGTTGATCCCATAGGCGTTTGTGATGTGACATCATGTGCCTTCGCAAAGAAGTTGTACCTAGGTGGGTGTTGGACTTCCCACGACTCAGTTTCTTTTCGCACAGGTTGCAAATGGCATCGCTGTTGTCACAGTTTGACACACGAAAAAATTGCCACACTGCTGAGCTCTGCAATGATGGCATTCTGGTGGTGGCAACAGCATGTGTTGACTGGCGTGCTGTCTGGCTGACCCCAGGTGCCGATGCATGCTGTCTGACTGTGCCACTAGCTACTTTCGACGACCTCCCGCTGCTTCCAACTCATCTCCTCCTCCTCTCTGTCTCCCCATCTGAACTTTCCTCCTGTTCTTCTTCTCTTATAGCGGGCACCCACGTGACATCCACGGACGCATCGTCATCATCAACCGCTTCACTTGTATCTGACAATCTTAACAAAGGAAGCAGCACCGGGTACAACATCATCATCATCATCAGAACGTACGTCCATGTGTAATGCTGCCTGACTGGGACATATCCCTGTTATCTACAACCTCTGGCACTAATGTTTGTGCATCACTCATTTCTTCCAACGGATGTGTAAATAACTCTGCTGACGGATCAAGTGAAGCGGTTGTGGTGCTAGTGTTGGTGGTGGCGGCAGGCGGGCGAGTGGTAACTGGAGAGGTGCCCGAAGCTAAGCTGGAGGAGGATGGTGCGTCTAAGTTCCGAGCGGAATCTGTAGAAGATTGGGTGTCCTGTGTTAGCCAGTCAACCATGTCCTCGTAACTGTTCAAGTTCAGGGTATGTTTCCTCTGAAAACTGGGCATTATTCTAGGGCCAAAGGGAATCACAGCACCACGACCACGACGGCCCATGCGGGGTGGCCTGCCTCTCCTGTCATTTTTTTTACGATTGCGTGCAAGCTACTGTGACACCAGATATGAGTGTCACTGCGCACTGGCAAAAGTTGACAGACTCATACACACGCCTTTAGGCAGGCAACTGATATTCAATCGATTACAGTAAAAAAAGGGTTGTTTTATTTCACTGCACACTACGGTTGCACTAGATATGAGTGTCACTGTGCACTGCCAAAAGTTGGCAGACTAGATGCAATAGGCCTCACACACACGCCTTTAGGCAGGCAACTGATATTCAATCGATTACAGTAAAAAAAGGGTTGTTTTATTTCACTGCACACTATGGTTGCACTAGATATGAGTGTCACTGTGCACTGGAAAAAGTTGGCAGACTAGATGCAATAGTCCTCACACACACGCCTGTAGGCAGGCAACTGATATTCAATCGATTACAGTAAAAAAAGGGTTGTTTTATTTCACTGCACACTACGGTTGCACTAGATATGAGTGTCAATGCGCACTGGCAAAAGTTGGCAGACTAGATGCAATAGGTCTCACACACACAAGCCTTTAGGCAGGCAACTGATATTCAATCGATTACAGTAAAAAAAGGGTTGTTTTATTTCACTGCACACTATGGTTGCACTAGATATGAGTGTCACTGTGCACTGCCAAAAGTTGGCAGACAAGATGCAATAGGTCTCACACTTACGCTTGTAGGCAGGCAACTGATATTTAATCGATTACAGTAAAAAAAGGGTTGTTTTATTTCACTGCATACTACGGTTGCATTAGGTATGAGTGTCACTGCGCACTGGCAAAAGTTAGCAGACTAGATGCAATAGGCATCACACACACACGCCTTTAGGCAGGCAACTGATATTCAATCGATTACAGTAAAAAAAGTGTTGTTTTATTTCACTGCACACTACGGTTGCACTAGATATGAGTGTCACTGTGCACTGGAAAAAGTTGGCAGACTAGATGCAATAGGCCTCACACACACGCCTTTAGGCAGGCAACTGATATTTAATCGATTACAGTAAAAAAAGGGTTGTTTTATTTCACTGCACACTACGGTTGCACTAGATATGAGTGTCACTGTGCACTGCCAAAAGTTGGCAGACTAGATGCAATAGTCCTCGCACACATGCCTTTAGGCAGGCAACTGATATTCAATCGATTGCAGTAAAAAAAGTGTTGTTTTATTTCACTGCACACTACGGTTGCACTAGATATGAGTGTCACTGTGCACTGGCAAAAGTTGGCAGACTAGATGCAATAGGCCTCACACACACACGCCTTTAGGCAGGCAACTGATATTTAATCGATTACAGTAAAAAAAGGGTTGTTTTATTTCACTGCACACTACGGTTGCACTAGATATGAGTGTCACTGTGCACTGCCAAAAGTTGGCAGACTAGATGCAATAGTCCTCACACACACGCCTTTAGGCAGGCAACTGATATTCAATCGATTACAGTAAAAAAAGGGTTGTTTTATTTCACTGCACACTACGGTTGCACTAGATATGAGTGTCATTGTGCACTGGCAAAAGTTGGCAGACTAGATGCAATAGGCCTCACACACACACGCCTTTAGGCAGGCAACTGATATTCAATCGATTACAGTAAAAAAAAGGGTTGTTTTATTTCACTGCACACTATAGTTGCACTAGATATGAGTGTCACTGTGCACTGGCAAAAGTTGGCAGACAAGATGCAATAGGCCTCACACACACGCCTTTAGGCAGGCAACTGATATTCAATCGATTACAGTAAAAAAAGGGTTGTTTTATTTCACTGCACACTACGGTTGCACTAGATATGAGTGTCACTGCGCACTGGCAAAAGTTGGTAGACTAGATGCAATAGGCCTCACACACACGCCTGTAGGCAGGCAACTGATATTCAATCGATTACAGTAAAAAAAGGGTTGTTTTATTTCACTGCACACTACGGTTGCACTAGATATGAGTGTCACTGTGCACTGGCAAAAGTTGGCAGACTAGATGCAATAGGCCTCACACTTACGCTTGTAGGCAGGCAACAGATATTTAATCGATTACAGTAAAAAAAGGGTTGTTTTATTTCACTGCATACTACGGTTGCATTAGGTATGAGTGTCACTGCGCACTGGCAAAAGTTAATAGACTAGATGCAATAGGCCTCACACACACACGCCTTTAGGCAGGCAACTGATATTCAATCGATTACAGTAAAAAAAGTGTTGTTTTATTTCACTGCACACTACGGTTGCACTAGATATGAGTGTCACTGTGCACTGGCAAAAGTTGGCAGACTAGATGCAATAGGCCTCACACACACGCCTTTAGGCAGGCAACTGATATTTAATCGATTACAGTAAAAAAAGGGTTGTTTTATTTCACTGCACACTACGGTTGCACTAGATATGAGTGTCACTGTGCACTGCCAAAAGTTGGCAGACTAGATGCAATAGTCCTCACACACACGCCTTTAGGCAGGCAACTGATATTCAATCGATTACAGTAAAAAAATGGTTGTTTTATTTCACTGCACACTACGGTTGCACTAGATATGAGTGTCACTGTGCACTGGCAAAAGTTGGCAGACTAGATGCAATAGGCCTCACACACACACGCCTTTAGGCAGGCAACTGATATTTAATCGATTACAGTAAAAAAAGGGTTGTTTTATTTCACTGCACACTACGGTTGCACTAGATATGAGTGTCACTGTGCACTGGCAAAAGTTGGAAGACTAGATGCAATAGGCCTCACACACACGCTTGTAGGCAGGCAACAGATATTTAATCGATTACAGTAAAAAAAGGGTTGTTTTATTTCACTGCATACTACGGTTGCACTAGATATGAGTGTCACTGTGCACTGGCAGAAGTTGGCAGACTAGATGCAATAGGCCTCACACACACACGCCTTTAGGCAGGCAACTGATATTTAATCGATTACAGTAAAAAAAGGGTTGTTTTATTTCACTGCACACTACGGTTGCACTAGATATGAGTGTCACTGCTCACTGGCAAAAGTTAGCAGACTAGATGCAATAGGCCTCACACACACACGCCTTTAGGCAGGCAACTGATATTCAATCGATTACAGTAAAAAAAGGGTTGTTTTATTTCACTGCACACTACGGTTGCACTAGATATGAGTGTCACTGTGCACTGCCAAAAGTTGGCAGACTAGATGCAATAGGCCTCACACACACGCCTTTAGGCAGGCAACTGATATTTAATCGATTACATTAAAAAAAGGGTTGTTTTATTTCACTGCACACTACGGTTGCACTAGATATGAGTGTCTCTGTGCACTGGCAAAAGTTGGCAGACTAGATGCAATAGTCCTCACACACACGCCTTTAGGCAGGCAACTGATATTCAATCGATTACAGTAAAAAAAGGGTTGTTTTATTTCACTGCACACTACGGTTGCACTAGATATGAGTGTCACTGTGCACTGGCAGAAGTTGGCAGACTAGATGCAATAGGCCTCACACACACACGCCTTTAGGCAGGAAACTGATATTTAATCGATTACAGTAAAAAAAGGGTTGTTTTATTTCACTGCACACTACGGTTGCACTAGATATGAGTGTCACTGTGCAGTGCCAAACGTTGGCAGACTAGATGCAATAGTCCTCACACACACGCCTTTAGGCAGGCAACTGATATTCAATCGATTACAGTAAAAAAAGGGTTGTTTTATTTCACTGCACACTACGGTTGCACTAGATATGAGTGTCACTGTGCACTGGCAAAAGTTGGCAGACTAGATGCAATAGGCCTCACACACACACGCCTTTAGGCAGGCAACTGATATTCAATCGATTGCAGTAAAAAAAGGGTTGTTTTATTTCACTGCACACTACGGTTGCACTAGATATGAGTGTCACTGTGCAATTCCAAAAGTTGGCAGACTAGATGCAATAGTCCTCACACACACGCCTTTAGGCAGACAACTGATATTCAATCGATTACAGTAAAAAAAGGGTTGTTTTATTTCACTGCACACTATAGTTGCACTAGATATGAGTGTCACTGTGCACTGGCAAAAGTTGGCAGACAAGATGCAATAGGCCTCACACACACGCTTTTAGGCAGGCAACTGATATTCAATCAATTACAGTAAAAAAAGGGTTGTTTTATTTCACTGCACACTACGGTTGCACTAGATATGAGTGTCACTGCGCACTGGCAAAAGTTGGCAGACTAGATGCAATAGGCCTCACACACACGCCTGTAGGCAGGCAACTGATATTCAATCAATTACAGTAAAAAAAGGTTGTTTTATTTCACTGCACACTACGGTTGCACTAGATATGAGTGTCACTGTGCACTGGCAAAAGTTGGCAGACTAGATGCAATAGGCCTTACACACACGCCTGTAGGCAGGCAACTGATATTCAATCGATTACAGTAAAAAAAGGGTTGTTTTATTTCACTGCACACTACGGTTGCACTAGATATGAGTGTCACTGTGCACTGGCAAAAGTTGGCAGACTAGATGCAATAGGCCTCACACACACACGCCTTTAGGCAGGCAACTGATATTCAATCGATTACAGTAAAAAAAGGGTTGTTTTATTTCACTGCACACTACGGTTGCACCAGATATGAGTGTCACTGTGCACTGGCAAAAGTTGGCAGACTAGATGCAATAGGCCTCACACACACGCTAACAGGTAGGTATGTGCAATAAGATTACACAGAAAAACATAATAAAATAAAATAAAAAGGGTTTTTTGGGTTGCTGTCCTTGCAGCAGATATCAAAGGAGTCCTTCAGGTGTGTAGTTAAAGCTAAATACACAGCCTGGCTATCTATTTCCCTATTAAATCAACAGCAGGTAGAATATATCTCCTCTCTCAACGAATGCAGCTACAGAATGATTCTAAAATGGAGGCTGTCATGCAGATGGAAGGATCTGGAAGGGAGTGCATGCCGCTGATTGGCTGGAATGTGTCTGCTGACTGTAAGGTGCAGGGTCAAAGTTTCCTCAATGATAAAGAATAGGGGGCGGACCGAGAAGCGCATATGTTTGCCGTTCGTTGCGAACACGAACATGCGAAAATCGCCTTAAATAGTTCTCCAGTGAACTGGTCGGGACATCACTATCCAACATGCTATAATTCAATGATCACCTATGTAAGTTTGAGCAGGCTTCTGACCTTTTAGTTTTTTCCCATTTATGACCCAAATCTTCCTCCCATTGTATCATGAATTTTATTTAGGGCAATAATTATTTAGGGCATATGACAGCCTTACATTTAACCAAATGATGGTACTGTTGTAGACAGTGTCTATTATAAATCTACTGTAATTGTATCCTTTAATTTAAGTTTAAGTTAACGTTTTTGTTTTTAATATTTAGAGATATATTCTGTGCATAGATTAAAATTTTGCTACAGTGAACCTTTTTTTTTCACTGGTAACTGAATATACTTTATATGATGGACAACACTACAATGCTATCTACACTGAAGGGAAAATGATAATACTTACTGTTCTTAATTATTATTTTTTTACATATGTGCTTTATTATATCACAACCCAGTTGAGTGGTTTAGTTTGATGTTGATTTTAATCATCCTTTGAGATAATCAATAAATATTGCAGGTGAAATAACAAGGGAAATACAAAAAAGGATGAAGTTTAAATGCATAGATTTTACTTTCCAGTCATATCAGATGATTTTTAAGCACTTTCAATGCAAATTATGTTACTTATGCATTGTATAGGATAATGCATAGATTACCTTTACATAGTGCACTATGGAATAATACCAGTAACAATGTTTTTTGTTTTATCTACATTAAATATTAGACTAACAAATGTCTGAGACTTGAAGAACTCTTGGAATGATATTGGAATCTTGAGTGCCCAAGTGATCTTTTTTGAATTGCATTAATCTAGTCATGCAAGAATTAGTTTGTTTGACAGTCCATTGTTGCCCATGTAAAGGTAACATAGTACCATAGTATTTCACCTTGCCCATCTATACTCTGTTTTATTAGTAACTTTCAGTACTGAACGAAGAAGAAGCATACATAAGAAGAATCATTCACAGGGCATTTACCTCTTTTTTTAATACTCGTTTTTTATTATGGTACTTACAGACAATAGGATAACATACCACACATTTTGTTGTTTGGACTTCGTCCTGGTGAAGAATCCATACCAACAATTCTTCTCAAAGGATGTATTGACTAATTTATTGAATCTTTTACAAACAAGAAGAAAGACTTTGACACAAAATCCCTTTTCTAGGATAGATCCGTAATAATGCATCTGCAAGTCCCTTGAAATACCATGTGTTAACTTGTGAAATAGTTGGCCCATTGTAGTCAGGTTTGAGGAAGCAACACTGCAGGTTTTAGTGATAGTTTATAGTCATAGACTTGCAAGAGGAATTGTATAATTACTCATTCATACCAGTGATACAGTTAATTATGTGTTATTAGTATTAGTAGTATTGAAATTATATCAGATTTCTACTGAAAAAAGTAGATTTGGTTTTCAAACCCATCTTGACCAACAGGCACTGTATTCCTAAAATGTAACTAATAATGCAGTACACTCCTACTAAGTCATCCGTATATATAGTAAGCATTAGCCTAAATGCATTTATGTGTAGTAAACTTATTTAAACATAGATTTTAACATGATCAACAACTGGTCACTTTAAAAGAAGAATGTTTTAAAATGTTAAGTCTTTGACCATAATTAGTCAGAGAAAAGGTCAGAAAGAGAGTTTTTAATTAGAAAACAATGAATTGTGATGCATATGCTTGATCCTGGAGGCATCCATGATACTTTAGTGAAAGCTGCATGTGTGAGAGGGGCATTTATAGTTGTGGATGCCAGGGCAGGTATCTTTTGATGCAAGTTGTCTGCTTCTGGGTCTGTAAGTGATGATAAGTGAATGTCAATTTCAATCCAATCCAATTATCTAGCATGTCCTTTTAAAATGCTCGCTCTTCCCAAACGCATCTCTCCAATGATAGATAAAACACACAGCTCTTAAGCTCTCATCTAGGAAGTGATGTAACACAGACAAGTTGAATCCTCTGTTAATAATCAAGAGTGTTCAAAAATTCTGATGTTCTCTAACACTATCTTTATGTTCAAGTTGCTGATGTTAGTTTCATATTATTTCACAAACAAGTCTGTTTTTTCTTGAACTACAATGGGCCTTTAATGAAAAGCACATTCTTTTCCTTTCTGGTATAAAACTGCTTGACATCAAACAAGATAATGCTTGAGCAAATCACATAATATATCCATTGAGAAATCACCCCCTAATATAGAGCTCAATGTTTACACAGATTGTAAGTCTGCGAGTTTCTATCCTAAGTGCTTTGGAAATTCAACATGGACATTGGATTCCTAGCTCAAAGACAGTGCCCTCCTTGCTTTGCTAAATGTTAATTTGTATTTATCTTTGTCTGAACTTAATTTATGTACAGTGCTACGGAATATGGTGGTGCGTTATAATTTAACTATAATAATAATAATAATAATAATAATAATAATACACATTATATGGCATTGCAGACTATTCATCATGTCATACAGTCTGTGAAAGGCAGCATGCCGTGACTCAAAGCAATCTGTGTAACAAGAAGAGGTATATAATACATTGTTAAAAAGAGCATTCCAGTCTTAAAAGTGCAGTATAGTTACTCTTATTAGTTATAATAGAAGTTGTGATTTAACTTAGAAAAATAGATATACAGTATCTCACAAAAGTGAGTACACCCCTCACATTTTTGTAAATAGTTTATTATATCTTTTCATGTGACAACACTGAAGAAATGACACTCTGCTACAATATAAAGTAGTAAGTGAACAGCCTGTATAACAGTGTCAATTTGCTGTCCCCTCAAAATAACTAAACACTCAGCCATTAATGTCTAAACCGTTGGCAACAAAAGTGAGTACACCCCTATGTGGAAATGGCCAAATTGGGCTTAAAGTGTCAATATTTGCTGTGGCCACCACTATTTTCCAGCACTGCCTTAACCCTCATGAGCATGGAGTTCACCAGAGCTTCACAGGTTGCCACTGGAGTCCTCTTCTACTCCTCCATGATGACATCACAGAGCTGGTGGATGTTAGAGACCTTGGGCTCCGTTTGAGGATGGCTCCATATGCTGAATAGGGTTTAGGTATGGAGACATGCTTGGCCAGTCTATCACCTTTACCTTCAGCTTCTTTAGCAAGGCAGTGGTCGTCTTGGAGGTGTGTTTGAGGTCGTTATCATGTTGGAATACTGCCCTGCGGCCCAGTCTCTGAAGGGAGGGGATCATGCTCTGATTCAGTATGTCACAGTACATGTTGGCATTCATGGTTTCCTCAATGAACTGTAGCTCCCCGGTGCCGGCAGGAGTCATGTTAGCCCAGACTAAACATATATACACATATGTCTATATGTGTATATATGTTTTCTATAGTATAATATGTTGTGTTGATTCCCCCTATATGCATTTACCTGATGATGTCAGATGCTTCATGAGTGCGTTATCATGTTGGAATACTGCCCTGTGGACCAGTCTCCTATGGGAGGGGATCATGCTCTGCTTCAGTAGGTCACAGTACATGTTGGCATTCATGGTTCCCTCAATGAACTGTAGCTCCCCAGTGCCAGCAGCACTCATGCAGGCCCAGACCCTGACACTACCACCATCAAATGAATACATCTATACTGAGGAAAGGTAGTTGAAATAATCCCTAAATGACACATAAACGGATAAGGCACAAAGAACACAAAACACTGATATGAGATGAAACCCTCAGTTTGAACGTAAACAGCGATGCAGAGAGAGTGGAGGCAGCATCTGACATCATCAAGTAAATGCATATAGGGGGAATCAACACAACATATTATAGAAAACATATATACACATATAGACATATGTGTATATATGTTTGGTCTGGGCGGTTATGAGTGCTACCGGCACTGGGGAGCTACAGTTCATTGAGGGAACCATGAATTCCAACAAAATATTGACACTTTGGGCCCAATTTGGACATTTCCACTTAGGGGTGTACTCACTTTTGTTGCCAAGAGTTTAGACATGAACGGCTGTGTGTTGAGTTATTTTGAGGGGGCAAACTTACTACTAGGTTGTACACTTACTACTTTACATTGTAGCAGAGTGTCATTTCTTCATTGTTGTCACATGAAATGATATAATAAAATATTTACAAAAATGTGAGGAGTGTACTCACTTGTGTGAGATACTGTATTTTACTATAGGTATACTTAGTAGACTTGCTGTTTCAATTATAATACAAATAATATGCATTAGTCTCACGTATTAGATTATAAGTAAATGCAAAAATATGAATCTAATTTTATTTTTATCTATATGGGAATAGGTAGTTCTATAGATTCATGCTGGTGAGATTATCTACCCCCTTGAATTTATTTAGAATGAGGAACTCTAAGTGATATAATAAACCAATGAGAAGTTTTGCACGACTTTCATTTTACATTTTAGTGAACCTGGGTCATTGTGTGTCACATCAGAAAAAAATAAGTAATAATTTTTAAGGTTAAAATTGAATATAGAAATACAATTCATGTGGGTAGGAAAGGTGTAAAATAATATTATCCAATAGCAGGAGCTTAAAATAAAACTTTTATTATACATTAAATCTATATATCAACAAATCAGATGTACATTGCACTAATTCTTTATATAGAGAGAGTTAATTTGTAACATAAGATTTATTTTTGGGCACTGATATAACTATTAAAGTATACTATTACAAAACGTTTTTACCCACATAAATACAATTTTATATTCTATTTTTATTTTTTTAACCTTAATAATAAAAGCTATGTTTTAATAATATTACATCATAAACTAGATAGGTACATAGGAAAGCATACTTAATTGTTATCTTGATGTACAAGCACCAGAGCAACCAATTAAGGTACTATAAGTTTATGATATATTTGTTGTTGTGCAAGTAAATTTCTCCTTTTTTTTAAATATCTAATAATTACCATAATAAAATACAGGTTCCAGAACCAATTTGGTAAAAAAAAAAAAAAATTGCACCTTTTGAAAAACTACACTTAAAAATAAAGACGATGGGCCCAATTCTTTTAGAAGCCCACAAATGCCTCTAACCCGTAATGTACCCCTTGTATATGCAATTATGCTGCTGTGGAATTAACCATTGTAATTTCCAGTGATCTGCTTCTTGAGGTGGGAGGAGACTTTTGAATACACAGGAAGTTTATATCTGCATAGTGTGAAAGTGCCAGATATATCTGCCAGTGTTTTCATTAACTTAATTAAAAAGTTAACTAGTTTATAAATACTGAATCTGCAAGAAGTAAATGTATTAAATAAAATGGAAGCCTGCAGTAAAGAATAATTAGTTATAAATGTGAAAACTGTAAAAGTTTTGTTTGTTTTATTATATATTTTGCAAATTATCAAGTTTTGTTATTCAAAAGACTTTATAGCAAAAAAGTTAAAAAGAGTTGTCCTTTTTTTTTCTTTAGTATAATTACATTATCATGTGATGAGGATTAAGATGGACTGACATCCTTGCCTTTGTAGTTCATTATTATATTTTTTATTATCTTCAATATTTCACTGCATTGTGTATTCAACATATTAAAGCTCAATAATTATATATTTTTTGTTTATTTCACAGCAACCTTTTCTTATAAATCTGATATATACTGGGCATAGATTGTATTGTGGATTAAGAAATATATAAAGAGAGCAACTACAAATATAAACACATTCACAAATTTGCTATGAAATAGATTGAAACATTAAAAACAATTTAATGTTGCAATATGATTTTTTCAGTGTTTTCTGGAAATAACGATATGAAAATTAGTATTAAAGTGACCAATAGCAAACCTGTATATAAAAAACATGACATTTCTTTTAATGGGCATGATACAAGGAAGAACATCCTTTTACCATCAAAAATACGATGAGCACAAATATTCTCAATAGTGTTCTGTTGGCGTTTGTTATTTTTTTCAGAAAACAATGATATATTTGATTGTCATTATTACTTTTTTGGACAAAATACCTATTTTTTACTACTATATTCTACCCAGCACAGTTAACTGTATATGTACCACGTCAATTAAATAATTCAGTCAACCATTTTTGTTTAAAAAGATCTGAACACTTCATTATAGAAAGATAAGTAAAATGACTATCATAATTAAAATGAAAAATAGTGTTCAATTTAAAAAATGTACTTAAACAAGAACCTGAAAAAGTTTTATGATATGCATAACATCCGTCAAGCAAAAATGCACAAATATTACATAAATCAACCGTTTATAAAGGCCTCAATATGGCAACATTTTAGAAATAGGTAGTATGCATGCACATAGTACAACAAAAATCTTATAAAACAGTATTTTTCATTTTATAATGTTTATACAAAGGGATTAAGAGCAAACACACAAATAATTAATATATTTGGTAATGGCAGAGAGAGAAAAAAAACAATACTTAACTTACAAATAAATGCCCTACATAAAGGAATCAGAAAGCCAGATTTACTAAGGCGAGACATTTGGAGTACTCTAAGAGAACCTAGGATTTATTTAGATATGAAATCTACAAGACTCCTCACTTTAGTATGTCTAGACCAAAATATTAAGTATTTGTGCCTTTCAAGATAACTGTTATTTTATTGTTTACCAAATATGTAAGTATTTCTATTTTACTGACCAAATATGAAAGAAAAAATATATTTTATTTTCATGTTGCTAGGTATTAATCACATATTATATGGAGCATATTAAACCACATTACTATATATTGGCTGTCAATTTCATTTACACTTAAACATTGATATATTGAAGTCGATCGATAAAAATTTGTTTATAAATGAGACCGCATGTTATGGTACAATTTGAACAAAATTTGAAATTGTCATTATTTTGCTGTTTATTCTAAGAGGTCCCGCAACAACAAAAAACTAATCGAATTAGACATGATTACTATATTATTTTCTAGAAATGTGCTTGCAATTGTATTTCTATCTAATATTAAGCATTTTATTAAAATGTTATGGTGCAACTAAAGGTATACAGCTCCACCATTGATCAACTTGACAAAATATTTTTGCTTAATCCAGGTGATTGGTAAAGACTATTGTGTACATTAATAGCAATAATGTGGAGAAGTAATTTTTAGCCAAGATTCACTAAGCTTTGTGGCTGGCTGATGCATGATAAGATTTTTTATGATATTTGCATCTCTATAAGGGACATGTTGCCTTGTGGTATGTAATGAATTAAAAAAAAAAAAGTATTTTATAAATGTTCACTCCAACAAATTTCATTGTATTTAAAATATTTTAATATAACACCAGTGTAGATTCCATACTTTCCAGTTTTCTTAGAAAATACTATAATTTTAATATTATGGAGCTACTTTGCAAACTTGTCCTACCACAGACATGGAACAGAAAGAAGTATCACGCAAACAGGTCCTATATGATAAGCACAAATTTTGCCTTGATAAATTTTGTTCATCGTTTGCTCTAATTTTTAATCAGAAAGGCTTTGATAAAAATGTATCTAATAAAGACTGTGACTTATTAATTAATGCTACTGACTTCTTACTCAATGTACCAGGCCATTTGTTCGAAGACAATAACTACTGGGTGAAGCAAACCAGAAACTAATGGCTACCAAATGTATTTTTTATTCTCTCACATTAACATCACTTACCAATGCTTCTATAAGTCAATTAATTGTCAGAAGAACCCAAACTAATTCTTAAGATGTTGTTTCTCTTTGATATATATTCTTTTGTTTGTTTTATTATAGATTTGCAGCCATAAGACAAATAAAAAGAGCCCTTTAAAATGTGCATAATCTTAAACAGATTGTTAAATTCTGATTACTTGTTAGTGAAAATTGACTGAATATGCAAAATAAGTACTTTCATTATGATATTCCACCAGGCCTTATTTAGTACCTTTAATATAATTTACTGAAGGGTCAATCAAGATCCAACTGATTAAAAAAAAATGCATTACTGTACTTAAAATTGTGAGTCCTTAATATATTATGACACCATGTTAAGTTCTGTTTCATATTAGGTCCAGACAGACGTTGGCAGAGTTATAGAAAGACACATAAAAGTATGTTGCAAGTATAAGGCAGACTCACTTTCATTGTAAAATTAATCTCTCTGTTACTTCAATAACTAATGAAGAAAATGCATATTTTGGAAAGCACAAACGGTAAGCTTTCTGTAAAACATGAAATGAAACAAAACAACCAACTGTGGCTATGAAATTATCATCCTCGTGTTGTGCCTCAGAACCAGACAGCTTTAATTGCAAAATGCGTTATCCTTTGAGAACAAATGTCTAATTGAATGTGTACTGTGTATTTATTAAGACAAGTTATCAACCGGAAAAAAAGAAAGCCTCTAAATGGCGTACATTATCTTCCAAATGCATATTATTAATTGTACAATTCCAACCAATCTATAACAAGTTGCTATCTTTTGGACATTTTAATGAAAAGACAATATTGAACCTAAAAAAGTTCATATAAAATGGATTTATCATTTTACACTACAAAGAAATAGTGTTGTCTTTAGTTTAAACAAATAAAAGGGTGTTCCTAAACAGCAGCATTATAGTTTAAATTGTTCTGTAGTGCAGTTTATTCTTCATAAAAATACCATACAAATGGTCAGTCTATAGTCATCAGCAGAACAAAAAAAATGAAAAAAGAGGTAATGCTGATGACAAAACAATTATAATACTGTTGATACATAGAAAAGTAATCATATTTTATACATTTATACAGAGTATAAAAGGTTACAGAACAGTAGAGATTAAGCCACAGTCTCCCGTATCGCATTTTCTATTTTCTTTGGAAGAAGTTCTTTTCTTTCTTCAACGCTGATTAAGGAGTTTCGACAATTGTGTCCATCCACAAATAACTTTGCATACACTGGATTAGAGTAATTTGTGGGCTGTTAAGGAAACAAAAATATTAGCTTAATTATATGTATTAAGTTCTGACATTATATTTATTTTAAATAGTTTTTTTAAATCTTTTTTTGAGGTGGGTCACGTTAGTTGATACATTTTAAAGAAATAATTTAAACATTTTTTAATGTGGACTCAGAGCTTTCAAAACCCAAAGGTTTGTTTCATGATGAACAAATAATTACATTTTTCAAAACTCTGTGACTCATCAACAGAGAATGGTGCTCAAAAATAGTTTATTTGGGCCCTGATTCAATTGAGCAATTGTTACTGGAGCCCATAATGTAGCCCGTAAACTAATTTGCTATTCAATTGGCGTCTTAGCTACCTGCTAACGATTTGCGGTTTACAGGCCGAAAATCCCTGCTGTTGTTAAACTTGTAACCCAAAACTTTCTTGATATTATTGTATAATGCATTTTTAGCTATGGAAATATTTGGTCAAAATGATACTAATCTGAAAAGTTACCTGTCCAGCACAAGAACTTGTTCATATTCAAATATTCCTAGTTCTGGCTTGCCCAACACTATTGTTGAGGTTGCAAATAAATTAAAACTTTTAGTAATATAGATATAATAATTTAATAATGTCTTTGAAAGTTAACCCTTGGAAATATTTCTATGTATTTTATAAAGCCACAGAACAACATAAACATAAACTAGTACAACAGCAACTTAAATAAAATATAAAATTAGATTATAACAAATATACATGAAAAATACTACATCAGAACAAATAGCATAAACCATGCAAGCTTAGCACTTTTGTACAAGCACAACACAGACAAATGTAATGATAAGGATGAACTTTATAGTTTTAAGATGATGTATAATACATTAAGAATGCAGTGAAATGTATTAGGATGACTGGTGATTTAGTTCTCACCCCAGGAGCTAGCGGTCCTTTCAGATCAGAATTTAGGTAGATTGGCGGTGCTGTGTGGGCTAGCTTGAAAGCTGCAGGCCCACCACTTATAAACCTGGACTGTATATAGACAGGCAGTGTTAATATTTTAGTTACATTAAACATTTACCTTTTTCAATGTAGTTTAAAATAACATTCCAAAGTTAAAGCTAGTTTTGAAATATACATGCCACTCACTGTAGGTGCAATCACATTTAGAGCTAAAATGAAAACTAAAAAAAAAACACCCATTTAAATTAACAGCCTTATTAAATTGCGATTCAGCAAATTGAAAAGGGCTCTATTTAAGGACATAGCATATTTTTTTAATTAGTGAAGACCTTGCTTTTGTATAGAAGTTCATTAACTAAAAACTTCTGTAAAAAAAAAATATGTTGTGTACTTATATAGAGCCCTATTCAATTTGCTGAATCAAAATGTAATAAGGCTGTAAATGTCTAATACTCTATAAGTGATTTTAACACCCTGTAAAATCAATTCTATGTTAAAAACCCTTTAAGAATTTATAGCATAGGAGTTTACCAATCGGTACTGGCATAAACGAAAAGATTGCAGATTAATAACAGTCTTATTAAATTGCAATTCGGCCAATTGAATAGGGCTCTATTTAAGCTCACAGCATATTTTGTTACAGAAGTTTTTAGTTAGTGAACTTCTATCCAAAAGCAAGGTCTTCACTAACTAAAAACTTCTGTAAAAAAATATGCTATGTGCTTAAATAGAGCCCTGTTCCACTGGGTGAATCACAATTTAATAAGGCTGTAAATTCTAGCCACCAGTCACCAAACTGACCTAACAGATTTTGATGTTAAAACCAAAATGTTTTGTGCAGATCAATGTAATTCCATAAGCACAATAAAACATGAAGGGCACTTCAATCACTATATACTATAGGCCCTCATTCAATTGCGATTTGGCCAATTGAATCGGACTCTAAATAAGCACATAGCATATTTTTTTTAAAGAAGTTTTTAGTTAGTGAAAACTTTGCTTTTGGATAGATGCTTACTAACTAAAAACTTCTTTAAAAAATATATGTTATGTGCTTATTTAGAGCCCTATTCAATTGGCCAAATTGCAATTGAATGAGGGCCTAGCTTTAGAACACATAATAAATGTTACCTTTAAAAAAACACAGTTTATAAACATAACATTATAATGTAAACTGTAAACTTATATGTTTTGACTTATACTGACTGAAAGGTGACAGACAGACAGATAACAGGTCTTTGCTACAGAAAGATATATAATTAAGAAAAAACAATAATGGCAACACATTTAGAATACTATTCAATTAAGGCTTTGGGGGTGATCTGGTAGCCTGTAAGTGGGGTCGTCGCAAGTTAATTTGCTATTCAATTGGCGTCTTTTTGCGGGCTCCAAAGGAGTTATGAGTTACGGCCTAGAAAAAATTGTGATGGTTAAACCCGTAACTTACAGCCTCCCGGAGCCTTTGATCTTTTACTTTCACAAGAGTTACGATGGCTAAAATCACAAAAAAGCTATTTAATTGCTTAATTTCCCCAAGCCCACAAATGTTTTCACACCCGTAAATGGCAAATTTTAGGTAATAAGATGTCACTTATTACTTATAACAAGAATTTGCTTAATTTAGTGCATAATCTGACTCACATGCTGTTTACTTTTAAGTAAATAAATATATATTTTATAAATTAATAAATGATTGAACAATTGCCACTCCTTTTCTGATTGTTTAAAATTTCAACCAATCAGAATGGACGGGATGAAATCTATACATTTCTATTGGTCAGCTTTTAACCAATCAGATGGCTTATTGCCCTATTTTGATTGGTTGAAATAATAGCTTATCAAAATAGGGCTTAATAGTAATGAGAACTAACGGTGATAGGCTATTGAAAAAACAATCACAGAGGAGACTGTAAGTTAGGGTACAGGATTAGGTGTAGGTAAAATTGGTGTTGATAAGGACCCCCAGTGGTTAGAGGATTGTATATCATGGGGCCTGTAGGGACCCCCACCATATAGGTATTAATGTTAGATGCAATGGGGTCCCTAGAGACCCCCATGGCTGCAGGCTAGCAAACCATGGGGGTCAATAGGGACTCCTGTAGTATGAGGTTAATGTTAGCTGCCATGGGTGTCCATGGTTATAGATTAGATTACCATGGGGTCCCTAGGGGGTCATTAGGTGCCATGGGTATCCATAAAGTTATACTTAGAGGCCTGGAACATAAGCCTGCTTTTTACTACCTGCAAAGCTTATAATAACATGTCGATAGCACATCCCTTTCACTATAACTTGTAATGGGCTAAGTATAATGCTGGAGAAGGGGCTTTAATAGATTGAACAATGAGCTAAGAAGCTGAATCACGGTTTAACTCAGGAAAATGTGGACGCATTAGCACCTGTGATCCGTTATTAAATTCCCCCTCAATAATGAGTATTGTTTTTTCCAGATTTAATATTTTGTTATTATGAACTACAAAACAAAATAAATAAAATGGAACATTTGAACTTCGGTAAATGGAAGAGAACATGTCCTTCAGAAAAGCATGCAGAACTAAAGGCAGGAAGGTTAGGGTGACACAATGGGTCACTGATACAACAAAACATTTTACTGAATTACATATTTAGGGAATTATGTAATATAAATACTTTGTGCTGTTTATTATTACGATAAAAATAAGTACCCAATTACTTTTACCAATGTATTATCAGTATATATGACCTTAAAAAAAACTTAAAAAACTCTCAGCCAATAATGCAGAGTTGTAGTTAAAATAATATATTTGTCAATCTACTTCCTCTGTGATAGTTTTCAACTTATTCTCAAACAAGGGAATGATAATTGAATAGATGTCAGGGCATTCTTTAATAGTTTGATCAGAAGGATTCATCGTGAATCTTATGGAGATTAGTTTTAGAAGTCATTTTACTGGTCCATAACATCTCCTTCCAAAGTGATATGTGTTATTTTACATGTGACTAAAAAAGATGAACATTATAAATTCATTAGTGTGATGTGATTGGTTCAAACTTGTTACATAGTTACATAGGGCCTCATTCAATTGCGATTTGGCCAATTGAATAGGGCTCTAAATAAGCACATAGCATATATTTTTTAAAGAAGTTTTTAGTTAGTGAAAACCTTGTTTTTGGATAGATTTTTATTAACTAAAAACTTCTGTAAAAAGTACATGTTATGTGCTTATTTAGCGCCCTATTCAATTGGCCAAATTGCAATTGAATGAGGGCCATAGTAAGTAAGGTGGAAAATCAAGTCCATCAAGTTCAACTCTTTTAGATCTCTCTGTTTTGCGGTATGCAGATTAGTTGTTAATTGATCAAGAGGGAGGCAAACAGAAAAAAAAAGACATTAAATCATTGCCAATTTTCTCAATCGGGGGTAAAAAATGTAATTCCTTCTTGACCTCAGATACTAGCAATCGGACTCCTCCCTGGATCAGTACTGCCTCTCTAGTTATCCAGGATAGCCCTGAATGCCCTTTTTACTCAGAAATACATCCAACCCCTTTTTAAATTTATCCAGAGAATCCACCTCCTTTGGTAGAGAATTCCACAGTTTAACCACCCTAACGGTGAAGAACCCTTTTCTTTGTTTAAGGTGAAATCTTTTTTTCCTCTAACCTCAATGGATGTCCTACTGTCAGTTGAAAACCTCTTGGCACAAAAAGTTCACTTGACAAAGCCTTGTCAGTTAGTTTTTTTATTTTTATTCCTGTATATGATTATGTCAACATTATCATCTTTTAACACTGAATTTAAATAAGTTGATATTAAATAAACTATTACCTTATCCAATTCTATGATGAAATTCGGGTCTAATAGAGTCCCATCATTATGATCATGGTCTACCTCATACATGTTGTATGATGGATTTCCAATCTCTACGTTCATCCCTCCATTTATTATTGGTTGCCTTCGAATAGTTTTTGCCCTAAAATAAAAACATATACATTATTTATAAGTATATAAATTCTTCTTCCAAAGTGTATGAAGCATATTATAGTAGATCAGTCAAGCTAGTTTTATTTGACCCTGATAGCTATGTTGTATACTTATTAAATGGGGTAATATAGTGGGATAAAACAGTTAAGTCTGCTACCTATGACTATGTGGGCTATTTACCAACTAGTAAAATTCTACTTTGCTCAATAAATAGAACAAAATTGAAAGTTGTGCTATTAAGTCCATTACTTACATCAACATTTACTACATTTCATAAACATTTTCCTGCATTTCAGAATTAAAAGATTTTAAATTAATTAACAGTGGTTTTAAACAGATTTTGACAGTTAAAGCTTTCTTATTGAAAACTAATATTTGAATCTCAATCTCCAATTGATTCATTTGTTTTTTGGGGGGAAATTGTAATGGACTTGGCTATGCTGTTGTGCAGTGCAGCTCATTGGTGCACAAGGCCCTGGCTATACATATAAGAATACTCTTACGGAAAATCAACTAAAAATTATTGCAAGAATATTATCTGTTGTTTCTGGATTATCTGTGACTCACATATGTACGTTCATTCTTGACACATCATTTTTATTTACCTTCTTTTTCTTTTGCAAAGCAGAAGTCCAATTACCAATGTTGTGATCAAAGTTACCAGTAGAACCAGTGGCACAATAATTGCAATGCTCCCTGTACGAAAATGAAAAACATATGTATTATAATTGACGTTATTAAACTCTACAGCTGACAATGGAAAGATAACAATAGGGAGAACAATCCAAAAACATATATTTAAGTAACAATGCACTAAACAGGATAATGCACATAGTAGTTTAGCAAAGTATTGAAAGTCAAAGGAATAGATTTATGAATGTAACTAATTTTGGAGATATTGGGAAAGTCACACAATCTGGAGAAACCTTTCCGAGACTCCATTAAGTGAATATGGCCCAAAATAGCAGGGGTTTCACTGTAATGGGAATCTACCATCAAAATTCTAATTCACAAAAACAAAATGTTTGCATATTGTACTGATTCTCCTCTATCAGATGCATCCATGAAACTTCCATATACCTTTAATACAGTGCTTTGCACTTTGTAGTTCATTCTCTAGTTTGGAGTAAATTAACTCTGCAGAGAAATCAATAATTTAGAGATTGGTTTCAGAAGTAAACAATCTAGTTAAACATTGTATGAAAATGCCAAAGTACAGAGATAGGGGTCTCAAAAATCTGACTTTTTGGATGCTAAAAGTATTTTTTGTATTTTGATATAAATAGATGAATTAGTAATTAATTATATAAAGACACATTATTTAAAAGTATTCATTTGATAACGTTTCTTAGCAAAATAGATGAGCAATTTATACATGTATTTAGACACAAAAATTCTGTTTTCTTGAGACACACAATATAGATTCATTTTGCTGTTAGAACGATTTTGATATATCAAAATGATTCATTATAATGTATTTGATCAAAATATGTATGGAATATAGTGCATTTTTGATACTTTGCAAAATGTATTGATCACAAGCAACAGAATTGTTTCTCTCATCTCTGATGTTCATACTAATTTTATAAAATGTTTAAAGTAATTCAATTATAATTGAACTACAGATAATTTAAGTCAAATTACCAAGGATAACTTTATTAAGAGGTTTTTCCCAGTGAGATTGAGGCCTTAGTTAGTAGCATTAACACTCATTCCTAAAATTATACTTTAAATATGCTGATTATAGAAAAACATTTCCTTCAGATCGCTTATCTTTGCAGATTATAACATGGATGCAT
This sequence comes from Discoglossus pictus, assembly GCA_027410445.1. NCBI lineage: Eukaryota > Metazoa > Chordata > Amphibia > Anura > Alytidae > Discoglossus > Discoglossus pictus. The sequence continues at coordinate 44,666,331 of CM050173.1, forward strand.
ATGAAGAAAAAACAGTAATCTTTTATAAAATATGAAAAAACTATTAAAATGTTTAAAGTTTATTGCAAAGCTGTTTCTCAAAGAACCACTGAATGCACGCTGCCTCCTTGACCTGTAAATTTTCCTTTTGAAATTTGATGTCTCAGCCAATCAAAGCTTATATCCCAGTATCTCTCATTCACAGGATCTGGTCAGATTTTTTCGAAGCCAACATGGGGTTCTCACTGTAATTTATATTTTTTTAGGAGAGCAGATGTCCTTCATTTAGTCATAAACTATAGTACAGATTCTTCAGAATTTTTATTTTTTATTTTAGACAATTTTTTTATATAATTTATCAATTGTTGTAATTCATATTATTCTTTTAACAAGACGACCCTGTAAAGATATTGCATAACACATATGTTTAATAACTTTATACACATGCAGTGTTTAAATAAATATATGAAATACAATAATTTAAATTTAACATGAAAAAGTGCAGCTAAGCTCAGGATCATTTATTTATCAAAGATTGATCATTGAATTAGTTAGCGGACAATTAAGTGAAATGTCACTGAAGTCTTTTGAAATTGCAATTATGATCACCAATAATGTGAGTAGCAGAGGCATGCCAAACTACAAAAAAACCTACATCAAATTAGATTATAAGTAAAAAAGACTCAATAGAAATGTGTTAACATAATGAGTTTCCACTTATCCACCATGCATCGAACACATGATTAATTTTCACAGTGGTAACATTAGAACAGCATGATAAGAAATATGTATCTTTGTTAATTAACTTTACTGTACATACTCTTTTGTAATAATAAGTAAATCAGTGCTTTTTCTGTTCAAGTTCAACAATAGGTTTCAAGCAATTGCATATGCTAATTTGAAATACTTACTTGTACTAGCATTGTCAGACTTGCTGCTCTTGGGAGCTGGCCTCTCACACTGCTTTCCTGACCAGTTGGCTGAACATCTAAAAAGAGCCAATTAAACAGTGAAATTAATGGATGTCAGATGTTAACAGACTAACTTGCTAAAAAGGATGACATCAAAAAGAACACAGGATATTGTAAAACCAACAGTAAGAAATGGTCTTGCTCTGTATCAATTAAATATGTATATTACTTCTTTAGTATTTGAATATGGTAATCAAATTCACCAGCCTTTTACTTATATTATTTTTTATCTTAAATACACTAATTTCACTTGATTGAAAGGAAGCTGGAAATGTTTGAGGATAAAAAGAAAGCACTATATTAGATACTTTGCAGGCGAAGAGATTACGTTAATTTTAAGACAATGGGATTAAAATAGAAAAAAAAGCACACGAAAAAAAAAGGTTAAAGGTCCACATTATTTTTAAAAAGTGCAGGTCTGTTTAAAGGGATGTGTAACATTTTTTTTTTACATTTTTGAAGTGTTAAAAAATTATGAATAATCTAGAAATATAAGTGTGAAGTTTAAAAAAAAATAAGTTATTTGGGATACACTTAATGTCCACCTTTTTTACCAATTAACATGGACAGTTAAGCTGGGTCTTTTGTTCAGGACTGATAAAATAATATTTACACTCTAAATCCTAGCCCTAATAGAGGATTTTGTTTTTACCAAACAGCTGCATTTAATGTGAATTTTATAATAGTATCTGGAAATAACCCATAAACTTATTTTAAAACACAAAGCAAATTGACAAATCATTTTTTAACATAGTTTATGTGCACTTTTTAAATACTTTCTGTGGTTCTCCAAACATACAGAATACTAATGCATATAAATAGCAGTGGAATGATAGTTTAAAATGCTGAAAATGTAAACTATATTTCATGTCTCTAAAACATTAGGAACATGTATTGATATCTAAAGTAAATACAAAGAAACATATTTAACTTGTTTTACACATTCAAATATGAACACAGATGTACTATTTATTTTATATATATATATATATATATATATATATATTTATATATATATATATATATATATTATATATATATATATATATTATATATATATTCTCATATCTATTAAACAAACCAATCCCTTATTAGCTTAGAAAGTAAGCACTCTATTGGAAGTCTGAAGTAAAGTTATTTGTAATTTTACTGCTCTTTAACTACAGGGGGAACTGAAACGTAACTGAAATGTAACTGTTCTTTACGGTTAAATTAATTATTTGAAACTTGTCCAACAAAGGAGAATTACTAACTATAAGATATAGCTACAGAAATGACAAAACACAAACATGTTGTACTTCCACATTAATCTCTATTATACATGCCACCACCCATCTGTCAGCTACAAGGTTTTGGTTGACAGGTTGCTGTACATCAATGGATAGTTCTTCATCAGTACTTTCATAGAAAATTGTCAGAGTTTTGATATATGATTTTCACTTACAATGTTTGTCAAAGCCCTATTAGTCTCCCCTCTCTGGTAGATATAAATACTTTCTCCCAACTTTTTCCGTGGATATTTATAGCAACACATGCACTGAGTTTAATAAATTAGTTCACAAAGCAAATATTTCATTAACAGCCTCATTTAATTCGGGCTACATTTCAAAACGTATCCCGTAACTCTGAATGTAGGTGTTACGGCTAATAAATTTGCCCTGTAAAGTTGCCCGCAGCGCGTTAAGACTCAGGATGGCTGAGAATAGGCTATATGTTAAGTAACGTTGAACTTCGTGCACGTAAATCCTTTGATCTGTCATGCCCATAACTGTTACTTGTTCAATTCAGCTATTAAATTGCAACATAGTCAAGCCCGTAGCATGCAAATGGAGCCCAAAGGCCAGCGTGTGCTCCAGAGCACCCGCAAGGGGGTAAAGTACAATACGTAGCACTTGTAAATAAAATAAAAACTCACTACTGTACTAATATTGAAAGGGAAAGTGATGCTCGGTCTTAGAATTAATAGGACAACATTCTCAAGCCAGCAAATCGGCCCCGAAAAATACTTTATTTCATGTTTATATATTGTGTTATATCGATCCCTGCAATCAATTTGATGCGACATATACTGTAACTCGCAAGTGATAGAATATCATATTTACGGCTTTATTAAAATTGCATTATATCTGGAATGTGCGTCCGATCGCAAACTGCACTTGATGCACATAGGACTTCGAAAATCTACCCTCCCCTTTTTCAGTGATGTAACGCAAGCCGTCTCTTTTTTCATTGGCTACGTCTGAACCCGTAACTATGCTACACTAATTGATCGTCCGCGCGGCCGCAAATCCAACGCCGACAGATCATTTACGATTTTGCCTCTCCGCCCCATAGCTCGCAACAGGTTCCAAATTAATATCAACTAAAGTAGGCCAAATCTCGAGCCGCAGCCGCTGCGAGGCTCACGTTCAAGATATGGTGCTGCAATTTAATGAGCCTTAAATATATAGATATAAAATCTTTCTACAAAGACCTCAGCTATTCTGTAGAAACCTCCTACAGCTTAGCAACCAATGAGAGAGGTATTATTTTTCTTCTATTTCTTTAAAATTGTACACAGAGATTCTGCTTTAACTATATGGAGATTAGAACTGGAGACACCTCCTTAACTCAAGAAATTAGTTGATCTATAATATTTTATAGACTAGGCAGATTGCATCCTCAAAATATACCATACAATTTCCTGTTTTTGGTATTATTTCAGTTACTATAATTCCCATGAATATGGTTTATGTATTGTATTCAGACTATAATTATCCTTGACCTATGATGCACATGACCTACGTTATTATTATTGTTTATTCCGTAGCGCTATACCTAAGTTACGTTACAGGCAATGATAAGTTCAAGATTCAAACTACAATGAATTGAGGGCCCTGTCTTTGAGCTTGGAATCTTGTGTCCATAGCGCTTTCCCTAAAGCACACCTACATATGTATATATATATATAGTAGACTGAATATATGAACATATATTATATATAGACTCTCAGTTAACAGGAACTCAAGCAACCAGAGCTCTCAAGCAACCAGAAAACTACTTAAAAAAAAATACACGGCTTAACAAATGCCGGGAGCCAGGTTGTCATGCCACACATTTCTTACAGGCACCTAGATATCATCCACTGTATGTCTCTGCAATCAACTACCAATCATCTATTAATCCACACGGGTACCAGTTAACCGAGAGTATACTGTATATATATATATATATATATATATATATATATATATATATATTTATTATGTATAATATTTTTTTTAAACTCTGTAAGTACAGGAGTCAATGTCTTAGTCAGACTTAAGTTTTCAAACATGTTTTCTTTTCATTGTGCAGTGGTCCTTTAAGAAAACTACAAATTAGACTGATACAGTGGCAAACAAAAAATTATTGAGCAAATTAAAACAAACTACTTGCATTATTACACTTTAAAAAATTTAAAATACTATGTAGACATTAATAAAGCATAAGTAAGTTATGGAAGATAATATTTCTATGGTGGTTGCTAATGCATATTAAGAATTAATGGAAGTGAAAATTAATTGCACTAATATAGACCACTTGATATTTTTCCCAGGCATTTTTTTAATTAGTAGGTCATTCTAATTTTCTTATGAATTGGTCTTCAGATTTCCAACATTATGACATTTCAGCACTGAAACATAAAATATATGAGCATTTAAATATGCCCTTCCACTCATATATTTTCATTTGATATTTGCTTTCTCATTATAATCCTTTAATTTGCTCTGCCATTTATTTTCTCAAAGTGCTTTATTACATAATATAATTACTGGAAGTTGATTACATGTTTCTTGCAATGGCTAATGAGCTATATATTCTAGAAGCTGCTTAAACAAACATGCACAATATACAGAAGAGAGCATGAATGTCTGGACATATGGAGGATCTTGGTAATGTTAACCAGTCTATTGTCAATATAACATACTAATTAGGGCTCAAGTGTTATAATTTTAATACATTATCTTTCCATTAACCCATTTAATTCCATCATTATGCACCCTCTACTTTGCAATGGCATTTTATTGCACAATGAATATCTTAAAGGGGCACAAAAAGTTATCAATGTGTATTGAAAAATACCAATTTCAATACAAATTAGTAATCTGAGGCTGAAAACAGTGTGTGTCAGCTTTCTTGCTTCTAGGACCTGGATTGCTACTTTCCTAAACTGGCCTGGACCATTTTTGTGATCCAGATAACATTGAACAGGTTGATGATATTTTCATTACCACCATTGTTGTTTCCATAGTATTATCCTCCAGTAAACATTACCCATATCACTGTTGTATATTTAAGCATAACTCTTTTTCATATTCATTTTCTTATTTGTACTATTTTATATTTATTATTAGCATGTTTACAATTGACATTCAAATGTATCCTTAATGATAAAACAGAGGTGTTTCAGACAAATAAAAGCAGTCATAAAAGCTTGCAATTCTTCAAATGCTATGCAAGATAATGAACAGCAGGTTAAATTGTTTGTGCATGTATTTTTTGGAAATATTGTGTAAAAGTCTGAAATGTATTAAAATGTGTATAAATAATCACAAAAGTGACAAATAATAATTCAATTTTAATAATATTATTTCATGGTATAATAAAGGAAATATGTATTTTTGAAGTACACATGGCTATACATTTGAAGAGCACAGTAAATTCATGATTTAAAGGATTATGGAAGATTCTCTGTTTTTACTATTCAACCAAACTATTCTAAGTGTTTGTTTGCATATTTAAACATAATTTTATTAACAAGTTCTTAAAACCTCAGTTATTACTCAGCAAAACCTTCCAAATAGTCCCAACAAAGGTCCACCCTGTAGCTCATGCAGACAGTGTCTCTGTAGTACTAGACATATTAACCAATCACAGACTGTCTCTGGGCAACATTTCAAAACATGCTGTCTGTAAGTGGCTGGTACTTCTAGTATTATAGAGGCAATGGGTCCTATTTAATTGTCCAAATCGCAATTAATGGAGCCAGTGAATGTTACTAATATTCAATTGGATACTTTTAGCTACATGCATTCCAATTGCGCAGGCTCAGAAGCATTGGGGCTGTCAAAAACGCAACTCCATCCTATCTCTTCCTTTGATATTTCGAGCTTGTAAATGTTACCAGTGCTAAAGAAGAAAAATCCATATTTAATTACAACAATTCAACCAGCCCGCAATTTACTTCAAACAGTAAATGTATCAACAAATCCTATGAATACTAGATAGGACTTTCATGGGGGTTAAACACCTGTTTGTAACACTGTAAAAGCAAATATAAACACACTACTGTACTTATAAATACTGGGAAAGCAATGAAAGGCATTATAATTAGTTGCAAAACAGTCTCAAGCTGGCAAATAAAATGCAATAGAAAACAAATTATGTTTCATTTCTGTGCTATATTGATCCCAGAATCGAGGAGATAATACATATCGCCGCATGAACTAGAACAGTTGCTTTATTGATTTTTATTGGTTCCTATATTTCTGGATTGCAAATCCAATTGCAGATCAGACGTTTAAACACTATTTTTTTGTAGTTTAAACTCCATGTTTTACTTATGTCATGAATACATTCTAAATTGTAACTTTCGTGCTTGCTTAATTGATCATGCTATGTTTGGGTCCATGGTTTACGTGTTGGGGCTGTGAGTATAGGAGTAGGAGCCCCCAAAAATCTGGGGGGGATAAATCAACTCTACTCCCAGGACAGGAAGCAGGGGCAGATCTACCGCCGGTGCAGTCGGAGCATTGAACCAGGGCCCTGCTCTGGCGGGTCCCATTGATACAGTGCCCCTCAAAAATGTAATTTGTTTGTTTAAATTCTCAATGCCCCGGCCCCAAAATGATAAAAAATTATCGCCTGCGGCGCTCATCGCTAAGCCCGCTAAAGTACTACGGTTTAACAGTAAATATGGTGAGACGGTCAATAAAAATTAAATGTTGTGAAATTTGTTTGCCACACAACATGATGCTACATTTGTCCCTTTTTTTTTTCTTCAAATAAATAAAAAAAAAAAAAAAATATTTTTATTTTTGTAACTTGCAACTTATATTTCATCAAATGCGTTGGTTTATGCGGGAAATCCGATGTTGCGCGAGACAAAGGCGTTAAATTTGTGTTAATGCGTAAATCTGTAGTTGGGTTTCGTAAAATGTACTCGCTACTGTCTTTTTACTCATTGCGTGGTTAATCCTCATCCTTTATCTCGTTGTTTTTGAAACAGATACGTCTGTGGCTGTGTTTTACGCAGTTCGTAGTAGTATAGCCTCGTTTTCATTTTTTTCGGCTGCCATTTTTTTCTCGCTTAGCCAATTTTTCGATCTTTGTAACTCGGCTAAATCGCTGTAAATTGGAGTTCCAACTCACTTCCAGACGTCCTGCCTGGTTCCCCATGCTGTGAGTGACCTTTATTTTATTTTTTAGTGCGGCGCTCATTGCCAAAGTGCTACGATTTAACGGTTAACCTCGCCTGCGGTGCTCATCGATAAGTTGTACGCACTACGCGGCGCTCATCGCTAAGTCGTACGCACTACGCAACGCAGCGTGACGACGAATCATGGTTAGACAATTATAATATGTGATATATATATATATATATATATATGATAACTTATGGGTCAAAGCATTCATGGGAAACAAATACTCCTAGTGGCCAAATCTGGTAATGCATGATTACTTTTAATTTTGCAATTTTTTTGTGTCCCCTATTCATTTAATATAATATAAGATAAAGATAAATTATAATATAAAATAAAAGATGGGTCAAAACTTTTATGGAAAATAAAAACTGCTTCATAGCGCTGATGCCTAGTGGCCAAATCTGGTAAAGCATGATTAAGTTTGATTTTGCTTTTTTTTGTGTCCCCAAACTATAAAATCTGGGGGGATTTGTCCTCCCACCCCCCCAGTTCCTATGTCCCTGCTGTGAGCCTGTATGTATTGTTTAGAAAAAATTTGACCCGCAGCGAAAAGTTCAGTTTGAAGGTAATTACAGGCTTGCAATTAAATAGAGCCCAGTGCATGCAGGAGCTGCTGGGGCAGACCTTTGTTAGGACTATTTGGAAGGTTTCAGTAAAAAAAAAACTGAGCTTTTAAGCACTTAATAAAATTATGTTTATGTATGCAAACACTTAGAAAGTTGAATTAATATTCTAAACAAGGAGCTCTCAAGATCTCTAATAGTTGCTTTGCACCTTGTTTACTTTTACAGATACATGTTTTAATATTTGCTACATTCAGTTATATAGCATATTATAGTTGCAAATTATTATATATTGTCAGACTTTAGCATGAACAAATATTATGCTTGCTCTTCCCTGACTTTCTTTACATAAATATACATATCTATAAGTATGCAAGGCTCCTAAACATTTTGATATATAATTAGTAACTTTTGTTTATAAAGTGTCAACATTTTATAAAGTGATTTACAATCGGATGAAAACAAATAATACAGACTTGAGACAGACATAACAAAAATATACAGTATTAAACATGGTGAACTGATGATCCTGCAACCTAGAGAAATTACTCTCAACATTTTTAACCTGTGGACCACCATCCATTAATTATCAGCTTTTAGATCCAGAATATAATGATGATACATTAAATTGCTATCTAGTTGAACATTGATTTGAATAGAGTTCATTTTAACTGCAGATCCATTTATCAATTCAATATCTATAAATGTGACTAATGGTAGTGGTATGTTTAAAGTGTTAGACTCTTCTAGCCACTTCTTGTTCCTGAGGACCAACAGGTAAGGTCTCAGTGAAAGGTACTGGTAGAGACATAGGCCCTCATTCAATTACAATTTGGCCAATTGAATAGGGCTCTAAATAAGCAGATAACATATATTTTTTAAATAAGTTTTTAGTTAGTAAGCAACTATCCCAAAGCAAGGTTTCCACTAACTAAAAACGTCTTTAAAAAAAATATGCTATGTGCTTCTTTAGAGCCCTATTCAATTGGCCAAATCGCAATTGAATGAGGGCCATAGGGTGTCTACCTGATGGGTAATGCTTATGGCAAGTTTCCTTGGCACATTATAACATGCATCAGACATATAAACAAAAGTAATCAAATTATTTAGGTTTCAGTAGGTGATTTTAACAGGTTTATGGTAAATTTCTCAAAATGTGTATAGAGGAAATGTAAAAAAATGAAAAATAAGCCTTAGCTCATCTGTACTCATTTCTTCATACTGGTTAGAATAAGATAATGTTCAACAACAATGTTTGTTCCCTTTAATAACTAGGATGTTACATAAGAATGGAACAGTTTTCAATTAAACAAATTTATTGAACAGCAAAAAGCTTTGCAAGACTCCCTCAATTTGTTTAAATCCTTGTAGCCTGCAAATAAAATCAAAAGCTATCTGAGGGTTGGAAAAAAAGCAATGTTGGTGCTCCAAGGGGAATTAATTGCTTTTATGAAGTTTAGAAAATTGATGTTTCGTACAACTGAAGAGCAATTAATAAAAATTAAATAGAAACATGGCAACGGGGCTCAAGATAGAAAGCTGAAGTGAGAGGAAGGAATGTATTTAGTTGCCTCTCCATGGGCACAAAATAAGCACTTAGGGGAATTATTTTACATCATACATTTTTATTGAATACTTTTTCTACAAAATGTAATATTGAGAAATACTGTAATTAATTGCTAGAAAGAAAATTAGAATAATTTTTTAAATAAAAACGTCCAGCTCAATGTTATACAAATCCTTTGACTGTTAAAAGGATGATATAATCTTAAAAATGTATGTTTATAACTATGTTTACTAGACATTTATAGTACAATATTCAAATATATATGGTATTTTACTGAAGTTTCTGACTTTTGTTAAGTGAATTCTTAGCTTTGTAATAATTCCAGCATTTAGGTTTAAAAGCAATTGGAGATACAACAAAGTTAGCAATTCCTATCACTTATAAATAATTACAAGAACCTTAAGCAAAAGTTGTTTGTATTATTGGAAGTTTTTATTTAAAATTAAGTGCACATTCTGAGAACTGAAAACTAAATAAATTTGAAGGATTCAATAATAATGAATAACTTACTGTATGTAGGACTAAGTCCATGAAGAAACGTGCTATGTCTCCTAAAATAATCACTACATGAGTGACCCAACAGATTAAGGAATAAGACAAATATTTTTTAGAAGAGCTTGATGAATATAAAAAATAAAATGAAAAAAAAAATCTGTAATTTATTGACCGTTATATGCACTTATTTATTATGGTATATAGTTAGTGTCTCTGACTGGGTGGGATAGTCAGTATATACTGAGATCTTGAAAACAGTTATATTGAAAAATTATATCAGTGAAATAAAATATATATTTTTATGCTGCTACTGTACCAAGATCTGTAACATGTTGTTTATTTAGAATAGAAAATGAACAGTATTATATGACAGACATGCCCTTTGTTGATAAACTCAGAAAAAAACAGTATTTCTAAAATTTGTCTATGAAAAATTTTCTGACAGCCTAATAGTCTAATCATAGGAGAGCCTTCAATATATGATGACTCAATCAGGAAAATAATCTGTTTAGAGAAATATAGGAGGGAGAAGCCTTGGAAATGTTACTTAAAAAAATTGAAAACATAAGAATACATGAATGGGTGAAAATATTTATCTATTAATTTGTATAATTTAAATTATACTATTTTTATATATGCTGTGAATGTAAATGACAAATTCACATACATTTTCGAAGGTTTAAATTGTGACATAGGTTACATTATGTCAGTAATGGTATTGAAACTCGTTGTACCTATCCTATTTCTTAGTTGCTTCCTTAGATTGTAAATTTTAACTCTTGCAAGTGATTTAGGGAATCTGTGTACATCTGATTTCAAGCTCAGACAGGGCCCTCAATTTTTTTGCATTGCGTTAATATTGTTTTTGACTTGAACTTTCCCCTGTGTAGCGCTATGGAATATGTTAGCGAGTTACAAATAAAGGCATAATAATAATAATAAATAAAATTGAGAGCATAAAATAAATAAATACAAATATTGTTACTTAATTTCAGTGAACATTAACAATTTTGGACGTGAGTGGTAAAGTAAATTAGTTATTGATGCAATACAATTGGCTATACACTATTCTGAGGATTAAACTAATTAAGTAGTGAGATGTTTAGTCAGGTGTACTAATTGCAACTCTGGGTGAACCTCATAATTCTTACGTTATAATATAGGACAGTTATTTAGATTTGACATTTTCAAAACGTCATGCTTTTATACATATGGCTCATTATCATGAAGAGGCTCAAGCAGCACCTCACCTTGCAGTATCAATAGGCTTTAATTCTAATGTTCTAAAACAAAGTGTTGTCAATGAGTTATAAACTACTGTAGAGCTCAGATAATGCCATTATATTCTGTTGCATAGAAAAACATGTCCATATTTATGCGTTTTAGGTGTTTCTTCATTTTGAAAAACAAACAAGAAGAAAAAACTGATCTTGGGCTCAGTAATCTTGAACTTCCACTTACTCTTCTGAATATAACACTTTTATAACTTAAATGGACATTCAAGTTACAATATGTGCTTTGTACCATCAGTTTCTGAAGTAAAAATTGAGATGTTCTTTGCTCCATGCCCTGTTTGAGATCCTTGAGGTACACCCAAGTAGAAGGATTGACCGTCCCAATTTGGGTATCACATATATAGTTGTGAGCGTACGAGTTGTTGCTAACGCTGCGGGCTCGCGCAGCGAACCGCGGCCCTCGCAAAGCGAGGGCAGTGGCCGAGGGTCTCAGTTGCTGGCATGGAGCGCCGTAGGCGCTCCGTGCCAGCACCTGAGGACCTCGCAAAGCGAGGGCCGCAGTTGCTGGCATGGAGCGCCGAAGGCGCTCCATGCCAGCAACTGCGACCCTCGCAAACTTCACGTCGCAAACCAAAGAGCATGACACACACATTACGACACTCGCAAACAACATACGACACACGTTCACACACATTACGGCCTCGCAACACTCGGACGCAACTCGCGAACATTACAAAATGTAAAACACAATACATACACACAGCACATACATAAAAACCTTACCTACACCAAGAGGGAGCACCCAGGACCTCAAAAATGCAACTTAGACCTCGATTTTACTCGAAATAAAAGAGTTTAGAGACTAAAAAAAAATCTAAGCGACAGAAAAAATGGCCGCTACAGCACTCTAAACTCGCAAAACGAGGCTACAGCACTCTAAACTCGCAAAACACCACAAGAAACTCGCAAAACACCACAACAAACTCGCAAAACGCAACAAACGACCTACGGATATTCATACCACACAGTGCACACATTCAGCACGCTTACACAGCAGCTCCACACCACTAATGCTGCAGCAACATCAACACAGATTGCCAGCTCTTCATCACAATGCTTCAAAATAGGTACAGTATATTCATTTAGTAATGTATTACATATTTCATTATTATACACCAAACAGCATTAGCTACCTTACAATTTCATTGCCGTCATTTTTTGACGGGCAATTCGCTAGTATATAATAACATTGATAAAAGACAACTCTGTGAGAGAGAAAAGGATAGATACTCTGTTGGATAAGATTGGACTTACATTATAGGATATATGCTATAGTGTATTTATTTATTCACAAGTATTTTGAGGTGTATATTTGAGTCCATTGCAACTTGTGAATAATTTTTGTTGACACACCTTGACCTCTTTACATAAGGGATCGTTAAATCACTAGGTATATGTTAGCAGTGACTCATTCCTCTACTCTATTTCAGATCCCTATTTATTATTCATCTATTGGTAGATCAAAGATAGCACTTGGAAAAGATTTAACCACTTATTGTGGGCTTGATTCTTATTTATTTTTTACGTGTAAAACAAAGACTAAGACAAGATTGCCACCCTTATGCTGCAATAAAAAAGTGTAACTTCAAATACTGTTAATGCTGTATTTGCCTGCTCCACCATGAGGGTGAAAAGGCTGGCGGAGAGCTTAATTAAAAAAGTTAAATATTAGAATATAGAAACAAAGATAGATTGTGTGCAAACCAGTGGTAACCATTGTGTTTCAATATTTGTGTATTCCATATAATTTTCTGGTTAACAATAGTAGTACGTTAAGGAAACACTTAAAGAACAACTTAAGTTAAAACAATAGAGAAATAATAGTGACAGCAAAAATTCAACAGGTTATTACAGGGACATTAGTGGTTTGACTGACGCATTTTACCCTACTCTGTAGTGCTTCCTTATAGACAAGTCTGGTGTTTTTCCAGAGATCTGTTTATTTATTTGTGCCTGTAATAAATTGCAAATTTCATACTCCAGCTAAGAAGTCAATCTACAGTATACAATATATATATATATATATATATATATATATATATATATATATATATATTTAGGAATATGTCAGGCAGATAATTTTGTCATTGTGTATTTTATCCCAAATTATTTCTAATGCAATAGAAACAACATTTCTATAATTGTACTATTACATTATATTATTTTACTGTCTACAATGCTCATTCCATAGACAGCCGTTTGACCAAAAACAAATCAAATCTAATAACTTTACACCAATGCTCTTTGCACATCATGAAAAATATGAAAACAGATGGATATTCTCCAACAGCACAATATTTCTGAAACCTCACTTTGGAAACCACAACAAATCTATCAACATAACCTTGTGATTAAAAAAAAAACATTGTGGGTCTTTTGTGGCTATACATGGTTTAACACAAAGTTTAATGGATGTATAATGGATAGTGAAAAAAATGGAGTCAAACAATGTTCAGCATTAAGTGGAAGGTTAAACCTACTTGCATTTCGGTTCATTAAACGCAGTTATAGTGCAAATTCCCTCATTCTGACAGTAGTAATCACAAGGGTTCACTTTCTGGTCACAGCGCTGACTTTTAAACCCCAAAGAGCATCTGTAGAATTTCAGTAAAATACAACTGCAGTGAATAGTCTACACTTTCCAACATGTTTCAATGTATTGCATACAAAACCTAAAACACATTAAAATGTACATCTTGCTTATCTTTTAAATAAATAAAAAAAACACCAACCATACAAGCATGTTATCTAACTTTCTAAATACACAGATAAAGGTAATTTTGTTTCAGTGAATACTAAGAACAAAAATACTGGACACTATGATTCTTAAAGGACCACGGGAAGATTGTATTTTTAATTGTCTTATTAAGATTTGAAAATATGTGCCATTATATGTTTTATGTGTATATCTTCTCAGCACAGTCAATTTATAATTTATCGTATGAGGTTTATCTGCTAATTATCTGTATTAATTTTCCTATTAGTCAGTCAAGCGCTAATAGTGTTGTATTAGTGCTCACTCACAAAATGAACAAGCCCAAAGGGCTTGAATTAAATTTAAATAGATTCAGCCAAAAAGGATACAGCTAACATTTTAAATATAGTATAATTTTAAAATATAGGTAGTTACAAGTATTTTAGAAATGTTTAAATATTTTTATTTGCTTACGATAACTTTACATTGAAGTTTGTAAATGATGTCTGTAATCAGCCTTTCTGATCCTCCCACTTATCTCTTGTTTCCATCATTGCTGTTCATTAGTAATCCCTCCCAGGGTTTCTGTACTAGCTCATATTTATGCTAGCAATTGCATTTTTAGAGTATTTCAAAAACCATTTTATTCAATAATCTGAACATGTACATACCCAGAGGTAGTAATTCACAATGATTACATACTAGCACAATAATAGAAGCAAAGGCTTAGTGGGACGATCAAAAATAATGATTAACAGACAAAAATTACAAACTTCAGTAAACATTTACTATACGAAAAGGCTTTTTTTAACTAACATTACGTTAGCAAAGTACTTGTTATTTAGCTATAGTATTAAATGGTACCATATTGGGAACACTTGCACTACCCATTTAATGTTTTTAAGACATTTCATGTTTAATTATTGGCTTTCATATTGATTTCTTTGTCACTTCCATGTTCCTTTAAGGCTGAAATAATAGCAAATTGAATAAAACAAGACACAAATACAAATAGCAAACTCTGTGCTAATCCCTTACAATCATTAGCCAGGCCCTGTGTTTTCTCCACACACTTTTTATTTTTCTCCTGACAATAATGAGTAAGAGGCCAATGGTAGAGCCATTATAACTTTAATTGGATAAGTGCAATTGTAACTTGGTTAACATCTCCTCACCTTGTTGGCCCTTACTATGAGTAAAAACTAAATGGGAAAAACCAATTAACCTTTTGGCCTTTATTCCTTTCATTCTTCTTTAAAGGTAATCTTTCACACTCCCTTTCTATAATGCACAGCACATCTTGTAGTTTGTATTGTGAGGCGATAACACAATGTAATAGGAGACATTCCTATTTGTTTCAACACCTACTGTCATAAGCTATGTTATTAACTGTTATTTAAAGGTTCTGATTTTTTTAAATTTATCTTCTGGCAAAAACTACTATTGGAACTACTGTACTGTGATATCTTTGTGAAAGTGGCATTGGATACAGGGCGCAGCAACATAGAGGGCTGGGGGACAAATTTTGCCTTAAATTATATGGTTTGTTGATCTCTTCCTCTGCCCTTCACCTCCTGTGCCTTTAACTGCCCGTCTGCTCGGATCAGCAGCTCTCACAAGATCACTCAACATAATCTTGCGTGATCTTGTGAGACCCGGTAATCAGAATTATTCTGACAACCAAAGGCACAGGAGGTGAGGAGGGAGAGATTGTGTGGAGGAGTTGTGATCTCTCTCCTATTGCTGCTAGACACCAGGGATCAGGTACCTACCTCGTATACAATATAGGAGAGGTAGGCATTGTAGTAAATATATATATATATATATATATATATATATATATATATATACTCTATCCTCCCCAGCTTTTATACTTCCTATGCCCTTGATTTGATACCTACATTTTCCTATCCTATAATTAAGAGTACAGCACTCAAACATTACAAAAGATTTAATTTTTAAATAAGAAACAGACTTGTGAAGTCCAGGAAAAGTGCATACTTTCATGGAGCACATGCAGCCCTCAGCTCCACCCTCCTTCAATTTAACAAATTGTTTATAATAATGAACAGTCAATCAGACCCTGTACTGTGGTTGTTAGGGCTGCTGACAGAGGATAAGCCAAATACCTTTTCTTAGCAAATTTTGAGAATGAAAGACTGCAAAACATGAACATACTACAGGAAGCCATGCACATTTACTAGACCTCAGAATACTAACTTTTCATCTGAAAAAAACATTATATTATTTAATTTAATCTGTAATAGATAATTTAAGAGTTCACTTGCCCTATAAAAAAATGAGAAATTATATATTTAAAGTTAAAATGCAAATAAAAGTAACCATTAAGTATTTGACAGGATAACTAATATAATAATGTTATTATGATAACCAGCTACTATACAGAGCACCTGCATCCTAATATATAATGGTATATCTTCTGTTTAAACTCAACTGTTTAATTTTAGTATATACACATAACATATTACTAAATTATAAGAATTTTTAGATAATTTCACCCCTGCACAACATGCTATTAAAATATATTTTTAATCTATTTACTCCTATCATAAGGTCTTTTCTTCTCATTTGTAGTGGTTAAAGAACCCTGTTATGGGAGACACTGCTCACATTACCCTAGACACATCAAGCATGCCAGGGATTACAAAGCAGATCATTGAAGACCGCAAAGCTTATTTCCTATGGAACATGTTGCCATAAGAGACATGCACTGCCCTTTGAAGCTTCTGTGTTAGCAAAGCTATCATATTTAGGAGATGATAATACATAGTTGCAGACTATTTTAGGGTTATCACTAAGATGAGACACCTGTAAGTCCATTATCAACATAAAGTGGAGCAGTCTCTCCAGGGGGTGGGTAACTCAGGCCTACGGGAGCCACCAACCGTTCAGGGTTTCGATTTTTCTCTGCCTGAGCTCAGGGGGATCAATCAGAATAAACAAAAATGAGTAACTCATGGAAACTAAAGCAGAGATAACCTGAGTACAAGACCAGGAGACATCATGACATTTTGGACTGTTGGAAGCCCACATAGGATTAAGTTGCCCAATATTGATTTGCAGGGTTTAAAGTGCCATTAGTGCCTTTAGAGATGTATGTATTACATAGCATGTGATACATAAATGTCTAAACACATGTTGTGTAAGGAATTCACTATTTCTTTTTTCAGTAGAATGACCAAAATATGATTAAACATTCAGAAAATTACAATTTTAGGTTTTTAATAATACATTTCAAATAAATGTATTAATGTAGAATACACAGACAAGCATTCAAGTCAGGAAATGTGTTTTCAAATGCAATACATACAGGCAGGAATATATGTCCCGTGTATGTATGTATATATGCATGCATATATATCATGAGAAGAATTGTCATATGCAAAACAAACTGTCAGAAATGTATGCCTGTATACAATTTCACAAACATTAATACACACACAGACAGTTATGTATGCATATATATAAGTACTTACGTATGTATGTATAAACGTATGAATGTTCGTACTTATGTAGGTCATTAAATGGTTTGTCAATGTAATGGTCACACACAGGCAGGAATGAATGTCAGGATATGCATTTTCATAGGAGACACTTTGTCACATGCAGTACACACAGATAGTCATGTATGTTTGAACAAACAGTCACAGGAGATAGATTAGCACATGCAATACACACAGAAATATATGTATATCACTGTTATGTTTATAGAAAAACAATTAAACAGCAATGTCACAAGGGATTTACAATGGGATGTATTGCATGTTAGATGATATAGTATATATATATATATATATATATATATATATATATATACATACATATAATGTAACAGGGATTATGTTAGCTATTAAGGTAAAACTCACAGATTTTAAGCTCAAGCACTGGATGTATGTCATATGTAGAATACAACTCAGACACAGTGGCTGAGCTAGTGAATGGAAGGCCCCATTCTAAATTATATATGTATATATATATAAAATGTAATATATGGTGGGCAAAAGAGTGATACATGTCCTCCACCGCACAGTAATACAGTAAATAAATAGTACATCTGTGTTCACATTTGAATGTCTAAAACAAGAATTTTATGGTATTCTCAGCTGGAAACAGGTTTTTTAACTTGTTTTAGACATTCAAATGTGAACACAGATATACTATTTATTTACTGTACTATTTTATTTACTGTACTACTGTACGGTGGAAGGCTTCTATCACTCTTTTGCCCACCATATATTATAAATGATTGTTGTGGTGAACTACCTACTGATAAGGTCCACAACACAAGCTGAGATCCCGCTCCATGCTGATGAAAGCCAGTAAGCTTGAAACAGCTGTAGGTGGATAGGAGTCCCAGCTTGTGTATAATCCAAACTTGGCTTTGCATAAAAGCTGTGTAATACAAAAGGCATAAGCTGAAAGGAAGCCATGTTTAAAATGGGCTATGGATTGAAGAGAGAGGCATTTGTGGGCACATTTGCATGTCCCTGCTCAGCTTCCCAGAATGCAGTGTAATAACTGTTTTTCTTGTAATTCTGAGCTGAAAACTGTTTTTTTTAACTTGTTTTAGACATTCAAATGTGAACACAGATGTACTATTTATTTACTATATATATATATATATATGTATATATATATATATATATATATATATATATATATATATACATATATTTACAGTATCTTACAAAAGTGAGTATACACTGAAGAAATTACACTCTGCTACAATGT
Organism: Discoglossus pictus; assembly: GCA_027410445.1. Classification (NCBI taxonomy): domain Eukaryota; kingdom Metazoa; phylum Chordata; class Amphibia; order Anura; family Alytidae; genus Discoglossus; species Discoglossus pictus. Next base: position 44,685,094 of record CM050173.1, read on the forward strand.
AAAGTAGTAAGTGAACAGTCTGTATAACAGTTTAAATTTGCTGTCCCTTCAAAATAACTCAACACACAGCCATTAATGTCTAAACCATTGGCAACAAAAGTGAGTACACCCCTAAGTGGAAATGTACATATTGGGCCCAAAGTGTCAATATTTTGTGTGTCCACCATTATTTTCCAGCACTGCCTTAACCATCATAAGCATGGAGTTCACACGAGCTTCACAGGTTGCCACTGGAGTCCTCTTCCACTCCTCCATGATGACATCAATGAGCTGGTAGATGTTAGAGACCTTGCACTGCCCCACCTTCCGTTTGAGGATGCCCCACAGATGCTCAATAGGATTTAGGTCTGGAGACATGCTTGGCCTGTCCATCACCTTTACCTTCAGCTTCTTTAGCAAGGCAGTGGTCATCCTGGAGGTGTATTTGGGGTTGTTTTCATCTTGGAATACTGCCCTGTGGCACAGTCTCCTAAGGGATGGGATCATGATCTGCTTCAGTATGTCACAGTACATGTTGGCATTCATGGTTCCCTCAATGAACTGTAGCACCCTAGTGCCGGCAGCACTCATGCAGGCCCAGACCATGGCACTCCCACCACCAAAAGTGTACATCTATACTGAGGAAAGGTAGTTGAAATAATCCCTAAATGACAGATAAACAAATAGGCACAAAGAGCACAAAAACACTGATATGAGATGAAACCCTCAGTTTGAACGTAAACAGCAATGCAGAAAGAGTGGAGGCTGCATCTGACATCAACAGGTAAATGCATATAAGGGGAATCAACACAACATATTATAGAAAACATATGTACACATATAGACATATGTGTATATATTTGGTCTGGGCCTGCATGAGTGGGGAGCTACAGTTCATTGAGGGAACCATGAATGTCAACATGTACTGTGACATACTGAAGCAGAGCATGATCCCCTCCCCTTGGAGACTGGGCCGCAGGGCAGTAATTCCAACATGATAATGACCCCAAACACACCTCCAAGACTACCACTGCCGTGCTAAAGAAGCTGAAGATAAAGGTGATGGACTGGCCAAGCATGTCTCCAGACCTAAACCCTATTGAGCACCTGTGGGGCATCCTCAAATGGAAGGTGGGGGAGCACAAGGTCTCTAACATCCACCATCTCCGTGATGTCAATATGATGCAGTGGAAGAGGACTCCAGTGGCAACCTGTGAAGCTCTGGTGGACTCCATGCCCATAAGGGTTAAGGCAGTGCTGGAAAATAATGGTGGCCACACAAAATATTGACACTTTGGGCACAATTTGGACAGTTCCACTTAGGGGTGTACTCACTTTTGTTGCCACGGTTTAGACATTAATGGCTGTTTGTTGAGTTATTTTGAGGGGACAGCAAATTTCCACTGTTATACAGGCCGTACACTTACTACTTTACATTGTAGCAGAGTGTCATTTCTTCAGTGTTGCCAAATGAAATAATATAATAAAATATTTACAAAAATATGAGGGGGTGTACTCACTTTTGTGAGATACTGTATATATATATATATATATAGGAGTCCAAGCGGGACAATATAAAGCCAATAAATAAACATATGTTTCTTCCCTCCTCCCAATATACCGAGTCCCCCTTCATCCCAGACTGTTTGTGGTAGCTGCAAGCCCATGTCCCTCTGCAGCTGTAGTAGCTCTGCCCCTGCACAGACAGTGTTGGATGTAGTGTGATACATTTTACATATACAGAAACAAAAACACACAGGGATGTATGGCAATATCACATATTCACAACACAAACAGGGATGTATGTCAAGATATATATTATCACATACACACAACACAGTCATGGATTTATGTCAATAGATACACAGTCACATATGCATAAACACAGACACAGATATATACCAGGAGATACATTGTCACATATACACAATACAAACATAGATGAATGCTAGGAGATACATATTCATGTACACACAACACATACAGGGATGTATGCCAGGAAATGCATTGTCCCATATACAGCAAATAAGTGATTTATGATAGGAGATAATGTCACATATATTGTAACACACACATACGCACAGATATATATGATAAACTGCCACATACATACCAACACACACAGACAGAGATATATGTCAGCGTATACATTGTCCCTTACTGTATATAATAATACTCACACACAGACAGGGATGTTTGTCTCTGGGTCCAGCTGACAAGTGCCACCATTATAGCAGTACCCATCACATAACTGGCAGCTGGGGGCAATCTTTCCATTAGTGCAGCTATGATGAGAAAAGAAAAAAAAAATGTAATTACTCTTAAACCATTAATTTTGAAAGCTGATCTAAGCTTCCCAAGTAAATATTTTAATCTGATCACATGTAAAGAAGCAGCTGGCTGTGAGAACCTGATCTATATGACAGGTCAGCCTTGGGCAATCATTTTTTTTTTACAGCATGACAGCCAGCATATTTTTTTCTCTCCAGCTATAATATTTGCAAACTGTTGGTTCAGATAAACAAGGCAATGCTAACATTTACTTATGCAGTACAAATATCTACCATAGATTCTCTAGGGAAAAGCCATCAGGATTCACTGCTCCTATCTGCTTGGTATGCACAGTGTAGCAAACCAAAATCCTAACACATGAAAGAAAAATTAATTTGGAGATTTTATCTTCTTATTCCACCACAACATACAAAACTAAATATATTGTTGCTGTCAAAATGTCATAAAAGCACTGGTTTATTTACAGTGGTTTACAAGCATTAGGAATTATTGGTGCATATTTCATTCACATGGAAAGTCAGGTTTCAGTTTGACAAAAGAACTTTAAAGGGACTCTTTAGTCAAACTATTTTATTTTTATATAAAATGTATTAATTGTATGATATAATTTGGATTTTCTTTAATGTAATTTTCATATAAAATTTGCACTCTCTCGCATGTAATATATCCACAGAGGAGTTTCTCAACGTATGGAACCTCCCGCTATCACGCACTATTCTTTCCTGCTATCTTGCACACCTTTGACCTGCAGCACTACATTTTGTGATACTCACAAGGGGAGGAGATTCAACCTACCCGTATCAAGCAATAAGACAACAAGTGCAGCGTGGAATTTTTATTATGTATTTATTATCCTTTATTAGTAACTTGCCACCATATTCCATAGCCCTATACAGGGGTTTAGTACAAGGCAAAAACAGAATGAACACATTGCAAAAGAATGGAGGGCCTTGTCTTTGAGCTTAAAATCAAACTTACTTAGTGCTTGTTTTTCAAGGCACCATCACAAGACTCGCAAACTTACAATCTAAAGAGTTTGGGTGTGATACAGGAGGGTGATAGATGTAAGATGACAGTGTGAAGGCAATAAGTTCAAGTAAATGGGGGTGGCTGTGTGTTGTACTGTAGATTGTGGGTATGAGTGATATCATTCTGCAGAGTGTGCAGTTGTGCATAATAAGGCTGAAGGTGGTGATGTGTTTTTTTTTTTTTTTAAATAATGCGTTTTTAATAATGTTTTGAAGATTTTGAGGCAGGAGGGTTTTCTAGTGGCGCAAGGCAAGGAGTTCAAAGGAATAGGGGCATCACGAGAAAAGGCCTGAAGGCAGAGTGAGAGGATGTGATAATAGAGGAAGAAAGAAGAAGGTCATTAGCACAGCGAAGAGGGCGATTGGGGGATTATTTTGAGATGAGAGCAGAAATATAAAGGAAGGCACTGTTTTTATAGACTTTAACCATTAGGGTCATGATTTTTCATTTTACTCTGGAGGCTATGAGATACCAGTAGAGAGATTTATCAGACAATGAGTGCTGAGTTTGGTAAATGAGTCGGAGGTGTTCATTATGGATTGAATTGGAGACAGACGGGTGATGGGGAGGCCAGCAAGGAGAAAGTCTCAGTAATCAAGTCAAGATATGTTGAGAGAATGTATTAGAATTTTAGTTGTGTCTTCTGTAAAATAGTGACATATTTTGGAGATTTTTTTAGGTGAAATTTACAAACATGCTGTATACTAGAAGCTGCTAAAACAATAACCTAAATGGATTTTAAATCATTGTATGTAATCATTTATATTAACACTAGCGAATTGCCCGTCAAAAAATGACGGCAATCAAATCGTAAGGTACCTAATGCTGTTTGGTGTGTAATACTAAAATATATAATACATTAATAAATGAATATACTTTACCTATTTTGAAGCATTGTGATGAAGAGCTGGCAATCTGTGTTGATGTTGCTGCAGCATTAGTGGTGTGGAGCTGCTGTGTAAGCATGCTGAATGTGTGCAGTGTAACACTGTGCGTGCGCGAGACCAAACCGTTAGCGTAGTCGTGTACTTCCGCATTGGTGTAAAATGGCGAGTAATGTGTGGTATAGGTCTGTATCGGAATATCCGTAGGTGTTTTGTGGTGTTTTGCGAGTTTATAGTGCTGTAGCCTCGTTTTCGTTTTGTTCGGCGGCCATTTTTTCTGTCGCTTAGAATTTTTTTAGTCTCTAAACTGTTTTATGTCGCGGAAAATCGAGGTGTAAGTTGCATTTTTGAGGTCCTGGGTGCTCCCTCTTGGTGTAGGTAAGTTTTTTATGTATGTGCTGTGTGTATGTATTGTGTTTTAAATGTTTGTATGTCGGCGTGTTGCGTCCGATGTTTGCGAGGTCGTAATGTGTGGTAACGTGTTTCGTACGTTGTTTGCGTTCCTCGTAAAATTTAGCGAGTGTCGTAATTTGTGTGTCGTGTTTTTTGAGTAGCGACGTGAATTTTGCGAGTGTCGTAATTTGTGTGTCGTGTTTTTTGCGTAGCGACGTGAATTTTGCGAGGGTTTGAGGCCCTTGCCCAGTGACCTCGCCAGCAACTGAGGCCCTCGCTTCGCGAGGGGCCTCAGTTGCTGACATGGAGCGCCTTCGGCGCTCCATGCCAGCAACTGAGGCCCTTGCCCAGTGACCTCGCCAGCAACTGAGGCCCTCGCTTCGCGAGGGGCCTCAGTTGCTGACATGGAGCGCCTTCGGCGCTCCATGCCAGCAACTGAGGCCCGTGCCCAGTGACCTCGCCAGCAACTGAGGCCCTTGCCCAGTGACCTCGCTACGCGAGGGCCGCGGCTCGCTGCGCGAGCCGCGGCCCTCGCTTCGCGAGGCCCGCGGCTCGCTACGCGAGGGCCGCGGCTCGCTTCGCGAGCCACGGCCCTCGCTTCGCGAGGGCCGCGGGCTCGCTACGCGAGCCCGCAAGCGTGAGCAACGACTCGTACGCTCACAACTATATATGTGATATTGATGGTATAGAATGTAACAACAAGCATTGTAATGTTTTGAAATCCCGTCATTTAAATATTTCTGCAACATGTCACTGTCTACTTATTCTCTAACAGTGTGACATTAGTAATATGAATCCCCTCCTATGGGATACCTTAGCTCACAAAATGCAGTCTTGCAGGTTAACAGTGTGCAAGATGGCAGGCTGCAGGAGAGAACAGAGAGAGAAGGAGAGGTTCCAGAAGCTGAGCAACTTACAAATGGACATATATTCTAAATGAAGATTTAATTAATTAACTAAACGTAGTTAAAACATTATTCTAAAACAAACGAAAATGCTTAAAGAGTCAATTCATTTATGCTTCATTTTAGTTATACTTTATCCATAGCAGATTTCTTGCTTTTTCTAACATTTCTCTCCTTTGTATTAATATTTCTTACATTTTGCTCTTGCAATACAAAGATAAACAAGGAATTATCTAGAATTAGCAGTTTAGCAGAAATCTCATTAAGTGATTTTTGTATTTGATTCTTGCTTTATCTTTAAAGACTATACTCTAAGACATCATTAATAGGAGAGTTCTAGATAGCTCACAGAAAGGTGCTTTTAGATAACCTCACAATGTCATTGGTTTTCTCTGCAAGATTAATTCATTCATGTAAAATCTTCACTCATTTGCTGATTGTGTGAAAATACATTTTACTCTTTTACATACTTGGAAATGATTGCGCTTTGCTTGATCTTTGGAAAGCAATATGAACATAATAATTTCACACAAATTAGGGTATTAAAGATGCACTTCTATTACCTAAAAATCTTGTCTACTTAAAGATTTTATGTGTATTATAATTTTAGAACAGACATTTTAATATAATATTACTTACCAGAAACTCATTAAAGGAATATATAACTCACATATTTGACAAAAACTTTTAAAATAGCTATTTTTAAGCATTAATATGATTTTTTTTATTACTTTTTGTATAAAAAAGGAGTGCTGATAGAACAGTACAATACTGGAAACCATATGTTGTCAAAATCTGTTGCAATCATGGTTTTGCTGCAGCATGTAAATGCAGGTAATCAGGAAAGTAGCCATGTCTGATGGATATGGCAACAGGTATCAAAAACTGTTGGAATCCTAGAATGGGGCAGGCTGTGCAAGATAATTGGAAAACCTGGGTGCTAATCCAAACCTCTTGTTGTATGTAATAACATCCATCATGAAAAAGCTGCATTGATTTTTAACTTCAGCTTCACTCATAGCGGTGGATGTTGTCCTACATACCCAGAGGGGACGCCATGATTAGAGAGCTCAGAAAGATTAGTGATTCTATCAAAGACTCACAACATACAATATGACGCTTGAAATAACCACCAATAGCTAAATGGATAAATGTGTTAATTCAGTGCTAGTTTGCTTAATTTCTTCTACCTTCTCTTCATCTGAAACATCACTATCTTACTACAACACTGATCTTTCTTATACAGTATACTGGCCCTTTGTAAATCTGAAGAATCACGTAGTTTGTCTATTCCATTATTCATGGTTGCAGACCCTGGCCTAAAGGGAAATAATTATTCCTCAAGAGAGCTCCATAACTGTGTTGTGCCCTGATAACCTAATTACTCTGTGCCAGAACGAAGTTCACATTGTTGCAAACAGAGTTAGCAGAGGGATTAAAAATTCAGCTATTTAACCTAAGCAGTGTTCATTTTCCATTAAAAAAACATGCTATTTTAAATGCATGCCAGACAAGTATGTGAGTTCATTATCGTGTTAATGTTATGATGAGCAAAAATGGTTAGACAAGCCATCCATCAAGAGTGACTTTTTGTTTCCGTCATCAATACTCACAATATATTATAAACTTGTGAAGTCAGAGAATATGTAAAGTAACAAAGAATTGTGAACATTCACAGTATTGTAATCTTACATGCCATTTATTATTTATGCATTCCTTTACATGGATACCTGATCAATTAACACCGTTTAAGGCCCATAGTGGAAATGCATGGCTATTATTCGCAGATAGAAGTTTCAAATGGTTTGGTCTCCACAGTGTGGGAACTTCAATGATTTAGGCAGAATTTATGTCATACAAAGCTATTATGATGGGTTGTTTAATTTATGGTGTGGAGACATTCTTATTAAATACAGTGATTCTTGTATTGAGCTTCTTGACAAAAGTGAGTTAATTTTTAAAGAGCAAAATTAATGTTATGATTGGCAAATGAAGGCCTAACATGCCATACATTGAATTGCAATAATATTGTACACTTCTAAGTATAGCTTAAATAACATACTTATGCTGCTGCCAGAGTATAAGATTGAAGAAATTGCAACAAAACAACAAAAAAGAAGGCTTTTATAAATATTTATTACACTATATATCAGTTTATGTATTTTTATATATTCTAAACTATACAGAATTATATTTTACAGAGTATTCATTACTGTAGAGAGCCAGTATGGTGCATTAATTGTGTGGAACACTGAACTGGACCCTCTCTAATCTTCATGAAATAATGAAAAAATAGGTAAATTGATTATATTCTCTAAAGATGCACAATGAGATGATATTTTCTGTATTACTAGTTTTTCTTAGCTGCTTCAGATCACCTTATTATCGGTACAGGAGTTGTTGCTATCGGTTTATAAATACATGTGAAGTACATGAAGATCTTGGTAAAACTACATATAGAAAATTAACTAATTACACTGTTTCTCAAAGTCTAGTTGTAGGTATTTATGTTTTAATCAACATCTTAACTAAACCTTCTTTTAGAGGAAGACAGAGTAGAATGATTCCCAGGTGGATCACTTAGCTTAAGATGTCCATGTACCTCACTAATACAAAGAAATATACGTACAACACCATCTTCAACAGGCCGGAAGAGCATAGAGATGGTGGGCAGAAGGAGTGAAAATAATTATCTGCAATAATATGATTTGCAAATGTTGTTTAAATTGACATATTTATTTTATTTTATTATAGTTTAAATTAAGTCTTTTGTTTCCCTACCCCCCACCCCCTACCCCCTCTAAGATAGCACATTTTGAGAGAACACATAAAGAGGGGAAGACTCTGGTTTTATCCAGTACTGAAAATAGGATTATATTTTAAAAAATAATTCCAAAAGGTGTATACAATTTGGTTTAAAAATTAAAAGATTGTAATCTATCTAACAGCACTGGAATCCTATTTTTAGACTTATACATTAATTAGACTTAAGGTCAGACAACTGTTAATGTTGTGGTTAGAGAAGCTACACAATGGGTAGTGGACCATTATTGGAATGTTAAGGAAGATAATACATTTACTAGGTCATTTCATTAAGTTTAATTATTCCTAAAATCCTTTAAAGAGTCAGGGTATAAATGTTGATATAGCAAAACCTTCATCTGAGCATAGCTTTCCACACAGATCTATAATACCAAGTGCAAAGCTTTTGAACACTGCTGTTTGTAACACTACAAATCATGCAAATCATGTATATATATATATATATTGATGGTGGAATCCCAGGGGATATCCAAACTCTAAGGGGTTAGTGGGCATTGAAGGGGAAATCCTGGAGGATACTCAAGCTCATAAGGGTAGTGGTAGGCATCAGCTCCTTAATTGTGTTGACCATAAATCCTACTCAATTAAGGTGTTACCTCCTTCATAATGTCAGAATTGAGAACTCTTGGAGTTTTTTTTTTTTTTGGCACTAAGAGAAACTTCCAAGTAAACGTCAGTGAGATTGGATATCCTTATGTAAGGCATGAGATCATGATTTTTAAAATAGTTGTGGGGCAGGCAATTGGGGGATAAGATTTTAAGAACATTTTGAGCATTCATATGGCATATTCCAGATGTGATAGCATGGTAGTATGGTATGAGTGAACTTCACTCAGATTTATTTAACGGGAGCCATGGAATAATGGACATGATCATGTTTAGTCCTCTTAAGTATTTTAATGCACCAAATTGTATTGTTTTTTAAAATGGATTTAGCCGGAATTTTTTTATAGTGAATAAACATCTATAAAGCAGATCACAGGTTGCATCTCTCTAAGATGATGAAGCAAGCTTCATCCAGAGAGTCTGGGAAAATGTACTGCAGCAGAAACATTAAATTATATATATTTTTTAATGATATGAGATGTAATTGCCTTTGGAACTCCATTTTCTTCAGATATAAGTAGAGAATTGCACCTAAACTTTCTACAATAACATACTGACTTAAAGACATTACAGCATGGATTGACTTTCAGGTAAATATAACAACCAAAAGACTATCATTTTAATCAAAAATTGACTTTGAAGTAAGATTATACAGACAGAAGAATCTAAACAAAGATAGTATTGTGTATTTTTTCTTTACATACAGTTTTTTAAAATGTTTGCTACATTTTCTATATTTTTTCCAAAAAGCACTTTAAACCACAAAAAATCTAGATAATGCTGAACACAACAAAAACCATGAACTTACTTGCAAGTTATATCATAACTGTTGTTATCAATGATGCAGAGACCTCCGTGACATCTAAGGCATTTGTCCACTTCGCATTTTGTCCCTTCATATCTCATAGGGCATACACATTCAACGCTTCCATCATCAGCAATGGTGCAAGACTCAGAATTTACACAATAATGGTGACAAACATCTATATTAGGAAACATATAGCATATTCAGATTTGCTGTTTTTAGTTTATTGAATGATAGCATAAAATTGAATGATCAAACTATGGAAGGAATTTTGTTTAAAGGTTTGAAGTTTCAGTGATATTTTTTTCACATTATACATAGGCTAAAAGTAAGACACACCTATTTACTAAATTATAATATACCGTAACCCATCTCCTGTTTCATATTGTATTCCAAGTAGCGAAGTACATAATTACTACTTATCTAAGACTTTTTGTTTTTGTTTTAGATGTTGCATTTTTTTAAAAAATTTGTATTTTTCTGATTCATCAAATATATATATTTTTTTGTTTAAAATTAAACTTGCGTTTGTTGCATTTTTTCTTTTGTATGTCATAGATCTTTATCATGTATGTATGTATATGCTCTTCATCTTAAATTCCTCATAAAAACATCTTGAGTAAAAAATGTATAATATAAACTATAAAAAGAGCAAACATTGATTGTATAGCTATGTGAACTTACTAGCTTTCCATGAAATATTTGTATTAATAACTTGCTGTAATTTCAATAATCATATCAACATAGTCTTTTTTTGTCCACTTCATGTTTTTTTTTCAACTTTGCAATCAAAACCCGACTGATTAGATCTCAGTATGTGTTTAGTTGCTGTCTGGTTGTGAGCTTAATTCATTTTATTATTGCTGCTTTAAATTGCTGACATTTTATGCAAATTAATATTTTGTAGAGTTTTTTTTTTTAATATAGGATAAATAATATTTTACACTAAAATAAATAATGATTTAAATGAATTTATGGCGCACATTTTAAGTGCATGTATCAGTGCACATTTTGTACCTTTTTAAGGACCTTTTTGCATGGGTATTTTTTTCAAGCATATAATATATTAATATGTTAAAACAAAGACATAGCTGTCATTATTATATACAATATATAGCATAAATATCAATGTTGGAACACCAGATTATTTCTTTAAAAATAACACATCTGTAAACACTGAACCTCACAGGAATTTCAGATAGTGATTAAACTTTTGAAAAATATACAGCAAAACAGATGTGTTCCTTTGAGAACTACATTCATTCCTCCAGTTTATGAAGAATTTATCATAGAAACCTGTCAAATATGTTGTTTTATACAGAAGATCTTTCATCTATCTCCTATGCAACATATTTTGAAGTTAACATGTGGGGGTGGGGGGGATTTACAAAGTACTTTCTTACCTGAGAAGAGCTGAGATAACGTGAGAAGGGCTGTTTCCCCCCATAAGAAATAGTACAAAGTAAATAAGGAGATACTATGAGATGTGCTTGAGTTGCTTAGTAAATTTCCCTCACATATTTTCATAAATTTTTATGCATTTACACAAATACTGTTAAAAACATTTTCATAAATTATGTAATTTTGAAACAAATGTATAATTTCAGTTTGATTACAAATTGTAAGCTATTCAGGCTAGGTATCAGTTGCCTTTGTGCAACTACCCTTATTCATTCTTGTACTCTACTCTGACCACTGTATGCCAATGTGTGGCTTGAAGTACTTGATAAGGGAGAGATGGGTCAGATTTCCAGATAATATTTCAGGTCTTTACTGTGGTCACTACAGGGACAGACAACCAGTATGTAATCCTAATTAGCAGATCAAAGCTGATAAAACAACATACAGTTTTCAAATTCTAAGAATAATCTAGAACAACTTAATTTTGGGGCCATTAAGCCTTTAAAATATGTGATGGTATCATGTGTAGTACTTCTACAAGAGAACTGTAATAGAAATATAGTTGTACAGTGCCTTGCAAAAGTATTCACCCCCCTTGACTTTTTACCTATTTTATTACATTACAGCCTTCAAGTTCAATGTTTTGTTAATCTGAATTGTATGTGATGGATCAGAACACAACAGTCTAAGTTAGTGAAGTGAAATGAGAAAAATATATACATAAAACTATTTTTTGGAAATAGAAAACAGAAAACCTAAGGTAACTCTGTAGTTCCACAGAAGAGAGTGGAGTATCTGTACATAGGACGACAATAAGCCGTACGCTCCATAGAGTTGGGCTTTATGGCAGAGTGGCCAGAAGAAAGCCATTACTTTCACCAAAAAACAAAATGGCATGTATTGAGTTTGTGAAAAGGCATGTGGGAGACTCCCAAAATGTATGAAGGAAGGTGATCTGGTCTGATTAGACTAAAATTGAACTTTTCGGCCATCAAAGAAAACGCTATGTCTGGCGCAAACCCAACACATCACATCACCCAAAGAACACCATCCCCACAGTGAAACATGGTGGTGGCAGCATCATGCTGTGGGATGTTTTTCAGCAGCTGGGACTGAGAAACTGGTCAGAGTTGAGGGAAAGATGGATGGTACTAAATACAGGTCAAAGCCCAGACCTCAATCCAATAGAAAATCTGTGGTCGGACTAAAAGATTGCTGTTCACAGGCACAAAGCATCCAACTTGAAGGAGCTGGAGCAGTTTTGCAAGGAGGAATTGGCAAAAATCCCAGTGGTAAGATGTGACAAGCTCATAGAGACTTATCCAAAGCGATTTGGAGCTGTGATTGCCGCAAAAGGTGGCTCTAAAATGTATTGACTTTAGAGTGGGTGAATTGTTATACACATTGACTTTTTCTGTTATTTTGTCCTATTTGTTGTTTGCTTCACAATGAAAAAAAAAAACATCTTCAAAGTTGTGGGCATGTTCTGTAAATTAAATGATGCAAATCCCCATGTTAATTCCAGGTTGTGAGGCAACAAAACACAAAAAATACCAAGTGGGGTGAATACTTTTGCAAGGCACTGTAAGCAGAGAACATAGCTTTTTTTTTTTTAATGGTGCAGGGTCTAACTCTTCAGAGCTCAGCAATATTTTATTGCACAACTTTTATAATAATTCAATATATAACCAGGAAGATGAAATATTCAATAGGAGCATATTTTGATATCTGATACCAGAAGTGTATTATAAAATCCTATGTTCACATGGGTTATTAGTGTTCTTAATGGTTCAAGTATTCTCTATTAAATCAGTATCTTTATATAAATAGTGAAATAGTAAAGCATACTTGATACATGAATCAGGATTACTTACGGTATTGACATCTGTCTCCAGTATACTCTGTAAGGCAATGACAGTAAGGTTGATTCCCGGCAGAAACACTGCACGTTCCACCATTCTGGCAAAAATGTTCACAGACCTTTCGACCACACTTAGGACCTGTAAATCCCGCTGTACAGCTGCATGTTGGTTTACCTTCAAGAAAAAAATCATCAAGAATATATTTACAACATTGTTTTTACTTTTATTTCTACTTTTAATGTTATAGGTTTGAGGTATATTGACACCCAAATACAGAAGTGCTAAGTTATCATACAATAATATAATATTGCAAGTACATATTCAAATTTCTCATTTCTGACTGACAAATCTAAATATTTTACTCATTCTGATTTGGGCAATTCTCATAGAGTAACCAATCTATATTTCTCTAATATAGTTGCTAGAACATTTGTATGGTACACATTTAAAGAGAGAGAGGTAAAATGGTTTTGTAAACAAGATGCATGGTGCTAACACAATATAGTGCTCATACATCTTATGTAGGCTTATGCATATGGTTTTACAACATAGATTGTATCAAGCTTGATTGTTTGATTATTTGTGTCCATAAATATAAAAACTAAAACTGGCATGCAGCATTAAAGTATATATTTAATTTTGCTTCATGACATAGTACAAAGTCAAAATTGTGGCCAAGAATCCTAAAGAGTAATGTTTAAGCCATGTGAAAGATGCTATTTCATCTTGCATTTTCTATTACCTCATATATTGCAATTCTTATTTAAATAAACTATATCAAAGGGAGTTGCTTTAACAACCAACCTTGCTGTATGATACCTAAATAAGTTTTGTTCTGTCAATGACATATATGTACTAAAAAACAATATGTTGGCGAACTCTCGGACATATTACATTTGACATATGCCCCATAGAATAATAAAGGAAAATAAACCATCTCCAAGACTTCTAACACACCACTCTTTAGTTTATCTAGCTCTATAGATCAGCATGAAAAAAAGCCTCAGTGATTATTAAACCAGGGTCTTCATAATAAAACCTGGTGAAATGGTGAATGGAGGGTCCTGGTTCAATATAATTTGGACCTTCCACTATACTTCTCTATACAAGTTACTTGTCTGTCGGGGGTTAATAAAAAAGCCATAACTAAATATGTAGGTGGTCTAATGACCGCTAGGGTGGTCAGATCATTATTTTATAGAAATATCTTTCTGCCCTTCTTCACTAATATATGAAGAGTTCCCATGTATCCCATGTGGCTACTAGTAGCAGTGGACCTCTACCATCTGGTGCACTAGCAGTAGCCTTAAACTAGAAAGGCCACTGCCTACTAGGCACCTACGTGTCACAAAAACATGTGAGTAATAGTCTATTGACTGGTTGATTGCTATTGATCCATATTTATGAAACTTTAGTGCTCTAGCAGTTATATAGGCATTGAGGATGTCTGTGATATAACCATAATTTAACTTTTTAACTCTGTAAAATTGCTGGATTTGGGGTTATTGTACCAAAGCAATAAAATCCTTGATATTTATACCTTAAATATATTAGTATTGTCCGTGTAACAGTTTTAATAGTGTGATCTTGCTACAATTATATTAACAGAAAATTTTTTGCTCAAGTCTAAGTTCAGATGATAGATTTTTATATTGTGCATATTTTTGTTATCTGGGTCACCAGCCATCCAACTAACTGTAAAATTTTAATAGAAAGCAATTGCTCTGGTAAAACTACATGCGACAGGCAATTTCATGCCATAAAGTCTGATACTTGCTCAGTACTAGAATCAAATGTAGGAAATCTTATGTCTCACCCAAGACGTTTTATTGCAAATGACATAAAACCATTTTTTATTTGTGGAATTATATAATTCTATAATATTTCTATATTTCACCTGTTGAAGAATGTTTTGTTTTTTTTGCAATATCACTTCTAACAGTGATTATTTCATAAACAATATAAAATGACTAAGCCACTAATGCAGTACATAATTTATAATAAAAACATTTTATTCCGGTGCTCTCTGTGTAAAACTCATTTTCGGAGACCTTATTAATGTAACTGCTCATTACCGATGAAATCTTATTAATTTGGTTTGCTCAAGAAGTTTCTTGACTAAATCTAAAGTTTTAATTATGTCTCTCAGATGTGTGCTTTTAATTAACTGATGACATTTTCCTAGTTCAATTATTATAGTTCAATACAACTGTCATAAACTTATAAATTTTAATTAAAGCTGCCCCAAACTCTAGTTACATAATGTCCGCGTAGGAATTTGCCAAAAGGCTTAGCTGTAAGTAAACCAACAATGAATAAATCACCAGTGGGATTTGTTCAACTATTTAACATTTGGGTGGAGATAATGAGATTTTACAACATACAATACTTTACGAATGGTTAGTGGCATCACACTGTGAAAAGTAAAATGTAATACATTCTAAATCCTCTAATTGTTTGCCACCATACAATCATGAAGATTTATTCTAATTTTATTGGAATGTAGTATAGCATTTTGGCAGGATCTTACTAATTCATTTTTAATTTAATTTTTGTTTCCTTGTATCACTGATTACATTTTTGCAAACTAATAATATGTTTTAATGTTACATTAAACCTAAATACTATGCCACTTTACTATCATGTGGTGGTCATTAGGAATTAAATAAATTATTAAAGGATTTTTATAATATTTTAGACTATGTTTAAATTAATTAGCATAATATTGTCAGTAGAATTGGTTTACCATAATATTTGTTGGAATTAAACATGATACTGGAAACTACCTTGATAGATAGTATTTATCAGTACTTATATACTGATCAGTATATACTTATATACTGATCAGTACTTTATCAGTGTCTCCATTCCACTACACCAGATTTGAATATCTTTCAAAATATTTAATGCTCTGAAATTCTTTCTATGTGAATTTTCTTTTTAATGTTTTTCAATGTACAAGACTTGGAGTTTAGTAATATAATATGTTTATGAAATGTATATGTATATGTAATGTATCTTAGTACATATACATATGTAATGTATCTCAGTAACAGTACAATCCATACATTGAGGGTAGTGGTTGGAAATAAAACCCTTTATTAAGTATAATTTTTCAAATTAGGAATTTCAGACTGATCGCATTAAATTATATAGGACTATAATTGAGTTGGTGAGTGCTTTCCAGGTAACCAGCCAATAGAAATGGTTACAGTTAGCAAGACTGAGCTTTACATTGACATTAGTGTATATGGATATTGCTTACTGGATACATTTATTAACTCAGAGAACTTCAGCTACCTACTTGATATTGCTATGCAAAATAGACAGCCTATTTGTTGATATGTTGAATATTATATTTAGTTTAAACAACCCTTGTTAGTTTATTATGGTTAACTCAGTGGCAAAACTGGATCAAGGCCTTAGAGATATGCCAAGCAGATATAAATTTAAATTGTATTATATTAAATAAATTAAATCTATAAAGCATCCTATCAATAGGTGCATTACAACAGTTCCAGAAATCCTTATAACAGGTGAAAACACTCATATCAAATGATTCACAATGCAGCTCATAAATGGGTTCTTCAACTATGCACATTTATTAAAAATGTTTTTCACCTTTCATAAAGCTTCATGTAAAGGCATAATTATACTGTACCCTAATTTCCCCTCTTTTGAGAGAAATTCCTCGCTCTGACCTTCTATGTCGATTGTTTGGAGGGGCAATACCAAATTTCAATATAAATTCCTTTTTTTTACCCTTATTATATCTCTCTCTTGTATTCCAAGTTTGATTTGATGAAAAGGGTATTATCTGGGCATATATTTTTTCTTCAGTATGTGAGCAGAGCATATTAATTGCACATGTCTCTAAATTTAGACACCCCCTTAACCTACTCCTGAAATAGTGAATAGTAATAATGATAGCAAATGTGTGTCTGTATTCAAAATATGTGAATATTTTGATGCTTAAATGTTGGGAGGTTTGTTATATGAATAAATTTGGCTTATTATGTTTTTTATTTTCTCAATGGTAAAACATCAACATGTTATCACCAAATTACACTATATTGACATTTTCAGTACCTTGTTTCAAATACTAGCTTAGCTGCATTAGAGTCATTTTAGTTATACAGGATTAAATATGTTACAACTTAAAACAATGAGGGGCAACCTCTTTAACTTGAAGGGCCATATATATGTTTCAATGTCCTAAAAAAGTATTTAATTTTATATTTGTAGCAAAAATGAAAAGAGTGGTAGAGTTGGAGTAGTTAACTGTTTATTGGTGGAGTGGGACATGCTTTGTCATTCCTGAAACCTGATGTGGGCTGCCAGAAGTCCCCTGAACATTTGTTGCCCCCACTATCTTAATCATTAGAGTATACACAATAAAGGTTTTGTGATATCACAGATTATTCTTGTTTTTATTTCTTTTCAATTGGTTGAAAAAAATGCAAATACGAAATCTCTTCAATGGCAAAAAGGAGTGTTCATGGGTGGAATGACTCTTTGAAGGTGGCCTGGTTTCTGGGCACACCCTTATTGTACAAGTAGGTGTAATTTTGTGGTCTTATTTTTTTACATTAAATTTGTATGTACCACCCTAACATAAAGGACCACTGCGATCAAATATTTAAAATGAACTCTTCTGAAGAGCCACAATTGAAAAAAGGCAGAATCATTTCAGAACGGTAAAAAAGTAATAATACATCACTTTTAATATGCAACTATGCTTTGCATGCACAGGAGATTTCTATTTGCACAATGAGGATGTGGCATCAGCAACTACCAATGCTCTAATTAGTTCTAAGGGAATGTGTGTTATTTTACAATGACACATCATCTTGAGAAAGTAAGAGGATATGTGATCAGCTGATAGAAGAAAACAGATTCCTACAGTAATGTAAAATTGGGTATAAAAGAAAAATATGGAAAACTGTGATTATTTATATACATTTATGTATTTATTTTTTGATTTATTTTGCTTTCTAAAACATTTTGCCCATTATCAAGTTATCCAATAGGAAAATTGAAATCAGTAGTCCTTTAGGAAACAAATTCCACATTATCTACACGGCTTGATTAGAAATCTGCGAATACAATTATAAGACGCCTTCCGGAATAGCCTTTGCCTTGTTCAACAGAAGTACCACAGTCATGAGGGTCACATAAAACATGAATCAAGTAGTATTTATAAGATGAGTTTGGCATGAATTATTCATGATATAAAAGTGTATGTATATGATTCATATCCCTGTCATATTTTGGCACCAATGTGTTGTGTTGCGTTGACAAAACACCCCACCACCTGTTGTCTTATTCCTCCAAAGTAATTCCTTTTACCTCACATCTGGAACCAGAAATACAGTCACAGATTGCTAGATTATGCACAAAGAAGCTCACACAAGCATCTCTGTTTTTATTCTTTCTCTGATGTAAACAGCCACAATGTTTAGAAGACACAAAGTCAAGTTTACAGCGTTTCATCTTCATCTATTGCAACTTAATATTTAATGATTAATTAAGAAAATTAGGAGAGCAGGAAATAATGATACTCACAAAACAACTCAAGTGTCATCACAAATATTTACCTAGTACAGATGCTGTGCAAGTTCCTCCGTTCAGGCAGTAATTATTGCACTGATTGACTTCACATCTTTCTCCTGAATAATTTGGCCAGCAGTGGCATCTTTGATCGCCTTTCTCATTTATAATACATCTCCCTCCATTTTCACAAGTGAGTTTACATAAGTCATCTGCATTGTAATAAAATACACATTTATACTGCTGTGTAGCTTAAAAGACACAAACAGGGTTTCAGCGACAGCATAAGAAAAAGGTAACTGTAATGGACTGTTAAAAGATCAATAAATATAACTGTTCTGTAAATACTGATTAAGAAAGTTGTTTTTATTTTTGTCCCCATTCTTAGACTCAAGCTCCACCCATCTGTTTCAATATACTGTACAGAATGGAGCTAACGTTCTTGTAGCTGCTAAATTAATGCACAGCTTAACTAGCACAGCCTGGGGTAATGTTCTGCACTTCCATCATCATGTTTCTCAGTGGGGGAGATTATAATATAATTTGCAACAAATGTAAAAGTAAAAAAAGAGTTTAGATCACACATTGAATTGAATTTTCCACTAATACATTCATTAAAACAATACATAAAAATCTGAAGCACTTAAATATAATTTTGTTGCTAAGCATTTCTCTTGTGGCATTGTGACTCCAAGACCCTGGGTTTGTAAAAAGTATCTCTCAAGTAGATATATATTAGTCCTCAACTCAATGTCATGAAGACGGTCCAACCACTAGCCACATATAAACCAACCATATCATGTTGTTCTAAAAGAGCTTGCAGTCTAGTGTTATGTAATGGAAAATTACATAAGCTTTTACATTTGAGTAAAATAACCTAATCTATTAATATAAACAGAAACATTAAATGTCTATATTTTGTTAAAGTGAAAGGAAACAATATATAGATATAATTTTACATAAAATTAACTAAAATGTTATAATAAGCTTATGATGCCATCATGGCAATTTGTCCTACCCTCACATTAATAACCTCCATCTTTGTGACATCAAGTTGAATTAACAGACCAAGCAAAAAAATTATCATATATAGAATGAATATATAAAAAAAACAAATATTGTTTTTAAATATTTCAGAAGCATTTATGCAAATAGGCTTCATCAAGAACTATCTCAAACATCTTTTAAGAAATACTTCTGATCAATAAAAAATATTGTTGTCTAATAAGACATAATTATCTGAACATGGGTGCAATGTATTTTACCTTAACTATTTAAACAGATTGCAAGCTCTTTTATCATAAAGCCAGAATCAATACAGGTGGGAAGCAGTTTTACAATAGAGCAGTAAGTAAAAAATGGGAAGCTCTTTTACCCCAAGGCAGGTATTAAACTAAGACAGACAGTACAATATTTTATCTCAAAGTAAGAATTATATCAGATTGTAAGTTTGTTTACAATAATGCAGAAGCTAAACATATTGCAGTTATTTTTAATATAAAAAGAACAATTAAATAGATTTTTAGGCCCAAGAAACAGTTACTTAATTTACATTGTACCAACCTGCTAAGTTAGGGTCTGTGCATGTGTCATTTATAAAGACTTTTCCTTCTGGACATACACACGATGCTCCGGATGGATTCAGCAAACAGATAAAATCACATCTCATATTCAAACATGGATTTGGCACTGCAAGACGTAACAAACAAGCAAATATTATGCTTTGTCCAAAACTCTATTTTTTACACAAAGGAAACATCTGTGTGTAATTTATCTCTGGGTCAAAACGGTTACTGTTAAACATTTTCTTTTTGCTGATGTTGCAGCCCTATTTACTGATATTTACAGGAGATCTATTATAGGAAAACTAAATCACAGAACATTCTTTATTATTTAAGTAAAGTACAAGCATGAAACTTAAAGGTATATATAAGTTTCCTGGGTTTCAAATGTTTGTTAAGAAACAGGCAGTGATTATCAGAAAGAAATATGTGTTATATAGATAAGTTCAGTGTACCTAAAAAGTTATAGGCAGAAAAGTAAAATCCAGCTTTTCACATCCACAGGGAGGTTACATAACCTAGTATGCATAGGAAATGCTGGGTATGGAGATTGAGCTTTCAAAGGAAGTACTTGCTGCAGAATGGAATCACATGGTTGGGTGGGGTCTGAGCTTACAACTGAATCAGAGCACAAGGATATAGCGAGAAAGAGACTACATATCCCAGGCTGGTTTGCAACACAGGAACCCCAGAATATGATATAAATGTATCTGCTTTCTCCTGATTGGCCAAAACAAATTATGAATTTTATGCTAATCTTAGCAGAGATTTTTAGGGGTGTCAGCTAACAAAAGCTGCAGCTTGCAAACTTAAAAGATTTAGCAAACATCAGGATGAGTTTGTAAATGTTTATATTTGTATTTTTTCATGCAAAAGAATGTTTGCAAACATTAATGATTCTACTCTATCAGATGCATTCATAATCCAGGAAACTTAGATATGCCTTTAAAGGGAAATTAAATTGTGTATTTTGAGTACGATATATTTTGAAGAATTAAAATAAAGGAAAATCATTTCAGGAATTTAAAAACATGAAAAAGAGCCTTTAATGTATTACAATCTATGTGCTACAATGTGAAATTTCATTTCTGTAACCTCTCTCACACACCTGCACTGAATACATGTTGTCTCACCCACTGCCAGCTTTAATCCAATCACTTAAATTATGAGGACAGAATCATCCCAGGATACTGTCTGTGATTGGCTGAGATGCAATCATAGGATTCTTATTGTCAATGAGAACTGACAGGAGAAGAATAAGAATGTTCATAGTGCTTCAAAGTACAACTTCAAAGTGACTTTACCTCTAAATGTTTCACATTGCGACTTGTCTTGAACTTTTATGAAATAATTTCATATATTTGAAGGTATCATATAAACCCATTCTATTCTATCCCCTAAGCTATACATATTCTGGTCATGAAGTCTTTCCTTGTATTTTTTTTTTTAACTATGCACCATTTTAGTTGCTTTTTTTGACTTGTTTCTAATTTGTTAAGTTTTGTTTTAAGTTACAATCTCCAGAACTGGACTTGGTATTCTAGGTGATTTCTAAATTTTAAAATAAGATATTTAATTCAAACTTTAAAAAAAAACATGAAATGTAAGAAGCAATAACCATGTGAGAGTTGGATTTCCTCAATTAAGTTCATTTAACAAAAATGGATGTACTGCACTCTATACATGGTATGTATAAAAAATCTGCAATGTGAGAGGGGTGTTATTGCATTTCATTTGAATCTTAATAAATGAGGCAGCAACATGCAAAACAGCTTTTACACTCTCACTTAATTCCCTTTGGTCAATCAATAATCAATTATAGATTAGGTGCCCAATGCTTCATGATAATTGTAATAAGCATGTTTATGCCAATACATGTAACAGGATTGTCTTCTAGCTCCTCCTACTAACTTCCTTTTTCTCTGCATTACTTGCGCTAGGCAATCAGTTTCTTTCACATCTTTGACAAGCAAAGCTAATGGGTCTATCTTGAAATCAATGGCCCACCAGTCTGTCAGCTTCTACTAATTAAGTTTTAAAGATTTTTCATTTTAAATTGCACAATAAAAAGTAAGTTTAGAGTATTATCTACTGTACATTCAAGATAAATATTTTAACCCAATCACGAAACATAGCATTGTGTACACCATGATAAAGAAAGGTATAAATGTAAGCAATATCTGCGTATGCATTATCTAATGAGCCAATATAATATTGCTAAAATCTTTCTTAGCAAGAAACATTATTTAAACACCAATATTTTATTTTCCATATAATATTTTTAACTTAAATAAATATTGAAACCATTAATTAAAAAACATCCTATGCAAATGTTATGCTCATACTTACAATGTGGTTGCTTGTATTGATGTGAGATCAATACACTTTTAGTTTTCTCCACATTCAAATTAAGATATTCCATAGTGCCATTTCCAAATTTCTGTATGCGAAATGCTCCGTTTTTAAGACCAGCTCCATAAATATAATCCTCAAATATATCAATTCTATGAGGGTAAAGAAGACCTTAAAAATAAAAAAGACACCATCTATTATTATTC
Organism: Discoglossus pictus; assembly: GCA_027410445.1. NCBI lineage: Eukaryota > Metazoa > Chordata > Amphibia > Anura > Alytidae > Discoglossus > Discoglossus pictus. The sequence goes on from CM050173.1 coordinate 44,707,743, forward strand.
CCTAATTCTAACATGATTTTGACCAGAATCCAATAAATGTTGGCATTTGTTAAAATATTACTATGGTATTTTTTTATGTCACTCAGGTTTGATGTATTTTCTCAATAACAAGCAACATCAGGCAGTGAGACCTCAAGGGTTCAGACATATTTTGTCTGCCTGTAATAAGCAATATAGTCAGACTGCCTAGGGTTTTGTTGAGTTCAGTTTGACAAGGGTTGTAAGCATAAACATTTTAGAATGTCATTTCAGGCCGACAAAAAGGCTTCATATTTTTGTGAGCTTTAAATAAAGCCATGTGGTTTTTACCAGTGTAGTATAATACTAATAGTACTCACCTTGTCTACTACTGACAGCTATGATTAAATCTGTCCCGTCAAACTTAATCGTTCCAATGACAGACAACTCAAAATCTGCCCAATATAAACGTTGACCAAAATGATCGACGACAAGACCTAAAACCATACAATAAAAATATACATTAAAAACATATTTAAATAACTTTTAAACTTGTAGTTTGTTCTGTATTATATTTATTAGTGTTGAGCCAATTTCTTGGGGGACAAAAACTTTAAAATGAAGACTTGTTCTGGGTCACAGCAGGTTCTGTTGAATTATGTAGACTCTCCTGCATCATCAAAACTTTGTAAGTAGCAAATTGTATTTGTTTTGTTCCTCTGTTCTGAAAGAATTTTTTCTTTGATCTGTTGGAAATCCAGTGAACTTTCGTTCTTAATAATAAAACACAAGCTGTTTGTCTGCAGTAGGATTCATGCTTTCTAGTGAGACTGCCATGGTTTGAAATTGTGTACAGTCAGTATACTTTATGCCTGGTTTATCAGAAATAATTTCACATTGATCCACTTACAGACTGAAATAATACTACAAAACATTATGATTTCTGAGAAGCTTTGAAAGCTATAAAGTCAGATTTTATATTTATGGCTGATGCATGTAAGCAAGCAGGTTGCCATCTTGATATATATTGTTACTGTATTTGTAATATATATATATATATATATATATATATATATATATATATATATATATATATCAGATAGTTATATAACTTATCTACTTCCTCACATATGTTTAATAACTATGAACCATATATGAAGACATAGAAATTGGTGACATATAAGACTGATTGGTCCATCTGGTGTGCCATTTTCCCAAGTCTGCTTTTGAACAGATCCAACTTCCAACCTTAAAAGATCACTTTACAATATGTTCTTTTGAGCAAAGTCAAATGGTAATTTTTAGAAAAAAAATATAAAGAACTTTAGTCTATTAACTATTTGATATGCAAACTCTTTATTACTGAAAGTAATTCTGATTCTCTGAGATGATTTCTCAACTGAGAGGCATCTTGTATACTGCAGATAGCTTACTAGCCATATTAAAAACAGGATAGCCAGATTAGATTTTACCCATGAAAATCCTCTGGTAAGATTTTATCACAAATTAGAATATATGTATTGTTCCTGAATCATTTAATGTATACATACGTTCCTGTCATATAAACTCTTATTTACTTCACCTTAGTCAAAACCTTTTTTTAAGTAATAGGAGAAAATATTTTAATTAAAATTCTATAAGAAAGCATTGCCTGATCCAATCAGTTATACTATTAATACATACAATTGCCATTTTCCTAGCTGTAGAAAGTGTGCTGAAACAGAATTTTTGACCCTCTGAGTCAATCAACTTTCACAATAGGAATCCAATAACCTTAACCCAATGTCAATAAAAAACATTTTTACCGTGTTCTAAACGGTACTTTACTTCAATTCTATAAGCTGCAGGCGACTGTTTTTCTTTTCAGTTCAAGATCCATTCACGCCGTGAGAGACCAAGGTGCATTACCCATCTCTATTCTACAATACACAAATATTCTCATTTGCTTGGTCCCAGCTCAGCAGATTCTCTTATTAAATTCTCTTCCTGGACAAATCCTAGCAGGACGGGTTTAAATGCCCAAGCCCAGCAAAACTTTCACACATGTGAAGATAAATATGATAGTGCTTGGGAACCTTTAATTGTGACCTTTTTCTAGCATGCCAATAAGTCAGACAAAAATGAGAGTCTAGCTGTACTCTATGACATGTTTCCTTAGTTATCTTGACACCGGCTTGATACTAGTGATTATATATACTGGGAACATTTAGAAACAATTCAGAAAGTTATTCAAATGAGAAGTCTATATCTGATATGTTAACCAACTGTAGACCTATATACAAATTACATGACAATATAAATTAACTAATTCATATTTATACCCAATTAGACACATGATCTGAACTATGATAGAAGCATACAATAATTTTAGTATTATAATTGTAATATTTACTAAGGGCCTCATTCTATTATCGGCCGTAAAACGGCCGCAAAGCTGCGATTCCTTGTGGCCGTCTTACGGCCCCATGTAGAGCTACCTTTACCTTGCAATTCAAATGGACGGCGCCGCAAGGATATCCCCCTTACGGCCGGTCGCATATCATGCAACCGGCCGCAAGGTCTGAAAACTTTAAATGCAAATATAAATTCAAGATGACACTGTAAAGCTCTGTAAATGCTAGGCATCATAATGGGGGACATGAGGATTAATAGCAACACCCTCTCAAGCTTGCACATCAGCCCAAATCCGCTGTTTCATTAACGGTTTATTTTCCGTCCCGCAGCCTGGGCGAGTCTGAGGTGCTCCAAGCCCTCTGGACTTTGTCCACGGATATTTGACATTAATTAAAATAAATATTATTTTCAGATTTGAGTGTAGGGGAATGTTGTGCTATGAATGCTAACACCCCCAATCACTTTATCGTCTCCTAAGAGTGCAGGATGGCTTTATTATGTGCCTAATTGTGTGCTTGCGGGACCTTTTTGGTGCAAGTAAGCTGCGGCTCGGTTTTAGCCTTGCCGAGAGGGTTCCCGGAGCAATTGAATAGCAACCGGGCTTTTCTTGCGTCCGGAACTCTTGCGGACGTTTAAGATCAAAGGCTTTCGTGCGGCGCGTGCGGCCGCAAGGGATAACAGGGCGCCGGCCGCAAGCCTGCCGGAACTCTCGGCCGGAAGGGAATAGAATAGGCAAATAGCTTGCGGCCAGTCCTTGCGGCCCCGCATCTCCTACGGACGATAATAGAATGAGGCCCTAAGTATTTAAAAGATTACTTTCAGTCAAATTGTGGCTTCTATTACAAAGCAAATCACAGATCTGACTGTATATGAACTATAAACCATGACTTGCACTGCTGTATAAATGGAAGCAGAAATGAGATGATTTTGAGCTTTATTGTGCCATCACAAATCCTCACGTAATAAAGAAAACTTACAACCTTATTAAATTGCGATTCAGCCAATTGAATAGGGCTCTATATAAGCACACAACATATTTTTTTACAGAAGTTTTTAGTTAGTGAACTTCTATCCAAAAGCAAGGTCTTCACTAACTAAAAACTTCCGTAAAAAAATATGCTATGTGCTGAAATAGAGCCCTATTCAATTGTCCTAATCACAATTTAATAAGGCTGTATGTTTACATGTACAGACTCATGGTAGACATTAGACATTACTTTATTTAAGTGGCCCACTGCTAAAATCTATCTATTGACTAGTCTATCTGTGATGATTATAGAGATCTATCCTAATGTTAAAAGCTTCAAACTACTACTTGGACTTTCACAAGTGGGACGTGCGCAGTTAACAAAAGTAGGATACGGACACACAAGATGACAATTGCTAGATGAGCTGAAAAATGTCATGAAATACTTGACTTAAAGTAGTATATATCTTATATGTGACGTCCCTTGAAAAGTTACTTTTCTATTAAAGTATATGCAGTGGAAACTCTATATTGATCATTAATCCGTTCCTGAGGGACTGATGGATACTGAATCAGATGAATATAGAATCAATTTGTTCCTTAGGAATTGGAATAATTGGAAAAATCTGTTCCCTGCACTGAATCTGATGCATAAATAAATACAAATGCAACTAGAACTTTACATTTACTGAAGAGCAATGATGGCAGAAGCTCAGGAGGAGCAAAGGAATTATTGTTTAGAAGGGAGTCATCTTCCATTAAAACCTCAGCAGCCTTATTAAATTGCGATTCGGCAAATGTAAAAGGGTGCTATTTAAACACACAGCATATTTTTTTTACAGAAGTTTTTAGCTAGTGAAGACCTTGCTTTTGGATAGAAGTTCGCTAATTAAAAACTTCTGTAAAAAAAAAAAATGCTATGTGCTTAAATAGAGCCCTATAAAACTGGCCGAATCACAATTTAATAAGGCTGCAGGTAACTCCAATTCTGGTGATCAATATCTTTTTTGTGGCTTTCCCAACTATTGACTAGCACTCGATTTATCAAAGAACATGTCCAATGTTGTCTTTTTCTGTCTGTTTTTTTTTAATTTTGTGACTAATATTGGATTTTTGGATGAATATAGGAACTTTTTTGCTAAAAATATGACTAATGCTGGATTTGACACATATAGGGGTGATGAATATAGAAGTTCCACTGAATATAAAATATGTGTGCAAAAGTTATGAAACTTGTGTGTCTTTTACTGTATAATGTTCAATGAGAATGGGACCCATTAAAAAGGTGTTGTTGGAGCCACCGCCATATATTAACTTATAGCTATAATAAGTCAAACCATAAAGATTTCTCAGAATTTGGACATGTCAGTGGCACCATCAAGACTGGAAAGAATGTAAAATGGTATCTCCCTGCCTCCTCAAGCATGGTCTAGTCAACAGAAAACCATACAATTTCATAACATTTGAATTAATATATACCAGGCAGCAAATGTGCTTGTTCATAAAAGAAAACCATGTGTAGGTGGAACTTCCTCTTTAAATTCTTCAACATATACTGTGAAAACAGTAACTCAGAAGTTGAAATTCACATATAAACAAAGTATGACCTTTTATAACAGAATCAATTGTTTCCCATTTCTTTTTCCCTTTTTTTGTATCCTTGAGCTATTCAGAAACTAATAAGATTTACTGTATTAAAAAAATCACTTGGTTTCTGAAAACAGAAAAGTAAGTATATTACATCAAGACTAAATATATAGAAGCAATTTTCTAATACCTTAAAGGCATGAACTAAATACACCTATATATCATTAATAAATAGAAAGGGTAATTAAGAATAGCTAAAAAAATCCTTTCCTCTTTTCACAGGTGCACAGACACAAGAAGATTTGCTATTGCAGAGAGTGCTGAGCGTATTGTTTCACACTAACACGAACTTAAAAGATTAATTTTTAAGTCTGCATAGATAAATTAGAATTTTCTTGGCTATAATTCACATGAACAGATTTAAATAATTCAGCAAAATTATAGTTATATTAAATATTTGATTACATCCAAATATCATGTTCCAAACAGTTTCAGCAATATGTGAAATATGCCTATGTTTTTTTATATAATTTTAGTATATTATATCATATCAGTTCAGCAATTGTTAGTCATAAATAGTGAGCTAAATTAAATTGTTGGCTAAATAAAAAAAAAAATGAAATCTTGATATTCATATTAAACGTGTAGTACTTCTAATACTTTGTTCAATTATTGTAATGTTATGTATGATGTAAACTTCAAGTTCATACAGTTAGATCTGATAGATATATATAGGAAGGATCTTAGGATAATGTTCTACAGTTGTAAAAGCTAAACATAAACACACTTATTAGTCAGTATTGGAACAAAGGATGCCTCACGACATACCTGTAGGTCTTTGTAAGTTTTTCTGCACTAATATCCTTCTTAGTGAACCATCCATTGCTGCTTCCTCTATATGAGAGTGGTCTCCAATGACTGTCCAGTACATCATTCTGAAATAATATATAAATCAAGGTTAGAAGTTGTACTGTACTGTATACTCTATATGGGTAAATAGATTTAATACACTTAGGACAGTATTTCCAAAAAAGTCAAAATTAACTTGTTGTAGGACAACAGCAAATCTAGGTTGCATAAAGCTTTAACACTCTCTCTTTATTCTACCTTACATCCATATCCACCTCTTTTTTTATCTTAGTCCTTGCCTCCTTTTATAATTTTCTCTCCTCTGTATTCTCCCACTCTGGTTTGTCCTCGATTCTCTAATCTCTTTTTGTTATATTGCGTTTTGCTGCTTTGCCAATACTGGTCTCATTTCTTGCTCTCTTTACCTTTTTGACTATCCCTTACCATTCCGTATCCCTTCTTTCTGTACAACCCAATTAATGTTTTAGTCACCCTTACCTACTGTATCTATCATGCACCTACTGTCCTCCTTTAACCTAAAATGTCCTCTCTATTTTCCTCCTGATTCTTTCCATACTTGAAAACTGCCTTAAAACGTCTTAATCCCTCTTGCACATACCCTCCTTTTCTCTAGCTATCATATACTTAACCTTGCATTCTCTTTTAGGGTGATACTGAAACTATTGTTGGTCCGACAATTTCTCCTAGTAAAATAGCAATTTAAATGTAAGCAATTTTAAGAATAATGAGCAGAAAGAAATAACAAATTCAGACATACCCCTTTTTAGGATTTACAGCAATTGCATAAGGTTCACCATCTATATTGGTTAGGAGACGGGTGCAATTAGGTCCATTGATTTGCCCTACATTAATTGAATATCTCATTCGAGTCCAATGAGAAGTGTAATAGCTGAACCAATGCATGCGAGAATGGTCTGTCCAGTAGATGTTTCCTGCTACCCAGTCAACAGCTATATCTCTTGGTCTTTTGAATTCAGGACACTGAAAGACAAAATATATATTTTTCAACTAAACTGCAACACTCTGGTCCATCAGTTACATGATATGTAGAATTACACAGTAATTGAGCTTGAAAAAATAACATAATTCCATCTAGTCCCACCTTTTATATTTTCTCCGACTTATATAATCAAATTATTGAGTGATTTAATGACATATCCTAATGTTAAATGTAAATACCCTGTATGCGCCTTTTAACTAAAAATATATCCAACCACTTGTTAAAAGTATCAATAAAAATCTGCTGGCACAGTCTCCTTTTTTAATGAGATTTATAAGAATCCCTTATTTTGTTGAAAGTTAAATTTTATTTCATCCGATCTTAAAGGGTCAAAACGAAGGTGCCAAATATGTTATAATTTAAAACTGTATGTAATTATGTTTTAATGGATTACATTAAGGTTTGTAATATTTTTTACTTGTCAATCAGCATCAACACAAATAGCATGTGCTGTTGTTTTGGGAAACAAAATGTGGTTGTTACCTCCTTTGCGTCTGCCTTGTTTTCTGTCTAAAGCTATTGGACTTTGAGAAGAATGAGCTTGTGCAGGCCTCATGGATTAATTAGACTGATTATACTAATTACTTTTAAGGTCTGCACCTGACAAGTATTTCAGAAATAAGAGAATATGGCATAATAAACCAGATATCTCCCAGTAACTTTATGCAATTCTTACTCTGCACAATTTATATAAATATTATGGGATATAAAAGCTATTAATATGCAATTATTTTTCATCCTTATTGAATTATATGTATGAAAGTTTCATGGTTATGAACTTAGATCAGTTAACTAATACAGGTTTTTTATTGAAGATAACAAATACATATTTTTCACTTGCAGCTATCTACAGTCTGTTTTAGGGTCATGATGTTGCCTCTTAGATGCTACACAATATAATTTATATTCAGTGTTTCTGTTTTGAGCTCACAATCAGTCCACTGCCAGATTCTCTTCCTCTTCTACCATGAACAGTGTTGTAGAAAATCCCCCCTGGATTAAACTGTGTGCTCCAAATGACCATATTTCCTTGATGGTACAAGTCCATTCCAGTTATTCTTGAGTTATATGCAATACGAGATATTTGATGATGCTCCACATTGTAACTAAATGGATATCTGAAAGCCAGGATCTCTGTGTCATTGGCAACATAAAGCACTTGATCCTCTGAATCTGAAATAAAAAAATAATATATATTTACATTTTTACAGATAGATTGAAGAGTGCTTATAAAATAATGACTTACATATACACTCAATGGCAACTCTACTAGGTATACCTGTACAACGGCTCATAATGCAAATATCTAATCAGCCAATCATGTGGCAGTAACTCAATGCATAAAAGCCTGCAAACATGACCAACAGGTTCAGCTGTTGCACAGACTAAATATCAGAATGAGGAAATGTGATCTAATGGACTTGGACCAAGAAATTATTGTTGGTGCCAAACAGTATGATCTGAGTATCTCAGAAATAGCTGATCTCCTGGGATTTACATGCACAAGTAGTCTCTAGTGTTTAAAGTGAATGGTGCGAAAAAACTAAATATACAGTGAGCACCGGCCATTGGATGGCAAAAACACCAGTTTAATGAGAGAGACCTGTGAGATTGGTTTAAGCTGACATGAAGGCAACAGTAACTCAAATAACCCCTTGATACACCATTGGTATGCAGCAGAACATTTAACCTTCACCTGGCTGGGTTGCAGCAGAGAAATACCACACCTGGTTCCAATCCTGTCAGCTAAAAACAGGAAATTGAAGCTATAGTGGGCACAGGCTAAACTAAACTGGAAATTGAAGATTGAAAAAACATCACCAGGGATGACAATTTTAGATTTCTGCTAGGACATGCAGATGATAAGGTCATAATATTGTATAACCAACATTAATCTATGGATACATAATGCCTTGTGTAACCGGTTCAGGCTGGTGGTAGTGTAATGATGTGGGGAATGTTTTCTTGGAAAACATTAGAGGCTTTAAATGCCACAGCCTAAGTATTGTTGTTGACCATGTGCATCCTTTTTTGGCCACAGACTACTCATCTTCTAATAGCTACTTCTAGCAGGATAACCTGCCATGTCATAAAACGCACATCATCTCAAGCTGGTTCCACGAACATGATAATGAGTTTAGTTTATCTAATTGCCTGCCCAGTTGCCAGATCTCAATCTACTAAAGTACCTTTGCAATGTAGTGGAATTGGAGATTCACAGCATGAATGTGCAGCTGGCAAATTTGCAGTAGCTGTGTGATGCTATCATGTCAACATGGACCAGAATATCTGAACATTTTTTTCCAGCACCTTGTTGAATCCATGCCACAAAGAATTCAGGCTTTTCTGGGGTAACGTGAGGTCCTATTTAGTACTAGAAATGTTTACTTAATAAAGTGACCACTGAGTGTATACCAAGAGCCTCATTAAATTGAGCCATTTTGGAGCTTCAAGCTCGCAAGTGGAGGTTGCAAGTTATTTTGCTATTCAATTGGCAACTTCTTGGGGGCTCTGATCAAGTTACTAGCTCCGATTCATAGCGATATGTTACTGCCCTCCAAGCCTTTGATCTTTCAAATTTTAAAAGGCAAAAATCGCGAATCGCTCTTCAATTGCTCCGATTCCCCTCACTAACCACTCCATCAAGCTCGCAAATATCTAACCACAAGTTAATGGTACTAAGGAGGTCTGAACCTTGGAGGTTGAAGCCCATAGGACTTTGAAAAATGTAGGTTGGATTTCAAAGTCCTACGGCCTACACTTAAGATTTACGAGCTTGGAGGTTGGTCATGATGATGATTGCTGTTTCCATTGGCTGTTTCTGCATCGGGAGTTATGGGCTTGCTCCCTTAACATGTTCATGCCTGCAAATGCTACGTCGGACAGCAACGGTTTCCGATTTTCACAAAAGTAGAGCAACGGGAGCCCTCAACTCAATCACAGACATTTGGCTGTCTGCGGTTGAGTTGCGAGCCCCGAATTGAATGAGGCTACAATTGTTTATAACCTTATTCTGGAAACAACGAGTTAACTTTTTTTTTTTTTATTCTTTGACAACATTTCAGCTATTTCTAACAAATATCATAGTAAACCACAGGAAAATGTAAACATTGACTTGTTATCATTTGCAAATTGTTTAAACTGAATACCTTTTAATGAACCAACTGCAATTATTTTTTGGATACATTATAACATTTCCAAAATGTATGTTTTGAAAGCTCTTCTTCTCATGAATGAAAGTATCTTCCTATACAACCAAACTGCATTTCCTGTGTTCAGATAAAGCAAACTGTTTGTTTATCGTCTAGCAAACATAAATACGTTCTGCATGCTTGTATAAGACACTTAGAATCATTATTCACCTTTTGCAATGCAGCTGTTATTTTTTTGTAGAAAATTTCTATCACATGTGCACCTGTAGGAGCCTTTCAAGTTGGTGCAATGGTGAGAGCAGCTACCCAAGAGTAAACACTCATTAATATCTGCAATAGATAGGAATATAAAACATTTAATCAATAGAGATGTTATTCAAGGTTATATCAACACTGCTATACAAATCAGTACACTTTAACAAATCCTTTTCCTTTTCTAAAAAAGCACTTTAGATTTTGTATGTTGAAAAAAAAAGTTTATTTTTTATATAAATGGTCTTTAAAGTGACTGAAGCAGATCAATTTGTATTTCTGCTTGAAAATGCAGTATTTGAATTTCAATCTGATGGCTCCCAATTAATTCTCCCAAAATATTAACTCCTGTACTCAAAGTAAATTCTAACAGATTGTAATCATTTGGTACCTAATAAGTTAATGAGGAAACAATATGCAACTACAGGTTTACCTGAAGAACTCGGAGCAAATCTGTGGATCTGGTTTGCAAGACATTTTAAGCTAGAGTGACAAACTCTCATAAAATATATATATGAACTAAATATCACTTATTATATGATAAAATGAGATATTTTTATCATGTTAATTCACTTAATAAAGAACAAAATGCTCTTGAGAGAGAGATATTTTGTAGAGTTCAAGGGGACGGTTGCACAGCAGGGCAAGCAAGACTTGCAAGTATACTTGAAGCTGTTTCTACTAATCCTATTAGAGGAACGAGCAAGTTGTTCTGTGCTGTCAACATAACTAAATCCACCAATAAGCTGACAAATTCCCCTTTTGACTTCCTCCACCCTCCTCTCACTTTTCAGGAGACTCTGGACACTCCAACCAAGTATTCAAGCCAGTTTGTGGAAGCCAAACATGATATCCCTTTTCAGTGGTAATTTTATTATGGGACCTGTAGGTGGGCTTCCAGGGGTGTAGGAGCCAGAATAATTCTGGGCGGGATACAGCTCATTGTATACACAGGTCGTAAAATAGCTTATATATACATACATAGAAAATCCTACATAGCTTGGACTGAGAGATGTTCTCTTAAAACATGGAAATCTATCCAAATGACAGTTGGTGGTATGAGATATGTTTGAATATCTGACATAATTTACTCATAACATTTTTTTTCACAAACCTGATTTAAAAAAAAGAAGAAAATAAATGCATTCATTTATGCAAATTTGTTGACAGATAAATTGTTTGTCATTAAAAATGATAAATTACACAAGATTATTTTTTAATCTGCCAAGCAATAATATAAAAACACCTTAATTCTATGATGTGTACAGCAACCCGACTAAAAGAAATCCCATTGCCTCATTATATCAGTTTTTTTTTAGTTGTTATTCTCAGCTCTGCATGAAGAACTGGCTTATCCCAAAAGACACACTGCAGCACCTCCATGGGGAGCCATTTCAGAATGGAAGTCACATTTCTTATATCCCATTCTACAGTTCAGGACAGTTACTTACAGTTTCATCGAAGTCACTTACCTTCACATTGTTTGTTTTGTAGGTTTCTCTTAAATCCAACGTTACAGTGACAAAAAGCTGGTGTTTTTGTCTGATTACAGTATGCATCATCTCCACATGGATTTATGTCGGCTTCACACATGTATAAACCGGACTCTGGCAAAAATTATTTTTTAGGATGAATATTTTACAAAAATAAAAAGAAATACAGTATAGTATTAAAACATGAAACGCTACTTAACATTGTAAATATTTTGTGAGAAAATAATCGGATAAACACAAGTGAATCAATGTGTTGATGTTTCATATTTGAGTCCATCAAACAGTTTGCAACATTGTTTTGGCCATTCACTTCTTTACTGCGTAATATTTGGACATTGAGTTAGGTTTAGGTTTTGCTGGGATATGGGATTCCTGGCAATGCACAGGTATTATATTTTGTAGATCAATAAATAAAATGACATTACACACAAAAGACTGAACTATTATAGATAAAGTAATCCACACAACCTTGAGAATGTTGATATTGCCTATGTATTGTAGTTTTACTTTGACTCATTGACTACTTAAGACAAGTACAATATAATGGTCTTTTATTGCACTGAATGATGATGTTTTGGAGGATCTGTGGAGATGTCAAATGTTAGTACATATTAGTACATACTCATAGGAGACAGATATTTTGGTTGTAATCTGCCATTAAATCTATGCTTCTGCATTTCTCCAAGAGATCTCCAAGTCACACTTTATTTCAACTGGCCAATTGCCTTTAAAATTGAATTAAAAAAATACAGTGTCCAGTCCTGAATCATGAGCAAGCTGAATCTACAGAAAACATGATAAACAAAGTGTTGCAATGAACTTATTTAACCCTTTTATGATGTGACTTTAATGCTATCAGCTTAATAGGTGACAAGTACCTTATATTTTGACATATTTCTCTGGTAATGTTCTAAGAACACATAAGTTACCATTCAAGCTTGAAATCTGGTTAAGAAGATCAATGACTCTAGTTAAAATTACTTATTGTGGAAAGATCAAGAAGTAATGAGGGACCCTCAAGTGCTCAGAAATTAGAGGAATTTGGAGACACAAATTAAACTGTGTGTAATTGTGACAATGATTCAAATAAAATGCAAACTTGGAAATAAAATGGAAAATGGATAGGTAGTTCTATTTCTGAATAAAAATAATTATGTAAATATGTCACTGACTGTGAAGGGAATATGCTAATAAAAAAGTTTTCAACAGGAAAGGTGTCAAACTAACCATCTTAAATGATATCATTCAAATATTGGTGACATAAATGCGTATATTTAAATCGAGACATATAGATTAAATAGGACATGATGGAAATATATAGATGTTAATGTTTGTTTAAAATGCTATATATATATATATATATATATATATATATATATATATATATATATATATACAGTATATATAATTCTATTTATATTTTATTTTCTTCAGAAGTTGTATTTTATATACAATTTATATGTATACATCCTAAATTGAGATTAAATCACGACTTAATTACAGTGCTAAGCTATGTTTTCATAGAAAAATACATCAGAGAAAATAAACAATTACTGTTTGCATTTAAAAATACCTAAATATTCAGTGGTATTTCTGAAAAATATTACTTTTTGCCTGTGATCACTATATTCAGTTCTTGAAAAGTAAAAAAAAAATAACACATTTTTCATATTGTTGTTTAACTTCTGTACATCACATACAACAGGAATTTATATAGCCATATGGTTAATTCCCAAGCATCCAATATCCCAAGGATTTGCTTATCTGTTGGTTCATTGTTTTGAACTATATACAGAAGCTATCTCTCCATGTGAATGCAGACCTGTTCATTACATTATTCTGCTCCACTTTAAATGTAATGCTAAATAGGCAATTGCTGTGCCATCCATCAATCAGCAAGAATGTACATTGCTTAGGACACACATATGATTAAATATATTACCATCTGTGCATTGCAATTCTGCATACAGAAAACTTTTATCAAAATGTAAAAAACTACCCTCAAAAGCAGATACCAATGACAAGGCAGGAACAAAAATAGATGATTTACTGACATACAGAATGTTTTGATTTATTTCCCAATATTTTGTTTAATTGCTATTTGCATATATTTCTGCTTGTCATCCATGGGCCTCATTCTATTATCGGCCGCAGCCGTTGCGGGGCCGTAAGGACCGGCCGCAAGCTATTCTGCTATTCTATTCCCTTACGGCCGGGGATTCCGGCAGGCTTGCGGCCGGTGCCTTGCTATCTCTTGCGGCCGCTCGCGCCGGAGGAAAGCCTTTGATCTAAAACGGCCGCAAGAGATTTGCAATTCAATTGCTCCGGGAAACCTCTCTGCAAGGCTAAAAACGAGCCGCAGCTTACTTGCAGGAAAGAGGTCTCGCTAGCACCAATTAAGCACATAAAATAGCCCAAATAAAGCCATCCTGCACTTTGAGAAGACTATAAAGGGATTTTAGTTGTTAGAAAAAATAGCACTTAATTATCCTGTACTCAAATCCGTAAAATATTTAATTTTTAATATCCGTAAAATATCCATGTAAAAAGTCCAGAGTGCTTGGAGCACCTCAGACACACCCACGCCGCAGCCGGAAAATAAACAGTTAATTTGAACTCGGGTTTGGGCTGATGTGCAAGCTTGAGAGTGGGTTCCTTTTAATCCTCATGTCCCCCAATATGATCCCTAGCATTTACAGAGCTGTACAGTGCAGGCTTGAATTTATTTTTGAGTTTTTATATTTCACAGATTACGGCCAGTTCCAAGATATGCGGCCGGCCGTAAGATGAGATCCTTGCGGGGCCGTATAATAGAATCGCGAGTTAACTGAACCCTCGCAAGGAATCGCAGCCTTACGGACGATTTACGGCCGATAAAAGAATGAGGCCCAATGTATTTAGTCAAGAAGTGCTGTGTGTGAACCAGGAACCAAATGTGAAAACTTACATTATATGAGCTGGAGAGAAGGAAGTGGCTATAAATAAGAAGCAGAGGAGTCTATGAGAAGAGTAGAGTGGAGAAACTGAAGAATGCATGTTGTATGTTGTCGGTTTACTGAGGATTACATATATATATAAATATTTCTTACATATATCTCATGTACTGTATTCTTAATCCAGATTGTTTACTGCACCCTACACTGAACCAATCACAATAACTCTGGGGTGCCTGCCCACTGATATGTTTATTCCCTGTTCCTAAATTAATATTTATTCTAGAAATATCTTCACAGCAACTTACAACAAGTAGTTGGACTGATACCAAAGTGTTTCACTACAGCAACATGTGAGACAATGGAGAGAAGAAATCAACATCCAAATAACGAAGCAAGATCAAGAGTATTAGAGAGGCGGCAGATATTATTACCACTGCCATCGCCAACTCCTACAGTGTGAGTAGGGAAGCCTGTTTAGGAGACTGCTAATGCCCACATTGTAAGTCAGCCAGAAAAAATAGAGAAATCATAAGAAACACAGCTAGAGTAGAGAAGGGGAATGAAACAACTACACATAGGCCTCCATCCAATTTCAAGCCTGTAACTACCTTCATATAGAGCTGCATGTCTGCGAGTTAGAAATTTGTTACTATTCTGGCTGTATCCAATTGACTCAAGCTCGCAATTGCAGAGCTAAAGCCTAAAACCGTATACCATGGACCCATACGTAGCAATTAAGCAAGACCATAAGTTACAATTTGGGAAGAGCCAATAGTAAATGAGACCGTCATCATGACATCAGTAAACCATGGAGTTTAAACTACCATCAATTAGTGTTTAGAAGTCCGATCTGCAATCGGAATCACAATCCAGAAATATAAATATCAATAAAAATCAATTAATAAACCAGTCTAGTACATATGGGTGGCCTGATATGTATTAACTTCTTAATTCCTGGGATCAATATAACACAAATATGCAAATTAAAAAAAAGAATTTTATTGCAGACTTGCGAGCTTGAGACTTTGTGCAATCACATACATAGTTGTGAGCGTACGAGTTGTTGCTAACGCTGCGGGCTCACGTAGCGAGCCCGCGGCCCTCGCGAAGCAACTGCGACCCTCGCAAACTTCACGTCGCAACCCAACCCTCGCAAACTTCACGTCGCAACCCAAAGAGCACGACACACACATTACGACACTCGCAAACAACATACGACACACGTTCACACACATTACGGCCTCGCAACACTCGGACGCAACTCGCGAACATTACAAAATGTAAAACACAATACATACACACAGCACATACATAAAAACCTTACCTACACCAAGATGGAGCACCCAGGACCTCAAAAATGCAACTTAGACCTTCATTTTACTCGAAATAAAAGAGTTTACAGACTAAAAAAAACTCTAAGCGAGAGAAAAAATGGCCGCCGAACAAAACGAAAACGAGGCTACAGCACTCTAAACTCGCAAAACACCACAAGAAACTCGCAAAACACCACAAGAAACTCGCAAAACGCCACAAACGACCTACGGATATTCATACCACACAGTGCACACATTCAGCATGCTTACACAGCAGCTCCACACCACTAATGCTGCAGCAACATCAACACAGATTGCCAGCTCTTCATCACAATGCTTCAAAATAGGTAAAGTATATTCATTTAGTAATGTATTACATATTTCATTATTATACACCAAACAGCATTAGCTACCTTACAATTTCATTGCCGTCATTTTTTGACGGGCAATTCGCTAGTTAATTATATTTTTCATGGTTTTCCCTGTATTTTAAAGTACAGTAGTGCATTTATATTTGCTTTTACAGTGTTATGAACAGGTGTTTAACCCACTTGCGAGTCCTTTCTAGTACTAGTAGAAATGTTTGATACATTTTCCATGTATGGGTTTGAAGGCAATTGCGGGCTTGTTAAATTGATGCAATTGAATATGTATTTTGCACTTTTAGCACTGGTAACATTTACGAGCTTGAAACATCAATGTAGGAGATAGGACGGAGTTATGTTTTTGACAACCGCAGAGATTTTGAGCCTGTTTTGGCCAATTGAATGGGGGCCATAGTATAGTTGTGTGAGAAACTAATTTAATAGCAATTTAGATAAAATCATTGAGTGGGGGCACAAATGGGCGCCAGGCAACATAAACACATCTCAGAGGGGAACAGAAAATAGAAGAAGGGAGAAAGAATGAAGATTGATGGTGACAAATTGTTTTGCACATTGCCCATCTATTGATCTCCACTGACATGATCACAGAGGGACTACACTATCAAAACTAGATAAAATACGGGAAAAATAGTACATCACACAAAAGCTCAGCAATGACTAACTCTCACATTGCAGCTGGATGTGAAGCAAAGCTACAAGGCATATTAATTAGGTCATATGACATAAAATAGAAATAAATAAAGAAAATAATATAGGGAAGCAGTGCAGTACAACTATCTTTAACAAGCACGAGTCAAGACTCCAAAGAAAATCTGAATAGTAATGGAACTGGAGACATAACTGGGAGTGGGATATTTAAAAGCACGAGTTGATTATTTAAAATCATATCTTACTTAGCCTAACTACTCCCTGGGGTCTGCACATATTAATTCTTCTCTATGAGGATACATTTAGACTGAAAGAAATACAGGCAAATCCTCAGTGAGTAATTTGCAATTATTATCATTATCATTATCGTTATTATTATGTTAAATTGTAATGCGCCAACATATTCTGTAGCGCTGAACAAGGGTTATGTTAAGTAAAACAAAAATTGACACATTGCAAAGAATGGAGAGCCCTGTGTTTGAGTTTAGAATCTAGTGTATGTGGCGCTTTCGCTGAAGCACCCTACAAGATTGAAAACTCACAAACCTACAATCTAATTAATCATCATCGTGAAGAGTCAGATAACTGACAATTTTTGGTGCAACGTAGGTTTACTGTACAAATGTACATTTATTAGCATTCAATTGAAAGGGCTATTAAGTAATACACAGCTTAAAATGACGATACCATATTTTCAACATCCACTGTGCTTTGTCGAGACGCCTAATGAAATGTTTGTCCTTCAGCACATTCAGCACATGTTTACTATCTACACTTTGGTCTGTACTCAGACAATGAACAATACAGCTTGATTTAAGGCATCAGGATTGCTCCATACAAATAAAAACAGACTAAGTGATGCCTGGCACACATTCTTTTATGGTAGATATTACCCTGCCGGCATACTATTAAGGTTGAACCTAAAATGAATAGAGACAGATGGCCTATGTGTAAATAGTAACTTTTTAACTTGCTATTATACAGAAGAGAGATCTCTATAAAGTTTAAGATGCTTTAAAGGTCCATTCAGACACATGCATCTGGAATGCTAAACATAGCCATGCTGGCACCAGTAATGCACTCTCTTAAATGCTGTACCAACTGCTGTTTTCAATGGGGACAAGAAACACAGTCTGGATTTTACAAGGCAAAAGAGGAGAATAAAGAATAATTAGTGTAACTCTCCAACAAACAAAACATTATGGATCTTTTCATTAAATTCACCTTATCAGACACACTTTAAAACTTTAATCCAATTACAAAGTTACAGAAGAAAAATGAACACCAAATGATGATGCTTAGATATATAATTTAGTATGTTATGATGCGTGTGTATTTTCATCTTAAAAGAAAGTGTTCCTTGAATTGAATTGTAATCTGCAAAACTTAACTCCCAATGTTCCATATTGCACATAATGTAAAATATAAAAAATATGTTTTTTTTTATAATAAATATTTAGGTGCGTACATAAAAAATAATCAACATTAATTATTTAAATGTCTACATTATATTATACACATTGTATTATACCACCCCCAGAGTAAATTTACTTCGGAATTACACCCTTAAATGCCATCCCTTATTTTATTATGTTTATTGCCTTCTGAATATGTTAGCATTGAAATTAATAAAAAATATCAATTTTTTTGTCATATTAAAATATTTTTTCAGTAGAAAGTCTAGCAACCTATATAGGACGGGGGCAATTTTTATCTGAACAGTTAAAATATGAAACATGAAATCATTAAGCAACAGACTCACCTGTTTTACAGCCTAGTTCATCACTTTCATCTCCACAGTCATCAAAGTGATCACACAGAAGATCTGATGCTATGCACTTCTTATTACTGCAAGTGAATTCATCTTTTTTGCAAGGTTTTACTTTCTGTCTTGTTGCTAAGAAATTTAACATAGACAAAATAAATCACAATTAGCTTTCTACTTTCATTAAAATGCAACTAGCCTGTAGAGCAACTGACCAAGAAGCAGTAAGATTCCTCGTGCGTATCAAATATAATTGTTTCAGGGCTTAATTTATGGCACATATAAACTTTCAATTAAGACTTTAATTTAGGTCAATTATGTTTTTCACTGAAGGTTCCTCTCAAATTACAATCATTTAAACCTAGATAACACTGAGTGGATAGTATTTATCAAGTTTCTACATTGAAGTCTATGTGGATTTCTTGTGAGAAATGTGTTGATTATTATCTGCATAGGCTAAAAATGTCCAGGCCTAGGGAAACACATTTTCAGAGAGCGGCATGCAGTAGAAAGAAATGTCTAAATGCTAAGGGCCTCATTCTATAAACGGCCGTAGGAGATGCGGGGCCACAAGGACCGGCCGCAAGCTATTCTGCTATTCTATTCCCCTCCGGACGGGGATTCCGGCAGGCTTGCGGCCGGCGCCTTGCTATCTCTTGCGGCCGCTCGCACCGGAGGAAATCCTTTGATCTTAAATGGCCGCAAGGAAATCGGCCGTAAGAAATTCCTATTTGCAATTCAATTGCTCCGGGAACTCTCTCTGCCAGGCTAAAAGCGAGCCGCAGCTTACTTGCAGGAAAGAGGTCCCGCTAGCACCAATTAAGCACATTATAAAGCAGAAATAAAGCCATCCTGCACTCTGAGGAGACTATAAAGTGATTGCAGGTGTTAGCAAAAATAGCACAACATTCCCCTATACTCAAATCCGTAAAAAAAAGTTTTTTATATATGTCAAATATCCATGTAAAAAGTCCAGAGTGCTTGGAGCACCTCAGACCCGCCCACGCCGCAGCCGGAAAATAAACAGTTAATGTAAACTCGGATTTGGGCTGATGTGCAAGCTTGAGAGGGGGTTACTTTTAATCCTCATGTCCCGCAATATGATCCCTAGCATTTACAGAGCTTTACAGTGCTGTCTTGAATTTATTTTTGACTTTAAAGATTTCTGAGCTTACGGACGGTTGTAAGATATACGGCCGTCCGTAAGAGGAGATCCTTGCGGGGCCGTATAATTGAATTGCGAGTTAACAGAACCCCCGGAAGGAATCGCAGCCTTGCGGCCGTTTCACGGCCGATAATAGAATGTTTTGAATAAACAAAGCCTCATATATATGTGTGGGCAAATCATTTGATAATGATGCATCAAGGGGAATTGCTAATAGTATCTAGGGCAGCATAAAGACTAATTATTATATACACACCAAGGTGACACAGACCTTACATCTTAAATTCACTAAGAATTCAAAAGTGCTGTGAATAACCTGCCTGAACGCTGTGCTGATCATTTACTATGGAAAAATACCAATACAACCATCAGTGAAGCACTTTACAGTCCCTATGAAGATTAACGAATCATCTTTCAACATAAAGTAAGCTCCACTCACCACAGTGAGCTTCATCTGAATTATCAGTGCAGTCATCCAATTCATTGCAGACCTGTTCGGTTCTCAGGCACACACGGTTATTATGACATCTGAAAGGCCTTGTTGGTGGGCATGGAAATTTTTCTTACAAAGAAAAAACATAAAAAACATTACATTAAAACTATGCATTTTCTATAACCTCTATTACAATCTTGTATTATTAATACTTTATGCTGTCCATTAACACATTAATATCACAGACAGATTGATTAAATTCATCTGCTATACTGTTTATGAGATTATGCACTACTTCAGTTTAAGTGATCTATCCGTGCATCTCTTATCCTCAACATACCTAATAAAGCCAATAGACTCTGGAAGAATGGTGATTAAGGTCTTCATACAGACATCCTGATGTGGACACATATATATTTTGGCTAATAATGTAAAAGAATTGAAAGGCTATGATCTAGTAGTACAGTATATTGGATTGTGAAAAACATAAATATCTATCTATCCCTCTATCTATCTATCCATCCATCCATCCATCCATCCATCCATCTATCTATCTATCTATCTATCTATCTATCTATCTATCTATCTATCCCTCTATCTATCTATCCCTCTATCTATCTATCCATCTATCTATCCCTCTATCTATCCCTCTATCTATCTATCTATCTATCTATCTATCTATCTATCCCTCTATCTATCTATCCCTCTATCTATCTATCCATCTATCTATCCCTCTATCTATCTATCTATCTATCTATCTATCTATCTATCTATCTATCTATCTATCTATCCCTCTATATATCTATCTATCTATCCCTCTATCTATCTATCTATCTATCTATCTATGCATGTATCTATCTATCTATCTACCTATCTATCTATCTATCTATCTATCTATCTATCTATCTATCTATCTATCTATCTATCTAACTATTTATCTAGTCATCCTTCAGCTTTGTGCATGCATAGTCAGTAGCTTTTTTATTTAGTACTAAACTGCATTTATCTTGAGATTATATTACAATCCTTTGAGCAAAAAGTCTTCCCACCTGTACAATACATGAATGAAAACACTACATGGTGCCCGCTACTTGATTTATTCGCCTTAGATCTTATTTCATTCTATTTACTGTTCTAAGGAAAATCTAGAGTGAAATTAAACTCCTTTAATACTCCTAATAGCTCAGAGAATCATACATCAAAATGCATAGCAGTAGAGTGT
Source organism: Discoglossus pictus (assembly GCA_027410445.1). Taxonomy (NCBI): domain Eukaryota; kingdom Metazoa; phylum Chordata; class Amphibia; order Anura; family Alytidae; genus Discoglossus; species Discoglossus pictus. Next base: position 44,729,284 of record CM050173.1, read on the forward strand.
AGCGAATAAATTTCACATGTGAATTAAAATAAATTAACATTAATAATTAAAAAAAACAATGGGGCTTTTTAAAGTTTTTAAAGTAAAGTAAATGTTTTAAGTTTCAAAATGGTGTCTCCCAATCAAGATAATATATTAAATAATAAATTAAATGTTTTATTTTAGGAATAAAAAGAAATCATACCACACATTTCAGGCACTTCATCTGAGTTATCTCCACAATCGTCTTCCCCATCGCATAACCATAAATGGAGTTTACACAAAGTATTATTGCAAAGGAATTCATCAGCTCTGCATATATTTGCACCTTCAGTAGGGGAAAAAAAAAGAGTTTTAAATATATATATTAAATCTACATAAATTTGCTAAGCATTTTCTTAGCTGAGATGAGATTAGAAGGGCAGCTTTCCCTACAGGACATAGTGCATAGTAAATCAAGGGATGATGTGAGATGCATTAGAGATGCTTAATTAATTACCCACAGAGACGTGGAAGATAAGGATGTTAAATAAGACTGTTTGCAGTAGGTGTCCATAATCCAAGAGATGAATAAGGAAAGTCTTAAAGGACAACTTTAGTGGTCTTATAAAGGTGTTTCTTGATAAGAAAAAAAACTTAAATAACTTTTACTGTGCAATAAAAAAATGCTTAGTATATTTCAATGATTCCTCAGGCTGTATAAGCAACGGATCTCTTCACCCTTGAAGGAATTATTGTGGCTGGAGTGGACCCGTGCGGGGGAAATGCCAAATTGAAAACGACTTCTGAAACACACATTAGTAGCAGGGAGCAGTGTAACACAATACTTCATTCATAGGGTGGATTTATCTGGAGCTGACACTGGCTGGGGGTATGATTGAAAACACAGAATTCATTATTTAAATGCACAGCGCAATTTTAACAAAGGTTTTAATTCTTATCAAGGTTTACCTAACTATTCTTTCAAGAAAACGTTATAAGACTACTACAGTGGTCCTTCTACTCTATATGCTTGGCTTATGCTATATATGAAAAATGAGAATATTTATCTCTTGTTATACAAGCCAGAGAAATATGAGTTTTCATGCATAAAAAGAAAGGGAATTTAATAATTATGTATCCATTATATAACAAAATGTTCATTATTATGAGCAAAAATGTCTTTTTTCATTTTACTTTTTGCTTAATGAAACAAATGATGCTTGTATATTGAGGGATACCTGTACTTGTATGTCTCGGTGTCTCCAGAAACAAATGCACTGTACGGAGTACTGCTCTTTCTTCCCGAGAAATACAGTAACAACTTATAGTGGCAAAAATTCTGTTCAAAATGGCTGAGCTTTGCATATTTTATTACAGAGATTTATGAATATGATTTAGGAAGCCGTCATAAATGGGCAGCCAAACTAATAGGGTGCACTTGCAACAAAACATGTTCATAAAAATGCTGTGGTTGGAAATCCAGCCCTAACGTACAATGATGAGAAAGAACGACTTACAAAAATCTTCCATTTTTGTGTGTGATTGAAAGTGAAAGTCAGGTATGGTGAGCATGAATTAACTAAAATAGTAACTTTATTTGAGGTGATGAATGAACTGTCACAGCAGGGGTAATAAGCAGGATGAGTAAATGATAATCTTTTCATCATCTTTCCATTCAACACAACTGCAGAACATTGATCACAGGGTAACACAGAGAGTATGTTTTAACCCATTTATATTAATCTTATATATGCTTTTTTTTTACTCAATTTGATAAACATACAGACCAATTTAATAGCTAAAGTTAATATATTTTTGACTAATACTTAACAGCCTTATTAAATTGGGCTTTGTCCAGTTGAATAGGGCTCTATATAAGCACAGAGCATATTTTTTTACACAAGTTTTTAGTTAGTGAAGACTTTGCTTTTAGATAGAAGTTCACTCACTAAAAACTTCTGTAAAAAAAATATGCTCTGTGCTTATATAGAGCCCTATTCCATTGGCCGAATCGCAATTTAATAAGGCTGAATATGTTTAAACGTTTACAATCCATGGTAACTGCACTTTACATTACTTTAAGCAGAATAACTTTCTTGTAAGCCAACTTTAAGGAATATGAATTGAGAAAAAAACAATAAAATATTCAACTAAACAAAAAGGCTGTTCCTATTTGCTTTCTTTCCAGAAATCATTCCCAGGAGTTTTCTTTTCTATACTTTTAACCGCTTGCTGTTTGATGTTTGATCAATGTCTTTGTTTTCTGAAAACAATACTTGTACAATGTGGAAAGTCTTAAGTTATTCTTCCACTAGGAGTTAGAAGCAATTGCGTATATTTTCTACGCTGTCAGAGGCAATCAACAAGAGAGTTATTTATTATAACTGACAAAGGCATATAAAGGTGAAGATTTTCTTTTTTATAATATTCTATTTGTTTTCTTTGTTATAATGGAAAAAATGGAAAATGGGACTTGAATCCTTCTTTATGCAAACCTTGGACAATATCCTGCCCATGAAAGAACAAAGCGTAGAAAGTACATGCATTCTTACAGTATTATAGAAAAGCAATATATATATATATATATATATATATATATATATATATATATATATATATATATATATATAGTTGAATAATCAGAGTATTGCAGTGAATAGTGATACCTTTTTTATTGGACAAACGTATTCATAATAAAGCGACGAGCTTTCGAGAGATAATGCCTCTCTTTATCAAGTCAAAAAGCGATACTGATACAAGTATGAACTAAAAACAGCAAACAGAAAGAGATGGGGAAAAAAAAAAAATTGGAAAAACAAGAAAGACTAAATAAATTGTTTTTCCATTATTATTTTTTTGTGTCAGTATCACTTTTTGACTTGATAAAGAGAGGCATTATCTCTCGAAAGCTCGTCGCTTTATTATGAATACGTTTGTCCAATAAAAAAGGTATCACTATTCACTGCAATACTCTGATTATTCAACTGGATTACTGGACATTCATGGCTACCTCACTCTTCATATATATATATATATATATATATATATATATATATATATATATATATAGTATGTATATATGGCTATTATACTAATGCTTAGTTTTATGACACAAACCATTGAATTTTATGTACCAAACATTTCTACAATAGGTTTTGTCTTCTTTACTTCCTCAAGTGTTGCCTCTCTTTTGGCTTTATAAAGAGTATTTATTTTTATTTTTATGTATCATAAAAACATACAGCAGATTTTTTGACAAAAATATACATTTTAATTCCTAAACCATCTCAGCTTTTTGCGTTAACAGTGAAAAGGAGTTCAAATATATTCACAGAGGGACCTAGATCCCGCATATATAGACTCTGTTTAGTTATAATACAAGTAGATTGATTCACTAGAATACTATAATCATGTGTATAATATGATTAGAAATACAAATAGAGGTTCTTCGTGATTTCCACAACATATTTTTTTTTCATTGTCACCCTAGAGTTTTGCTGGGTCATAATAAAAAAGAACCACTCACTTATAACCCAGTAGTTTTTATCCATGCAATAATTATGGTAAATAATACACTTGGCATTAGGGTGAATTTACTGAGCATCTTCTCATTTGATAAGAGGTGAGAAGGGCTGATATGAGATGGGAAAGGTTGTATTCCCGCAAAGGATGTAGTGCATATTAAAGGGATGATGTGAGTTGCACCTAATATGCTCAGAAAATTCCCCTGATAGACCTGAAACAAACATATATGGCATCAGAAACCATCATCTTCCAGTCTATGAGGAACTCTAGTTTTGGACAATTACATAAAATATTTTTGTCGGTCAACTGACTGTCATCATGTTTATTTATGGGGAAGTTGAGTCAACTAATAGTAGATCTCTAGGGGGAGATTCAAGTTCAACTTCCAAGCCAGGTCAGACCTGTATTAGAGATATTACGTAGAAAAATTCCAAGGTACTCCACCAGTAGTAATAACATAAGGCTAGAATAGTATAGTGTAACCAGAGGCATTGGGTATTATTTTAAACTTAGTAGCAATGCAGCTAATAGCTCCTATGTGTTCTATATATATGGGTTATAAACTTGTTAGATCTCACTCTAATATATACAGTATGTCTTATAGAAAATATGGGACATGGAGATATTTATTATTGTTTTCTTACTGAACTTGGAAAATATATCTCATTGTGCGAAGAGAGAAAATTATTATTTCTTTCAGAGAAAATGATTGTTTATTTCGGTTATTTGGCGTAATGTTTTAAAAGTAAATCTTCTATATACAGGAACTAATAAATAAGCCATTAAACTAATGAGAAGCCATTTAATTATACTCACCTCATAAGCTGATAACTTGATGAAAGGAATGACCTACCAATCTAATTTAGTGGTAGACAACATCTAAAAATGTTTCTATGTTCATTTCTAGTCAACATAACAGGTCCGAGCTGCCTGGATAACAACACAACAAACTGTAGGCTTTACAACAGTGTTTTAAAATTAATTACAAATCACAACTGATTATCATTATATTTTTTTATTAGGCTATGGATAATTAGTAATTAGTTCACATAATCCAGTATTCATGTTCAGAATGACTTACTTAAGTAATTAAATATAAATTATTTGCATTCAATAGATTAATAAGGTAAAGAACACTGATATCTGAGCTTAGTAGTAAAAATGAAAATCATAAGCCAAACAAAATGTGTCTGCAACAATTCCAATTCAGCATGGAAATGGTTAACCAGACCAATTTTACCATCTCATTTTTTTCTCTATTACAGGTCTATTCTCCGAGGCACACTCTTCTGCTCTTGTAAGTAATAATTCTTTAGCTTGTTCCTTTCCTTTTGTGTTAAATCAAGACTACGGTCTTTATTCCTTGTTCAAAATATATCTATTTGCAAAACTGTTCTCTCCAGATAAAAGTAATAAAAAAATCATGTTTTCTGCTAAAATAATCTTAAGATTGTACCCAACAATGTAATAAATTAGAGGACAGAATTGTCTTCTGCATGAAGAGATATCATTTCTATTTAGTATTTATCTAATTGTATGTCTAATTGGTATGAGATAAAAACATAGAGAGTACAAACTTGGCATTAAAATAAATAAATAAATTAATTGACCAGAAAATAAAAATGTTTGTGAAAAACCACTTGCTCAGAAAATCCCTTAAATTAAGTACATAAAGGATGTTTAGTTCCCAGAACATTCACTTCATCAACTGTGGATTGCACTTGGGTACTGATTATTTATAAGAGCATTTAATGCTAATGAAATACAAGAGGAACAAACATAGAGGATTTGTATAGAAACATTTCTAACCTCTGTCACAATTCTCTTCATCACTTCCATCCACACAGTCATGGATCCCATCACAGAGCCATCTCACTGGGATACAATGGGCTCGATTTCTGCACCGAAATTGGTTCTCTTTACATTCTGTCACACAGTCAATCTGTGATACAAAAGCAAAGGATCGAAAGGCATTAGAAACTGTTATATAAGTATACTCAACAGCCAAGAAAGAAACATACTGATGATAAGATATGCTGGGGTACAGAGAAAATACGTAGAGTTAATAGGTATTAGAAAAAAAATGTATCCATGTCTTCTATCCCCTTCTGGATTGCTGCCTTGTCGTGCTGAAGAGGCTTGTGAGCCGTGAGCTATACCATGTAGGTACCCCTGAGATTGACAGGTCATAGCAGAGAGGTCAGACAAGTCGCTAGCCACTATAGTATCTTTGCCATGAAATCATTATGGATGAGCACAACCAGATATAAAATGTACCTGGTATGCAGTGATCCATAGGGTCATCGAGAGTCAGACACTACTAAAAGATAACAATGTTTTCTATAGGAACTATTTATCAAGGTGACATAGGCCCCTATTCAATTTGCAACAGTTACAGAGTGATTCAATTGATCAATCCCGCAGCTATCTGGCTGAAAGCCTTAACCGTAAACCATGTACCCATAAGTAGCATTTCAGAGCGTGATCATGATCAATGAATTAAATAAGCAATGCCATAACTACCGATTTAGAAACAGCAAATAGTAAATGAGACCGTCATCATGACATCGGTATAACATGGAGGTTAAACATCAATCAGTTAGCGATTGGAAGTCCGATATGCGATCAGACTCGCAATCTGGCAATGTACAAAATAATAAAAATTAATGACGATACTGTTCTAGTCCATGTGGGTGGCCTGGCATTTATTAACTCCTTGAGTACCGAGATTGATATAACACGGAAATGAAACATAAAAATAATTTTTGATTGCAGATTTGCGAGCTAGACTCTGTTGTGCAATTAATTATAATGTCTTTCATCTTTTTCACCATCTTTTAAAGTGCAGTATTGATTTTATATTTGCATTTACAGAGCTACGAGCAGGTGTTTATCCTCCTTGTGAGTCCTATCTGGTACTCGTAGGATTCTCTTCTATATTTGCCATTTACCGGTGTGAAAACAGTTGCGGGCTTAAGAAATTGTAGCAATTGAATAGCGATTTGCCGATTGTAACATTTGCAGGCTTGAAAGATCAAAGGCTTAGATGGGTTGGAGTTACGATTTTGACAACTGCAGGGATTTTCAGCCTGTAACCCGCAGATTGTTTGAGGCTCGCTAAAAGACGCCAATTGAATAGCAAATTAGTTTATGGGCTAAATTACGGGCTTCAGTAACTAACAATTGCTTAATTGAATAGGGGCCATAGACTTTAAAGGGTCATTATTTTCATGTTAAACCTACTTTTGAGTTCACCATTAAGAATACACATGCAAACAGCAGCATATCAAACCTTTAGCCAGAAATGTATTTAAAAAAGGATTATCTCATTAACTGCTGCTGCTGTACACCTCTCCACCTCTCTCATTGTACTAAGCACTACTGAAAAGAAGTAAAAATCTTAAACTGAGATAATATTATTCAAGTCTTACCAAAACAGTTTATTAATGGGATTGTAGTTGAAATCTTCCATTTCCTTTCCATAGTGCTCAGGATAGTGAGAGTAGTGAAGGGGTACAGCAGTGGCCATTAATGTGCTTGTAAATTATATTTTCTGGCTAAAGATTTGCTTTACTGCTGTTGGCACATTAACTTTTAATGTTAATTAATTGAGAACTAAAAAATACTCTTGTACATTGGCCCTTTAACTCTGATAAATAGGTTTTTATAGAAAAGAAATCAAATATTTAATGCAACATGGAAGGTTTCTGGATTTCACTAGGAAAATAATATACCTTTGTTTCACTTTACTTTTGTGTACTTAATTTAATTAATAGGTACTTAAAAACCCTGTTGTCTTCTGCCTAAAAATGTACAAATAGTTCCTAACTGGTTCCTCCTCTCTGCAGCTCATGAAGACAGTGTACTTCTACGTACTGGGTGTATAGTGTCTCATAGTAACTAATCAGTGGCAACATTCTCCAACATGCTGCTTAAATAGAGGTCAATGGTTTGCTAATTTGAAACACTGCTCTTCACAGTCAGTGTATTCATGAGCTGCACAAGCTCCTCAATGAAGTTTAAACAGGTTTTATTTCACATTGTTGCATGCAAAAAACACTTTAAAAATATGTTATTTTAAATGTTTGAAAATATCAGTTGTGTTAAATAAATATATTTAATTTAGTAAAATGTGACAGAAAAAAAACTATATTAACATAAGCTAACATTCTATTTCCACTGACAATAATTTAAGTTCCATTATAGTTTATAAATTAATTTTAAAAAATTCAAATTTTAGTTACCTCATCTGAGCCATCTGCACAGTCATGTTCCCCATTACATCGCAAATATGCAGAAATACAGCCACCGCTAGCACACACATATTCAGCTGAAGAACAAGTTGGTGATGCTGTAAGGAAGAGAAGGTTATTCCTTCCTTATGCAAAGCATACAATACAACAAGTGTAGCAAATGCACCACAAACAACAAAAAGAGACCACTGTACTATATATATATATATATATATATATATATATATATATATATATATATATATATATATATTTATATATGAAAACTTTGAGTCATAGAACACAATTAAACAATGAAAAAGTCTTAAAACTATTTTTAATCAGAAAGAAAATCAATTGTGATGCCTCTGCTGGACCCTAAGTTGTGGGTGTCAGAGGGCAGTTTACATTTGTGGAGAGCAATGCTTGCATCTATTGATAGAGCCTATTTATCAAAAGAGGATATATTTAACACTGATTAATATCTTCTATAGAAACCATGGAAAGGGATATTTAGCTTATTTATTGTATCCTCACTTTTATCTCCCCTTTCTAAATTGACTCATTAAGAATCACTGAGGTCAGGGTGAGAATGGTTTACACCTAAGTGGATCTAGTCCAGTATTCTACTACATATTAAATGGTGCGATTTTTGACTGGATGACAATATTCTAAAAACCTGTGAAATGATTGTCCTGCTGTTCATAGACAGACTTAAAATGGACATGTGAAATGTAAGTTATCTAAATAATTTTAAACTTGCTTTAAAAAACTGTGAATTCAGAAATACATTTTAAAACAGTTTAGAAATATTCAGTTAAATTGTTTTGTATATATAACGTTGTGATATATACATGTACTTGTAGGGCCACTGTAGTGTCAAACTTTCTATTATGCATTTAAAAGAATAGGCATTATACAGTACAACGTTTTTTGCATGACAAATACATTCTATAGGTTAAAGAAAATTACCAATAAAGAATCACAGAAACAAATGAAAAAAACAGTGTGTGCAACTCATCTTTATCTTACCAGTGAATTGACAGGAAATATAAATAAGAACTCATAGGGTGTTGCTATCCATCCAGTAAAAGATCAATGGGGGAGGTGACTTTGCATAACAGTGGCAAATTTCCAGACACAAAAGATTATCAAAGTGGTCTTAAAGTGGAAACTTTCTGTGTTATAATAATTACCCTTGGCAACAAGTAATTGCGAGGAGGGCAGCCTATAAAAGTCTACCGTATATACTCGAGTATAAGCCGACCTGAGTATAAGCCGAGGCACCTATTTTACCACAAAATACTGGGAAAAATGAGTGACTCGAGTATAAGCCGAGGGTGGGAAATATGCTGCCCCCTGTGTCTCTCTTGTGCCCTCTGTGTCCCCCTCTTGTGTGCCCTTTTCTTGTGCCCCCCCTCTCTCTCTCCTGTGTCTCTTCTCCCCTCTCCCTCCCCTGTGTCTCTTCCCCCTCTCCCTTCCCTGTGTCTCTTCCCCCTCTCCCTTCCCTGTATCTCTCCACCTCTCCCTTCCCTGTGTCTCTTCCCCCCTCCCTTATCACTCTCCTCAACACCCCTCCTCATTCTCAACCTCCCTCCTCATTCTCAACCTCCCTCCTCAACCCCCTTCCTCATCCTCAACCCTCTCCTCAACCCCCCTCCTCATCCTCAACCCCCTCCTCAACCCCATCCCCCCTCCTCATCCTCAACCTCCCTCCTCATCCTCCCTCTTCAACCTCCCTCCTCATCCTCAACCTCCCTCCTAAACCTCAACCTCCCTCCTCATCCTCAACCTCCCTCCTCAATCCTCAACCTCCCTCCTCAATCCTCAACCTCCCTCCTCATCCTCAACCTCCCTCCTCATCCTCAACCTCCCTCCTCATCCTCAACCTCCCTCCTCATCCTCAACCACCCTCCTCATCCTCAACCACCCTCCTCATCCTCAACCACCCTCCTCATCCTCAACCTCCCTCCTCAACCCCCTCCTCATCCTCAACCTTCCTCCTCATCCTCAACCTCCCTCCTCATCCTCCCTCCTCAACCTTCCTCCTCATCCTCAACCTCCCTCCTCATCCTCAACCTCCCTCCTCCTCAACCCCCCTCCTCATTCTAAACCCCCTCCTCAACCTCAACCCCCCCATCCTCAACCCCCTCCTCAACCCCCCTCCTCAACATCAACCCCCTCCTCATCCTCAACCTCCATCCTCATCCTCAACCTCCATCCTCAACCTCCCTCCTCAACCCTCTCCTCAACTCCCCTCCTCAACCTCAACCCCCCTCCTCATCCTCAACCTCCCTCCTCATCCTCAACCTCCCTCCTCATCCTCAACCTCCCTCCTTATCCTCAACCTCCCTCCTCATCCTCCCTCCTCATCCTCAACCTCCGTCCTCAACCTCAACCCCCTTTCTCATCCTCCCTCCTCATCCTCAACCTCCCTCCTCAACCTCCCTCCTCATCCTCCCTCCTCATCCTCAACCTCCCTCCTCAACCTCAACCCCCATCCTCATCCTCAACCTCCCTCCTCATCCTCAACCTCCCTCCTCATCCTCAACCTCCCTCCTCAACCTCAACCTCCCTCCTCAACCTCAACCTCCCTCCTCAACCTCCCTCCTCAACCTCTCTCCTCATCCTCAACCTCCCTCCTCAACCCCCCTCCTCATCCTCAACCCCCCTCCTCATTCTAAACCCCCCCCTCAACCTCTCTCCTCAGCCCCCTCCTCAACCTCAACCCCCCATCCTCAATCCCCCATCCTCATTCTAAACCCTCCATCACATGAGCGTCACGTCATTAGCATATACCGGGTGCCGGCGCAGGAAGGAGAGGAGGCCGGAGGAGAAGCTGCAGATGAAGGTAAGAGAGGGAAAAGGGAGAGGGGGAGGTATTTAGAGTGGTAAAGAGAGGAGGGGGGTTTAGAATGAGGAGGGGGGATTAGAATTATGAGGGGGGAGGGAAAGAGACACGGGGGTTAGAGAGACACGGGGGTAGAGAGACACGAGGGTAGAGAGACACGGAGGGGTTAGAGAGACACAGGGGGGTTAGAGAGACACGGGGGGTTAGAGAGACACGAGGGGGTTAGAGAGACACTGGGGGTTAGAGAGACACGGGGAAGAGAGTGACTGGAGTATAAGCCGAGGGGGGCCTTTTTAGCCTTCAAAAAAGGGCTGAAAAACTCGGCTTATACTCGAGTATATACGGTAATTGGGCTCTTATCTATTAATATTTTTCGTCTGTTAGAATTTGTGTCTCAGCATAAACTCCCCCATGACTTGATCAGGAATTTTCTTATGGTTAATGCCTAATAAAAACAGCTAGCTCCTCTTGCTAGGGCAAGTATTAATACAGCAAAAAAAAAGTTTTGTCCCATGTTGAATTACCTGGTTCACAATTTTTCTCATCATCTCCAAATTTACAATCTTCATGGCCATCACACTTCCACTTCATGGATATGCACTGTCCTGTAGAGCACTGGAACTGTTCTTTTGAGCAAATAACCTGACAGTTTCTCTGTTCAACCAGAGCAGAAGCAATATATCATATGGGATTATCAGTCTACATAATACAATCTATATAATAAAACATTCCCATGCCAATAAATATAGGTAAAGGTTCCCTACAGATGTACATCCCACAAATCCCTCACCCAAATAACCAAATCAAATACAAAATGAGTAGTGTGTTATAGTGCTACCCTGTTATTATGTTATTTACTATGGCACATATCACCCTTTCCCTGCAAAAAGAGTAAGTCCTCTCCATATGTGTAGATCATTTCTAAATTATGTTCTTTGTACTTTAACAGAAATAATTAATAAAATATAGGTTGATTTCAAAGGGAAGATGTCATGCTAAATTCAGGTAGTTCTTCTCAAATAACATTAAAAAGTATGTATCTTTTTTTCTAAAGCAAATTAATATGGGGGGTTTCTATGCATTTTATCATATGAGATGAGGTAAGGATTTTTCCTTGAGATGTAAAATCTCCCTGTAACGATATTCACCATATCTGCTAATGTGCAACTCTGTTATGTTAAAACATGGCTCTTCTACATTATTATGTAGATTTGTTATGATAATTTGTCACTATGAAGAATACATTAGAATATTGTAACAGCAAATTACCATATCTGAAACTTATAGACAAAGATGTATATCTCAAGAATAAATTGCTGTATGAAAACAAGTATAATACACAGTTTATAATGCTATTTTAAAAAAAAAAAACATTCTCATTGGATTGGCAATATGTATACTGTTTTTTTTTGTGTAGTTATATTATATTCTTACTATAATTAGCTTCTTCTACAGAGGGAAGTATTTAATAAATCCAGATACCACTAAAGGTCCATACAAATGATAAATGCTCTCTTATCTGACAATAAAGGCATTGTGAAGACTCCCAGGTTATGCAGAAACAGAAATGAAGCATAAAGCTGTACTTTATTTGCAAAAATAAAATTGAGAAATAGAAATGAATTACCCATATTTCAATTTTGCTAGTCACATTTCACCATTCTCTGGAGCTTTTTTTTTGAGAAACACATTTGAATTTAATCTAGAGTTCCTATAATATCTAAAGTTTAAAAGTTGCAAAGAGAAAGATTAGTTTTCTAAAGAATGTCAATCAAAGTTGGCTAGGGATGAATGTTAAAATATACTGAATTTATATATTTCCTTTATTATTTTAATAAAATATAACACATAGCTTTGATGACTATGTGAGGTCCTCTATAGCTTTGAAATATAATTAAAAATAAATAAATAAATGAATTAAAACTGCTATCTCCATCCCACAATATTTAATCTGAAATAGAACTTCCTACATGGGGAGATTATACTGATGACATCACAAAAGTTTGTTGTTGCATAATTCATAGGTAGGTAGATTTTTAGTTTTTTGCATATTGAACAGCATTTTATGAATTTGGGTCTTTTTTTATATTTAAACATATATAATATAATATGTTTTTCATGACCCCTTTTATTTAGCTACTAGCGAATTGCCCGTCAAAAAATGACGGCAATGAAATTGTAAGGTAGCTAATGCTGTTTAGTGTGTAATAATGAAATATATAATACATTAATAAATGAATATACTTTACCTATTTTAAAGCATTGTGTGGAAGAGCTGTGAATGTGTTTTGATGTTGCTGCAGCATTAGTGGTGTGGATCTGCTGTGTAAGCGTGCTGAATGTGTGCAGTGTAACACTGTGCGTGCGCGAGACCAAACCGTTAGCGTAGTCGTGTACTTCCGCATTGGCGTAAAATGGCGAGTAATGTGTGGTATACGTCTGTATCGGAATATCCGTAGGTGTTTTGTGGTGTTTTGCGAGTTTCTTGTGGTGTTTTGCGAGTTTAGAGTGCTGTAGCCTCGTTTTCGTTTTGTTCGGCGGCCATTTTTTCTCTCGCTTCGTTTTTTTTTTAGTCTCTAAACTGTTTTATTTGAAGTAAAATCGAGGTGTAAGTTGTATTTTTGAGGTGCTGGGTGCTCCCTCTTGCTGTAGGTAAGTTTTTTATGTATGTGGTGTGTGTATGTATTGTGTTTGACATTTTGTAATGTTCGCGAGTTGCGTCCGAGTGTTGCGAGTCCGTAATGTGTGTGAACGTGTGTCGTATGTTGTTTGCGAGTGTCGTAATGTGTGTGTCGTACTGTTTGGGTTGCGACGTGAAGTTTGCGAGGGTCGCAGTTGCTGGCAAGGAGCGCCTTCGGCGCTCCATGCCAGCAACTGCGGCCCTCGCTTTGCGAGGTCCTCAGGTGCTGGCATGGAGCGCCTACGGCGCTCCATGCCAGCAACTGAGGCCCTCGCTTCGCGAGGGTCCTCAGTTGCTGGCATGGAGCGCCTTCGGCGCTCCATGCCAGCAACTGAGACCCTCGGGCAGTGCCCTCGCGAAGCGAGCCCGCAGCGTTAGCAACAACTCGTACGCTCACAACTATATATGTGATATGGATCAAGCATAAAAAATGCATAATAGCAAATCTTAATTTTAGTAGACTTTCCTGGTGCATCGGCAGTCCCGGATCTACCCTTTTGGAGCCCCTAGGCAGTGAAGTGGAGGAGTCCCTGCGAGTGAGGTATGCACAGATCCATTTTTGTCTTTTCTGTACGTGTAAGTTCATTTTCCTGCTGTAACTCTTGTTCTAAGTGGCTATCCCCTAGATGCCAGATTATGAACTGCAGCATTTTGTTTTGTTTTTTTAAGCCAGGGACCATTTAAAAAACAAAGTTGTGGCCCCTCACAGGGAAGCACCCTTAGGTGGCTGCCTAATTGGCATAATGGGAAATCCGGCCATGTTATGTTTTGTATGACAACCTGCTTCTAAGGATGTATCAAATGTTGAAAGTTTAATTCACTTTCCAATGAGGCCACAAATCCTCCACTCTACTGATAAATAAAAAATAGCCAAGTTTGAGCTTTCAGACCTCAGGCCAACAATCAGGACACTAAAGGCACAATATAAAATACTGTAGACACAAGCAGAATCTGCAAAAAAACCCACTAACAATGATATATGTTTATGGCTGCTAATGTTGTTAGTTCTTACATACTTAATGAACATTTTTTTTCTGAAACTAACAAGGTATTTAACAAAAATAAAGGCTGGTTAAGATGGTAATAAATAATAATAATTCACTTATTTGCATACTTTTAAATACTTTACCATTAATAATTACTATCAGTGGCACATTTGTTTGGTGTAGACTCTCCTGGGGCCCCCTGCTATATATACATATAGTAATCAGGGCCAGAAATATCACCCTTACAGGCAGTTTGTTTCTTTCATAATATGTATATAAATAAATAAAGAATGTGTGTATATATATATATATATATATATATATATACATATATTTATAATTATATATATATATATATATATATATTTGTAAGTATATTTATATATATATATATTTTTATATATATATATATATATATATATATATATATATATATATATATATATATATAGTAAAATCACGCTATCCGCCACCTAACTAACCGGGGCTCTCAAGCAACTGGCACCGGCCTCAATTCCCCATTTTAAAAAAACTCCTGCTATATTAATAAATTATGAAACATAGTGATACCGCTTGCACCAGTGGTATCTCCGTCCCTGATTACTATAAGTCAGGTTTGGATTTACATTTATCTATATATTCATATGTATAAAGAATATGTATGTATGCATTTGTATATTTTTATTTATTTAAAATTTGACAATTTATATGTTCCAACTATCAATTGTATATTATGTGTCAATAAAAACATCATAGGAGAGACTGCTTGTATGATACAGCACTGTAACATTTGCAATGTAGATTAACTAAATTTAATGGGAAAATAAAAAGACTGCTACATATTATTTGTTTGTATATTCAATGGCATTCAAGCAAAGTGAACTATAACCACAACACAACATCATGGGGCATCCACTCAATCATTTTCTTTTCTAAAGGTCATAGATTTAGCCCTTGTGGAATAGCTGACTTACAGCTCTCCTGCTCTCTTGGCACTGCTGAGTAAGTGAAGGACACAGTTTTATACTTGTCACCTAAACATTGGGGAGTGGAGACGCTGTAGCTAGATTTGACCAGGTTCCAGAAAATCAAAGGTTATATTGGCATGAGTCTATATGAGTCAATCTACTTTAATATTAAGGTTATTCTTTTATTCTCGAGAGAGGACATTTTATTCCACACAATTACTTTTCAACCTTTAATGACAGGATACTGTGGTGATAAGGTTATAAGGTTTATTGAAAACACTAAATCTATATATCTATCTAATAACTTTCCATCCAGGTTTTGTGTATCCGTTTACCTCATCGGTGCCATCTGCGCAGTCATATTCTCCATCACACAAAAATCTTGCTGAAATGCAGTCGCCATTTGCACAGAGGAATTCTTTTAATCCACATGTCTGTGGTTCTAATTTAAAAGATAAATACATTTGTAAGCATAGTGATTAGCAATAATCTTTACTCTCCAAAGAGACCATTTTTTCTGTTTTCTTTTACAAATAAGTCACGATTCCAAGTTTCCTCCACGCAGGTCAGTGAAGATGCTCAAGCAGAGAAATCTTTAACTTGCTTGTGGTTTAGGAGGTATACAAAATGAGTACTAAGAAATACTCTGAAATAGTTACATTGTCCGTTAAAACATGATTATTTAAATAAACAAATAACTATCCAGTCATAAAAAAAAACAATAGAAAAAGGAAAAAAAGAATATATTTTTAAAAAAAAGTTGAAAAGTTGATTAATACCAACTTGTTTTGATGTTGTATAGAGATTATTTGTATAAATGAACTTTTAGACTCCTTGATAATTGGGCTTCATAGAAAGAAACATCACTTTGTAATCTTAAATTAAACATATTGCACAACATACACAAGAGTTGCATATCCAGTTGGTACACTGAGCAACTGGTGGACTTCCAGTGCCTTTTGGGAAAGCTTTATTTATAGAGACTCACAGCAAAATCACTTTTTTTAATTTGTTTTTCTAAAAGAGTATGACAACTGTGCTAGCCATTTCATTCTAAAGGGAGTTATTCCTGCATAAATCAGTTTTTTTCTGTTGTGTTCTTTAACATGAGGGCCTAAGTCAGGAATGAGTTACTGTGGAGACAAATGGGTAGTAAAATGTATAGACAGTTCTGTTGGGGTAACCTGCTCCTTTAAAGTCAAAGAAATGACTGTGACTCCCAAAAATGGGGATGCCTATAAATTAGTGAATAAGTGGCATGCTAGTAATTTCACTCAAATACATACTTATTTAGGGCCTCATTCAATTGCAATTTGCCCAATTGAATCGGACCCTAAATAAGCACATAACATATATTTTTTAAATAAGTTTTTAGTTAGTGAAAACCTTTCTTGTGAATAGATGCTTGCTAACTTCTTTCAAAAATATATGTAATGTGGTTATTTAGGGCCCTATTCAATTGGGCAAATTGTAATTGAATGAGGGCCTTAGAGTGTTACCCTATATATTTAAAACATAAACAGAATTCACCACTATCTCACATGACATTTAACTACATTATCTGAATGTCCTTACTATGAATAAAAAATAGAATTTCCTTTGCTTACAGAGAAATCTGATTTAAATTAAAATCAAGAGAAAGACTCCAGATTCGTTGGGCTAAGATAATGTAATTAAATGTATTCATTAGCTTGTTGATTTATGGACATAATATTAATGACATATGTACAAACAATTTTTGCAGTAAAGAAGTCATATAGTTTAACCATTCATATTTTACTACTTATATAATATTTTCATGTCTAATGTGGCATAAAACTGTACGCAACTTTCAAGGTGTGGCAGGATTTCAATGAAAAGCTTTATAATAATTTCTAACTCCAGTCCTCATGGGCTACACCCATTCCAGAGCCTTAATATACATGTGTGTTAAAAGCATATCCAAGTTTCCTGGATTATGAATGCGGGGGAATCAGTAGTTTATGCAAACATTTTTTTGCATGAAAAAATACCAAAATAAACATTTACAATCTCACCCTAATGTTTGCTAAATCTTTTCAGTTTGCAAGCAGCAGCTTTTGTTAGTTGACACCCATGAAAACCCGGATAAGATTAGCATAAAATTCATAATTTTTTTTGGCCAACCAGGAGAAAGCCGAGTTTAGCTGAAACATTTGTATCATATTCTGGGGTTCCTGTGTTACAAAGCAGCCTCGGATATGTTGTTTATCTCGCTTTCTTTCTCTCTCTCCCTCCTTGTGCTCCATGTCAGCTCAGACAAAGTCTAACCATGTGATTTCATTCTGCAGCACTACTTCATTTGGTCTCGACTAGAAAGGTCAAAGAGCCTCATACAATTGCGATTTGGCCAATTGAATAGGGCTCTATATATGCACATCACATATTTTTTAACAGAAGTTTTTAGTTAGTGAACTTCTGTTAAAAATATATGCTCTGTGCTTACATAGAACCCTATTCAATTTGCCAAATCGCAATTGAATGAGGCCCGAAGTCTGTATTTGGCTGCCTTGCCTTTGTGTACTTGGTTATGTAAGCTCCCTGTGGGTGTGCAAAGCTGGATTTTACTTTCCTGCATTTAACTTTGTAAGTTCACTATGTCATGAATCAGCCAGTGGCCATACTGGGTTTGGACAAAGTGCATGGCTCCTGCTGTGGAAGAAAAGATTTGGGGCCCACTTGTTATGGATATATTGTTATGTTGTGGTCTAGGGGATAAAGTATTATAAGTTTATCCCTTAGCATATTCCCATCCCTTCCATGTTTAGGCTCATTGTAATGGGTGTCATGTGAGGGAGCTGGTGGGATGTGTTGGTTGTATGTGTGTGAAACATTGTGTGTTGTATTTGTAAATATGAATGTATGTTATTATATTAGTATGTTATTATATTGTAGAGGGAACGCCCATTGAATACAGCCAAAACCTCCTTTGTTCCCAAAGGCCTGTTAATCCCATTAGCTAAGTGTCCAGCAGAGAACTAACAATGGGAAGCTCACAGCTGGAGAGCAGACAGGCAGGCACCCAGAAACAATGGGATGGCCTGAAGGCTTCTCAGCCTTCGTAGCATGGGCACAGGAGAACCAAGGTGCTTTCCCCTGGAGATTCAGAGCCCCAAATGAATTAGTTGGCCCTGCCTAGTGGGTGGACCTGGGGAGGAGTCTCATGGTTCCCACGTAGGGACCCTGCCTGATTGGCCAGAGGCAGTTAGGGGCTGACTAAAGGTAGCCCCTTCCTGGTAATTATGCATGCCTGTTTAAAAGATGTTGTTTTCCAAATAAAGTGGTTCATAATTTTCATCAAGACTTTGTGTGCAGGTGTATTATTGACCCAGGGGCATATGCTGGTAGAGGAGATCGTTCTGACTCCCTTCCAGGTTTTTCCCAGGCACACTACCAAAAGCTGGGACTTATGCTCTTGCATCCGCAAAGAAGGTCCATTGGTCTGAGTCACCCAAATCTTAGGTCTAAAACCTACAGGAGATAAGAGGACTAGGATCCTCTATACTCCATCATCATTGTAGGTTGTGACACACTAAACTTTTCTTTTTAACACATATTTTTTTATAATCACTGCTTGTTTCTTAGCACAAATCTGAAACTACGGAAACGTATATATACACCATTCAATAGAGGTTTGATTACTATGCTGAAAGCACTCAAGCCCAAAGAAGTCTGTATTTAATATTTGACCTGTTGGTCTATTTGGACTGGACCTAAGAAGCATGTACTAGGAGCCAATGATAAGAGTGTTATGAGTTGGAATTTTCCAATGATATTATAGAATCTAAAGTCCTTCATTATTTAAAATGTTAATGCTATGTACAGTATTTGCATTTGAGATTGGATTCAATCCATTCATTTACACATTAATTATATGTCTTGGTAAGATAAATATTTGCATACTTATGTCTGATGTCTAACAAGATGCATTTCTACTTAAAGGAGTTATATAGAAAATTAATTACAGTCCGTTTCACAGAATCTCTTCATACATCTCACGTTAGCACTTCATTTGCTTCAGAATAGCAACATGCAATTATCTGAGTAACTGAAGACAATTAAAACAAAAAAAAATGCAAGTATATAAAATTGGAAGCTATTTGAAAAACATACACCTCTTTTTCCAGACCGCCAAATAGCACCTAATAATAGAACTTAGCATAGTAATTACTTAACGCAAACAGGAGTATTATTATCCACACATAGATGATAATAATAGCTACATTTGATTGCTTCACTGCTGCGAATTGCTGCCTTGTGTAGCTTGATATATTAAGTAATACAATGAATGGCATTTCAGGGAATATATGAATTAATTACATTATACATGACATATGCAAATAGAAAGTTACCTACTTGGTCTCAAGCAAATCCAGTATCTTATTAATTATCGAAATTATTATTTTTATTTAAATACAAACAAGTAATACTAAGTCATACACAAGAACATTCTAAATTAACTAATTTAAATGTTTTGTATTTGACTATAGACTAACCTTTAAATTGTGCAATATTTCAACAAATATTATATCCAAGAGTTAGAGACACTATAATAAGGTTCCCTTGTGGTCAAGTGGTTAGGATTCAGTGCTTTCACCACTACAACCTGGGTTTGATTCAAAACCAGGGAACCAAAACACACCACTCTGAAGCCGGGCAGGATTGGGCCGAGTCAGTACTTGTATTGGAGATCACCTAGGAATACCAGGAGCTGTATGCTGTGGCCCACTGGAGAAGGAACTGGCAACTCACTCTAGTATCTCTGCCATGAATACCAAGTGGATCAGCATGACTATGGACATAAAGATGTTATGGTCCATGAGGTCACACAAAGTCAGAAACAACTGAACAATGCAAAATAAAATAATAAAAAGACCAGGTATTTTTATTTATTATTATAAGATTAGCAGAGCTTTTACCTTTTTTTTTACAGTTTTTTCTATAAAAGATGCTATTTAAAGGATCACTGTGGTCAAACGTTTTCTATATTATTTTTTTTAATAACTAAACGTGATAATGGGGGAAATGTTTTTAGACAGCAAAAAATAAATAAACACAACTTTTGCATGCAATTATTCTTTAAAGTTTTTATTCCCTGATGCTGCCTGATACTTTCTCAAATGGGTGTATCCTTGTAAACTAATGAACTTCTGCTTAGTCAGGACCTCCACAAACTAATTTTATTTAGAGCCTGCCAGAAAGCTATACCAATAGATTCATGAAGCTCTCTGAAATATCAGTGCCCCCTCTAATGGTTGAAGGTGATATAACAGAAGAAAAAATAGAAGGCGGTCCTTAATTTCTATAAGGAGTTTGACAGGGATTAAAAGAGAAGTTTTCGTCGATAAAGCATTCTATTGCTATGCAAACAAACTTTATTATTTATTTTATTAATTATTTAATTTTCTTAATATTTAAAATCTACCTTTTTTAACTAAATAGTAGCAAATCTGTGAATTAATTTTACTGATCTTTGCTCATAGAATAGATCCACAGCAAAGTAAATATTTAAAGCAAAGGGAGAGTGCCAAGACAGAGATACAAGACATGCCTGAAGCACAAAACTTGTATATAAAATATGCTTTTACATATATATATATATATATATATATATATATATATATATATATATATATATATATGTGTGTGTCTGTGTGTCATTGTGGCCTTAGATATGTGGGGCAAACAATACTGACCCATAAATTGCCAATTTTTGGGGAAAATATATTTCAATTGAAACTGCTCCCATTAATGAGCTTGTATATATCACAAAAAGACTTATCAAAGGAAAAGAAATTTAAAAATTAAAAAATAAACAATCATATGGCATTTTTTTTAAAACAGAACAAATAAGTGCAGAAATGTGAAGTACATATATAAATATAATTATAAATGGTTGTATTTGAGTGAAGGACTAGGTAACTGAGGTTAACAGTTTAACATTATTTCATAATGTATATGATGACTTGACTCTCACAGTTTGGGGGATGAATCAGAAGAGCGTGCCCTGTTGGATAAATAATAATAGTCACACAGACTTTTAAGTCTAAAGAAAATGGTTATGTCCTTGTTGTTTATCACTACTGCTGCTAAGATAATTAATCTCGTGTTTTGCACAATTATTTCTCACATATTGATTGCCTTTTAATCTATTCACTATTCAGCTAACCATTATGGGATACACAAGGTTTCTTGCTTTGTGCTATTTTATTGACTGCTTATATTTACTTTTTCTTATATTCATTGCATTATGTGTTTGACCTCCCTTCTGAAGGGCAGCAGTTGATAATAAACATACATTTCATAGGATTATTTTAATTTAGAATTATTGACCTTTATTTTGAAATACGGTAATTGTTAATGGAATGTTATCTGTAACCAAATTAGTAACATGTTTTTTTCTGATTTATTATTGATTAAGTTTGTCATTGTTGCATTGATAATTTATATTCCAAATGAACTGTACTTTTTCATTTAGGTGTTAAATAACATTTAAATAACAACTATAAAAAAATCTTATGTGATTTCATAAACATTTTGGATGGTATTCTGCATTTTTAAGAACATAAAATATAAAGTTGGCCTCTGTTTTTGTGCTTACTTGCACTGGGATGTATTTGGGTTATTGCACTTGTTAAACATACAGGGGCTTACTTATTATGTTAGGGAAAAAAAATAACATTTTAGTAAAATGGAAAATAATAGAGTTAACCCTAATTCTAATATTTTCTATGGAATGTTTTTTATCAAATATGGTAAAATAGTGGACAATTAGACAAGTAAGCTTTGTAGAAATTTATGTTCAGATTTCTATTATGTTTTTTAAACAGTGTGTTTAAATTTAGAAGCAGGTACATTGTATGGTCCCTAGCTGAACACATCATCCACTTCTCTATAACTGAGAATGCATTAATCCAGAAAGGAGTGAGAATACGTTCTATGTGCACTACTCTAAAGAGCACTTTAAGAGATGCATTCAATTTGCAATTGTTTCCAAAAAATACTTGAAATTGCTTGGAATAAGTGGAGTGGTCACACATTGCTTAAATTGCTTCGTTTACATTAGGGGGATAGTCCACTTTATTCATTTTTCCAATTTAGGTGGCAACTTTTTTTCTGAGGAGATGATTTTCACATCTCTCAACTAGACAGGATCCAAGAGGTTGTAGTCTAAAGATGAAGCTCACTTGAAGAAAAATCATAAGGCGATGACAGTTTATATGACATATGCATAATAGCACTATTGTGCAAACTGAATACCAAATACAGCTATACTCACACTATTCAAACTCTCCCTAATAATCTACATTACTAAATAATAAAGGACTCTTTAGGCATCATTTTGTTTTATATAAATGTAATACACATGTAAATTGATTAATTTCATACTCATAAATATAACTGTTATCTAAAATGTGCACTTATTTTCAAGTAACCCCCAATCTTCCCCATTTCTTCCTGTTCCCTCTCATGCAGGGGGACAAGTTTAACTGCTGTGAACTAATCTCACACCCAAAGAGTGGTGCAAGAAGAAACAGGAAGAACAGAAGCAAAAGGAAAGGTTCCAGAAACTGAGAATCTTCTTAAATTAAGTAAACATTTTAGATGACAATTCTGTTGAGGAGAATACAATCAATAAATTTACCAAGTTAAAACATTTATGTCAAACAAAGGAACAACGAACAAGGAATATTCTTATAGTGCACTTCAATAGAAGTATTATTATATTATAGAAGTATTATCATTCAAACTTACTGCAATTTTCTTCATCCGAATTGTCCCCACAGTCATTCTGACCGTCACATCTCCAGTGATCTGGGATGCAATTTTTGTTTTTGCACTGAAATTCATGGGATCCACAAGTCTTTTTGTCTGTCAAGTAAAAATAAAAAACGTTTGCTACATGTTATAGCATATACAGTGTGTGTGTGTGTATATATATATATATATATATATATATATATATATATATATATATATATATACATATATATATATTTACATATGAAATTGTAAGCTGATATTTTGATATTTAAAGAGATAACTAGGGGGATACAATTTATGAGACGGTTTCCTTGCTGATCTCATTCTCAAAGAAAGAGCTGGTAGTTTAAACAGCAGATAGCTAACCTGTTGCTTCTCCCTTTGCAGCACTGCTACAATGTTGCAAAAAAATGAACTGAAACAATGACACAGCATTTCTTAACAGATTTAATTTCAGATACAAATATTCATGTGAACAAGGTAGTAAAAATCAAAATCACTATTAAGTAGCTGTTAATTAATACATAGGCTAGCAATTAACCCCCTACTATAATATACTGTTGTGGTAAAGGGGCTTATGTACTAAAATTAGGTTGTGAGCTATGCCATGTAGGGTCACCCAGATGCAAAGGTCATAACAGAGAGGTCAGACAAATTGTGTTCCAATGGAGAAGAAACTGGAAACCCACTCCAGTACCTTTGCCAATATGACCTTATGGATAAGCACAACCAGAAACACAACGATGGTGCATGGCTCAGGTCCATAGGGTCATTGAGAGTTGGACATGAATGACAATTGAATGACTAAACAACATACTCATATCCCCTAATAACTATATATGAAATCTTACATGACCATGCTATAAATTGCAGGGTAAATATAAACTTACACATGTGAAAAATGAATACTGTATATTAAATTAAGATGCCACCACTTTTGAATCTGAATAAAACATTTTTCTCATATTTTAACTGGATATAGAAAAATACTCAGAATCTAGTCGTCTTAATTCGAATGCATGCAAATTATGTCTAATCAATTTAAATAGAAAAGTAATACATCCCTAGTGAAGCAGGTACCAGACAGATGTCACTCTAGTCCACTTCAATTAGTCACCTCTTTCCGTTAGAGCATAAATCTGGGAACTATCAGGGTATTGAAATAAGATTCCAAGTTTCACTTGAATTCTTATAATATGCTATTTTTCGAAACATTTAACAAGAGTTTGATACGTTTAATCACCCATTGTTTTTTCCATACAATAGCCTTTTTAATTTCCTCTTCTGTAAATAATAGGTGGAATAAACAATACATCCACAAGTCATAGGATGAGCCCAGTTGATAAATATCCTGGTTTACTCAGTATCGCTCTTGTGAAGTATTTTACTAGGTTTTATAGGTTATATGATATTTACTTTGCATTGAGATAGATATTTTAAGAAGGATTTTGCTTGATTTTATTAGTGACAAAATACTGTGTAAGCAATCAGTGGGAGACAGGAATGTATAGCAAGATCACAACACAAGTTATGTCTACCTCTACAACAGAATCAGAAATACATGTGTAACTTTGACAGCACTGGGTAGTGAACCTTAATGTGCTGTCACTCAACTTTCAACCTTACTTATCACTCATCGCATAAACTATGTGTCTACTGGCATTTGGAAAAGAACACAACACGGAGCTAGATGAGAAATACATAAAAATGGTTTTCTAAATCGCTTCACTCATGTTCATTAACTACTTTCATGTATATCCATAACAAATCCACCAATTAAATATTTTTTATATTTATTTAGTTTTTAAGTGAATTTGCCAACCAACGTAATAAAAAATAATAAAAAAAAAACTCTAAAAAATAATATATTGTTTTGGAATCATATCACAATATAGATATTTTTTTTTAGTTTTTTTTTAAAATTTATTTGCAAAGTCATCAGAAATTAAACACAGCATATATGTTCTGTATCTACATGTTATTAATGAATAGTTCTGTACCTTAGCTCAAAAAGAGTCATATTTATTGTAGGCTCTTCTGAAGTACTTAATGACAGTGTTAAGTGTTTTATTTACATTTGCTTTTACTGTGAGAAGACATTTCATTTTTTTTCAAAGATGATTGTTATCTTGGGGGATTGGATGTAGGTAAGATTTCTATTCTGTTCTATTGAAAGACTGCTGCATTTGGTAAAATATTGAACAATAGGATTAAAGGATGAATGCAGTTCATGGAAAAAGAAAAAGATTGTTTTCAAAGAAACTACCAATATTAATAACTATGGCCCTCATTCAATTGCGATTTGTCCAATTTAATAGGGCCCTAAATAAGCACATAGCATATTTTTTTTAAAGAAGTTTTTAGTTAGTGAAAACCTTGCTTTTGGATAGATGCTTACTAACTAAAAACTTCTTTAAAAAAAATATGTTATGTGCTTATTTAGACCCCTATTCAATTGGACAAATCACAATTGAATGGGGGCCTATGTAAGCCATGGACATGAAGCATTTGTTTAAGAAAATATGAATTTTTGAAGACTTTGCCCCTATTCAATTGTCAAAATTGTAATTACTGGAGCCTGTAATGTTGCCCGTAAAAGTTACTGATATTCAAATAGCTAGATTTTGCCCCTCGCAATCCATTTGTTAGTCACAGGCTCAAAATCACTGAGCTGTAAAAAACATAACTTCGTTCGATCTACTCCTTTGATGTTTCAAGCCCGCAATTGTTACCAGAGCTAAAGACGCAAAATCCATATTCAATTACAATTCAACAAGCCCGCAATTGCCTTCAAACCCGTAAATGGGAAATGTATCAATAATTTCTATGAGTACTAGATAGGACTCGCAAGTGGGTTAAACACCTGTTTGTGACACTGTAAAATCAAATATAAACACACTACTGTACTTACAAATACTTGGAAAGCGATGAAAGACATTAGAATTAATTGCACAAAAGTCTCAAGCTCCCAAATCAGCCATACATTTTTTTTTTATGTTTTATTTCCATGTTGTATCAATCCTCGGAATCAGGACACCCACATGGGCTAGCACAGTTTAGTCATTCAATTTTATTGATTTCTACATTGATGGATTGCGAGTATGATCGCAAATCGGACTTCTAAACACTAATTGATTGTAGTTTAATTTTCATGTTTTACTGATGTTATGATGACGGTTTCATCAACTATTGGCTCTTTCTAAATTGTTACGGGCTTGCTTAATAGATCATGATCATGCTCTGAATTGCTACGTATGGGTTCATGATTTACTGTTTTAGGCTTTAGCCTTGTAAGTGCGGACTTGAGCCAATTGAATATAGCTGGCATTGTAACAAATTGCTAACACGCAGACATGAAGGTAATTACGGGCTTGCAATTGAATGGTGTCCTTTGTTTATGAATACAGGAATCAATGTTATGTTTGTTATATCACATCCTGAGAGCAGTTGAGGCACGCAGGACTTAGGTTGCAATGAGCTCTGAAGGCGCTCATTGCACAGTGAGCCTCACAAAGTGAGGCGAGCCATTGAGGCACACAGGACTTAGGCTGCAATGAGCATCGAAGGCTCTCATTGCACCGCAAGCCTCACAAAGTGAGGTGAGCAGATGAGGCATGCTGGCCTTATGCTGCAATGAGCGCCGATGCGAGCAGTTGAGGCACGATGGACTGCGGGACTCGCAAAAATACGACTTTAACGGGAGAACCACTGAACTGGTAAAACGTGCAAAAACACACAAATATGCATGAAATTGACTTACACACTCACAACCAGCACAAGGGGAGATACAGGGAGCCTGTGAGTTAGGTTGCAAGTTAAATTAAGGCATATTTTGTCTTTTTTTCAAGATTGAAAATCTACAAAGTGAGAAAAAAATGGCTGCCGAAAAAACAAACTCAATGAAAACTAGGAGGAAGGACATAAAACGAGGTCGCAGGACGTAAATACGAGCCCTAAGCACTAAGACTTAACACAAACCAGTAACACTTAATACAAGGCAGTAACATTTAACTCAAACCAGTTATACTGAACCCAAGGCATTAACACTGAACACAAGGCAGTAGGCCCCTAAACTACACAGCATATAAAGTACACAGGGGGAGAGGCTCACAATGAGCACCAAATCGTGGGGGTCGCAATGAGCGCCGAAGGGGATCATTGCAAAGCAGGAAAGGTGCGGCTTGGCAAAAACGGCTTATTGCGGGGCTCCCGATGAGCGGCGAAGGCGCTCATTGGAGGGCCTGTAAAGTAGATGGGGGAAGAGGCTTGCAATGAGAGCCATGCGATGAACGCCGAAGGTGCTTAGGGGGGCCATATCCTCACATTTTGTGGCAAACAGCATTGCCAGGCTTCAAATTTTATATATAAATATATATACAGTATATATATATATATATATATATATATATATATATATATATATATATATATATATATATATAGTATGTCAGAAATGGTCAAGTGCACTTACAGAGCAAAATATCACTGCATATATACTTTTATATGTATATATAGAGACATACAGTATTTCAATGTATTACACTACATCTTCAGGCAGCCTTCCCCTTGGAAATGTGTTACCCTAGGCCTGGCCTCATGGTCTTAGGTAGAATCACATCCCTGATATGAAACAAACAAAAGAGAAAGACTAAAAATCCAATTACTATTAACCTCATACTCCATTAGTCACATCCACATTTAAGAAGAAAAAACGCTTAACACATTGCTGATTATTTATTTATTTTCATTTAATGTTTTAAGCTTAAAAGGGTTTAATGAATTGAAACATACTTTATGCAAGTGCACAATGTAATTTTTCTTAATAATTAACACTGTAACTCACTGAACACTGGAAGTCATGCTAATGAAATGTACCCAACCTCCATCCTACAATTTATAGTGAAACAACTCACATTACTGTTTGTTTATTTTACTGAAAAATATACTTACTAGACACAGGCTAATAGTTTATTGGAATCATTAAATGAGATCACTCTTTACAGTTAATACACATTTCTCTTGTTTGGTAGCTATTTGCCAAAAATAAGCTTTGTGAAAATACACTGCTGTACCCTGTATAAATCAATGCAAGTTATTATTATTGCTCCAATGCAAATAGTGTGTGCTGCAAAAATATCTATAAAATACTGTAATTAGGAGTGTTCCAAGAAATATTTTTATGTAACATACTTCTTATTTGAGGCGTATCCATAATTAAAAAAATATGTGTGTGTATGTGTAGTCATATTGTGTATATATTTTTTTAAATGGCAGTCTATATATTTTTTTCAATATACAAAGATCCTATAAAGTATTTATGCAGTCTATTTTTTAATATAAGTACACATACATTTCACTACATTTCACTGTACATAAGGTAAAGTGTATTTTAATCCTAATGACTATATCTATCTATCTAGATAAAATAACCAGAGTATTGCAGTATATAGTGATACAGTTACTGTACCCCAGTTGGGCACCAGTTCACCCAAAAAAAACACTCTATCCAAAACCTGAAAATCAAAATTTCAAAACTTTTGAAATGAAAATAATTACATTTTTTAATACAGAGGGCACTGGACTAAATATTGATTTAAGTTTTCTATCCCACTATCAACATGTTTTATAACTCACATTTCACATGCCTCCCTGTTCAATTGCTGTTTTTTTAACCCACAAACTGTAGGGGAATTGATGGCTCTAAATTATGGCTCTGCTGTGTTCCTATCAGGACATTACTTACAATGCTGGTCTGTGTTTGTTATCTCTGCTCAATGGATTTTTTTACCTTTTTTTTTTCTTCTTCCTCTTTTTTCTATCCACTTGGTACTCCTTTACATTTTTTTTTATCAGTATTGCTTTTTTGACTTGATCAAGTCTCTATATAAGGAATACATTTGTCCAATAAAAAATAAATCACTATATACGGCAATACTCTATTTATTCATCTAGGTTACTGGACACTCATGGCTACCTCAATCTTCATATCTATCTATCTATCTATCTATACAGTAAACCCCCTGTTATCCGGCACCTATGGGGATTCCCTATTGCCAAATAAGTGTAGTTTCCGGTTAATCGTTAGTCCCTGAACTTAAGGGTCTAAACGACCCTTAAAGCCCCCAAAAACCCCTCAAAATGCCTCTTAAAAGGCATTAGCACCTAAACTGGGCCATTTAGGCCCAGAAAGAATTATTACAAAAAAAGAAAGCCTTTTTTTTTTGTTGCAGACTCGAACTCCGGATAGTGCCGGATAGTGCCGGTTATGTCGGTTTAGCAGGAGTTTATTTAAAATGGGGAATTAATGTCAGTGCCGGTTGCTTGAGAGTCTCAGTTAGTTGAGTGCCGGATAACCGTGATTCTACTGTATATATATATATATATATATATATATATATATAAATATATATATATTTATATATATATAGTCAGAGTAATGTTGTATATAGTGATACCTTTTTATTGGACAAACATATTAGTTAAAGTGACAAGATTTCAAGAGCTGTGCCGAACTTTATCATGTCAGAAGCAATATGTACATTTGAAACAATTCAGTCTCAGAAAAGCATTCTGCATTTAAAATGTCCTACAGTCAGTTTTTCTCAAAAAAAATATTGATGACTCTGCTCGACAAATGCCATGGAGATAAAAGCTATTGAAATGTTTAATACAAAGACCTTGAAAAATAAAAACATTCACAAAATGGTTCATTAACAAACTTCTCCCAACCAATAAGTTATAGGAACTCAGAAGGAAGTACACATAATGTATCCCATCATCAATATAATATAATTCACATAATAAGGAGCAGATTGCCAATATCTCAGAAGAAGTGTGTATGGACCTAGGCACTAAAAGAAAACACCAAAGCACCTCAAGTTCTAGACTTGAAGGAAGTATTGCATTAAAAGAAGATGGAATCCTCTATACAATTTTTTTTCTATATATGATTGTATGCTAAAGTTGTTGATTACATATATCACAAACTTATGAAGTTATTATGAGCTACAATGGTCCTTTAAGCAATAAAGATCTGCCACTCTACTACACAATAAGTTAAAGACTTTGGTCCCTATTTAATTGTCCACATTGCAATTACATGAGCCTTTAATGAAGCCCGTAAATGTTACTTATATTCAAATAGCTAGATTTTGCCCCTCGCAATCCATTTGCGAGTTACAGGCTCAAAACCACTGTGCTGTAAAAAATATAACTCCGTTCTATCTCCTCCTTTGATGTTTCAAGCCCGCAAGCCCCATATTCAATTACAACAATTCAACAAGCCCGCAATTACATTCAAACCCGTAAATGGGAAATGTATCAATAATTTCTATGAATACTAGATTGGACTCACAAGTGGGTTAAACACCTGTTTGTGACACTGTAAAAGCAAATATAAAGACACTACTGTACTTACAAATACTTGGAAAGCGATGGAAGACTTTAGAATTAATTGCACAACAGTCTCAAGCTCCCAAATCGGCAATACATGTATTTTTAAGTTTTATTTCCATGTTGTATTAATCCTGTGAATCAGGCCACCCACATGCACAGTGTCTTCATTCATTTTTATTGATTTCTACATTACTGGATTTTAGCTACTTGCATTCCAATTGCAAGTTACAGACTCAAAAGCACTGCATTGTCAAAAACATCATTTCGTCCTATCTCCTCCTTTGATTTTTCAAGCCTGTAAATATTACCAGCGCTAAAGAGGCAAAATCAGTATTCATTTTCAATTCAACAAGCCTGCAATTGCCTTCAAACCTGTAAATAGCAAATGTATCAAAAAAGTATACTAGATAGGACTCGCAAATGAGTTAAACACCTGTGCTTAACACTGCAAAAGCAAATAAACACACATCACATGTTTAGAAAAACTTTGACCCGCAGCTAAAAGTTCAGTTTGAAGGTAATTATGGGCTTGCAATTAAATAGAACCCTGGGTCATTTATTTTACTACTTGAAACATTTGACCCATTATTATTATTATTATTACCCTTTATAACGCGCCAACATATTCCATAGCTCTATACAGGAGATAAGCACAAGTCAACAATAGTTTAAAGCATTACAAAAAAAAATGGAGGAGCCTATCTTTGATCTTAAAATAAAAAGTAAATAGTGCTTTCCCTAAAGTACCAATCAAGATTATCAAGTCTAGTCCTTCAAAATATCATTTTGTAAGAATAAGAAGCCAGTAAATCTTTATTTACACCTTGGTGTGTAATCTGCCAGTTGTATTAATATTATGATTTAATCTATTTATTCACTTTTATATAGTATTATTGATATGCCAGGTAGACCCAACTGTATATATTATATATATAACAAAAAGTTGTATGTTTTCAATAGGAGTACAATAAATAAATCACAAGACTTTACATTTGTCTTCCATATAATGAGATACAGAGGTTAATTTACTATTCAGTTCTTAATTACTATCTTAGACCTTTGACTCCTCTCTAATTGTAGCGTTGTAAAGTATACTTTGTAAAAGTAATGAATTACTGTTACTAGTTTCGTCACAGTATGAAGCTAATTACATGAGCACGTTTTACAAAATGCAAGAAAAAAAGTAATCACTGCTTACAGATCATGCATATTTATAAGCCACTGTACAGTGTTTGATCTAAACTGTCCATGTAATTTACTGTAACAAGAATGGGAAAGTGGTTTATCTGTACTATGATAATGTTCATATAGTATCTCCAGAAACACAGCAGCATATTTCTGCCTTGGCCAACAAGGGCCAGGCCTACGGCAGCTTATTTTCAGTAGGCAGAAGTCTGCCTATAGTTAGTAGGGCAGTGGTTTAGAGTAGTGAGTGCATATACAAAGTGGTACTGCTGACTGTAAGTAGAAATAAATATGCGTGTGTCTGTGGGTGTGTGAGTGGTAGTAATAAGATGTAAAAGATGGACACAAAGCTGAATGCAACCAGAGCAACATAAAACCTAAATATGCCACTAAAATGTTACCAAGACCTGTCATCTATTTCTAAACTGAGCCATTTAGGTGTGATATTCAAGCCTCTCTCTTTATAATATATATATATATATATTGTGAGCATAAAGGTGGAATAGTGGTTGATGGGAGATACATCAGACCTGATTTGCTAGACAGCAACCAGAGGATTTCTCAGTTAAATGCCCCAGGGAGAGATGTTACAGTTTGCAATATGCATAGCTGATGCTCTGCAAAACATGGTATGGGTCCCTGGGGCGGAGTATTTGGAGAGAAGGGGGGGCCAATGCTCCAACAGCACTAGTTGCTGTATAACAGACCACAGCTTGGATCTGGTTTTTAAGAGTTAGCTAATTGGCACTCACCTGTAGCTACTCAATTAGCAGACAGGCCTTTAAAAGAAGAGAGCAGCCTGCTCCAAGGGGGAGAGGAAAAGACAGCTAGGAGAGGCTGCGCTTATTGCAAAGACATTGCTTTTGTTTGGGAAATTGGTAAGTGGGAAAGCCACCCAATTGCAGATAGCAAGTACTGTCTAGGAAGAGCTCAAGTAAGAGCAAGGGATTTTGTTTGTTTTGTTATTATTTAAAGTACCTGCTTTCAAACTGAATAAAGAAAGGAAAACTGAGCTGAAGGTGTCCTGGACTTTGTATACCCTAGAAGGCTGTGGTTACTGCAAGATCGGTGACAATCCTACCTGTAAAAGAAGTGGTTTGTCACATATGGTGGAGAATGCGGGCATCCACGTAAGCCTGAGGGTAGAAGTCATTTAAAGCTCAACATGGAGGATGTTATCAAGGCTCTGATCCAATCCTCCTCTGTGCAACAGGAGACTACTCCTCACAGGAGTGTAATTGAGCATATAGCTCAAATGCAGGATAGAATGGCCACCATCATGCCTATTGTCAGGGAACACATGCTGGAAGTCCAGCAGGCTCAGAAAAACAGCTATAACCGTAATGCTAGAGTCAGAGTGTTCCAACCGGGAGACAGGGTATTGGTTCTGGTCCCTACTGTGGAGAATAAGTTCCTTGCGACTTGGCATGGACCCTATGAAATAATAGAGAAAGTGAGTGATGTCAATTATAAAGTCAGACAACCAGGAAGAAGAAAGCCTGAACAGTTGTATCATATAAATCTGTTAAAGCCATGGAAGGACAGGGAGGTCCTGGTTGCTTTAAAACCTTCAGAACCTCCTATAGTAGAGCCAGATGTGAACGTATCTAAGACTCTGTCTGTCCATCAAAAGCAAGAGGTCAGAGATTTCATCAGAAGAAATAGGGATGTTTTCTCGATAGTTCCAGGAAAGACTAAAGTGATTAAACATGACATAATAACCGAACCAGGGAAAAGAGTTAACCTCAAACCCTATAGAATTCCTGAGGCCCGGAGGGAGGTTATAAACTTAGAGGTTGAGAGCATGTTAAAACTTGGAGTCATTGAAGAATCCCAGAGTAACTGGAGTAGTCCTATTGTATTGGTGCCAAAACCTGATGGCACATGGAGGTTCTGCAATGACTACCGCAAGTTAAACGCCCTCTCAAAATTTGATGCTTACCCAATGCCAAGAGTTGATGAGTTAATAGAAAGACTGGGCAAAGCTCGTTATCTAACAACCTTGGATTTAACAAAGGGTTACTGGCAGGTCCCGCTCACTGAAAGAGCCAAAGAAAAGACAGCCTTTTCAACACCCAGTGGCCTGTTTCAGTACACTGTATTGCCATTTGGGTTACATGGGGCACCTGCTACATTCCAACGAATGATGGACAGAATTCTTAAACCTCATGTTCGTTATGCTGCAGCATACTTGGATGATGTCGTCATCCACAGTGCAGACTGGGAATCCCACCTCCCTAAAGTTCAAGCGGTACTTGATGCTATCCGCTCAGCAGGCTTAACTGCCAATCCTTCCAAGTGTACGATTGGTTTAGAGGAAGCTAAGTACTTAGGTTATTCTATTGGGAGGGGTTTGGTTAAACCACAGGAAGCCAAAGTAGAAGCCATACAAAAATGGCCACAGCCCCTTACAAAGAAACAAGTAAAGGCATTTTTGGGTTTAATTGGATATTATAGGCGGTTCATTCCAGATTTTGCTACCATTGCTGCACCCCTGACAGACCTTATTAAAGCAAAATCCCCAGTCATAGTTAAATGGTGCCCTGAGGCAGAAAAGGCTTTTAAGAGTCTGAAGGAAGCTATCTGTAGCCATCCTGTCTTAGTGACCCCAGATTTTTCCAGGGATTTTATAGTTCAGACAGATGCTTCTGATGTGCGCTTGGGGGCTGTTCTTTCACAGGAATACCAGGGTGAAGAACACCCTGTTTTCTTTTTGAGCAGAAAGTTAAACCCACATGAGAGGAACTACTCTATTGTTGAAAAAGAGTGTCTTGCTATTAAGTGGGCATTAGACTCTCTTAAATACTACCTACTAGGCAGAAGGTTTCGATTGATAACGGACCATGCTCCTCTGACGTGGATGTATCAGAACAGGGAAAGTAACTCCAGA
Source organism: Discoglossus pictus (assembly GCA_027410445.1). Taxonomy (NCBI): domain Eukaryota; kingdom Metazoa; phylum Chordata; class Amphibia; order Anura; family Alytidae; genus Discoglossus; species Discoglossus pictus. The sequence continues at coordinate 44,763,739 of CM050173.1, forward strand.
GTAACCAGATGGTTTTTGAGTTTGCAATCTTTTAATTTCACTGTGGAACACAGGGCTGGTCTGCAACAAGGTAATGCTGATGGGCTTTCGAGGGTACACTCCCTGATTTCCATGGTCGCTCAAACCCTTGGGTATGAGCTGGGGGGGAGGATATGTGAGCATAAAGGTGGAATAGTGGTTGATGGGAGATACATCAGACCTGATTTGCTAGACAGCAACCAGAGGATTTCTCAGTTAAATGCCCCAGGGAGAGATGTTACAGTTTGCAATATGCATAGCTGATGCTCTGCAAAACATGGTATGGGTCCCTGGGGCGGAGTATTTGGAGAGAAGGGGGGGCCAATGCTCCAACAGCACTAGTTGCTGTATAACAGACCACAGCTTGGATCTGGTTTTTAAGAGTTAGCTAATTGGCACTCACCTGTAGCTACTCAATTAGCAGACAGGCCTTTAAAAGAAGAGAGCAGCCTGCTCCAAGGGGGAGAGGAAAAGACAGCTAGGAGAGGCTGCGCTTATTGCAAAGACATTGCTTTTGTTTGGGAAATTGGTAAGTGGGAAAGCCACCCAATTGCAGATAGCAAGTACTGTCTAGGAAGAGCTCAAGTAAGAGCAAGGGATTTTGTTTGTTTTGTTATTATTTAAAGTACCTGCTTTCAAACTGAATAAAGAAAGGAAAACTGAGCTGAAGGTGTCCTGGACTTTGTATACCCTAGAAGGCTGTGGTTACTGCAAGATCGGTGACAATCCTACCTGTAAAAGAAGTGGTTTGTCACAATATATATATATATATATATATATATATATATATATATATATATATGTATGTATATATGTGTGTGTGTATGTATATATATGTATATGTGTATCACATATATAGTTGTGAGCAATATGAGTTGTTTCTAACGCATGCGGGCTCGCGAAGCGAGGGCCGAAGTTACTGGCAAGGAGCAACGAAGTCGCTCCTTGCTCTGGTGGAAATGAGCACCATAGGCACTCATCCCTACGACCCCGTATGACTTAGGCAGGGAGCGCAGAAGGCAATCAATGCGCTGGTGGAGATGAGCGCTGAAGGCACTCAGCGCAAAGTTCGTAATGAGCACCAAAGATGAGGACTAAAAGCCTTACATTGTGTGCCAAAGAGCCTTACAATTTTATTGACCGTCATTTCTTGACGGGCTAGTCTCTAGTATATATACTGTATACCATTAAACTTATGGTGGGCTGAAGAGTGATAGAAACCCTCCACTGTACAGTAGTACAGAAAATGATTAGTAATTTATAATTCCATTCGAATGTCTAAAAATAAGTTAAAAAACATATTTCCTGCTCAGGTTTCCCAGAAATACACTCATTGCACTGGATGCTGAGACTCTGGGCGGGGATATGCAAATGAGAACACAATGTATTCTCACTCTATTAATCCAAAACCACTGTATACATGGTTCCTATTAAGCATATGCTCACTGTATTAAACAGCTTTAAGCTGTTTAATAGATATATATACATACAAAAACATATACAATATAATATATAATATAATATATAATATAATACAATATATACTATTACACCAGTTATTAACAAATCAAATGGTTAAGTTGTTAGTCCTTATGTAGTCCAGTCCATTTTCCACTTGGATTATTTGCCCACTGCTGCAATTTGATATTAGTAGCACAGAGCTACACAACTGTTTCTATTCTAATTTTCTTCTTTTTCATGGCCATTGAAAAAAACAAAAACAATAACTTGATTATGTACATAATGCTATATCTAATTATATATGCAGTCATAAATGTTTAATATTCAGGAGAGTAGGTAGAACAGCACATTCAATGCAATTTTCCTTTCAACAGCAATTATATTAATTTGCTAAACTGGCCGAAAACTGAACCTCTCTGCAGTTTCTTCACTAAAAACATTCATATTTGAAGAAAGTAGTTAACTAAATGGCCATTGACCAACATTAATGAGTACTGGTGTTTAGCAGATAGCCTGTAAACAATATTAAATATTATATCAAAGAATGTGTGGACACAAGGTGTGCATCTGGTATTGGTACTGCTGTGTGAAACATGTTTACTTGAGTTCTACGCACCACAGTTTGCCTCATCTGAGCCATCTGCGCAGTCGGCATCCTCATCACACACCCAGAGTTTAGATATGCAGTGCTTTGTAGTTTTGCATTGGAAGTGAGCTGGAGAGCAGCTATTTTCAGCTGAAAAATAAAATGAACAGAATACATTCATTTTAATGACCACATAGTTCAACTGCCCTCATGCAAGCTCTCTCTGTGATATTAATGCCAGGAATGTATTATACATAAGAAGAAATTTCAAGTGTTCTTACAAAGTATTGGGTTAGTCTGCAGTTCACTCAGGGATTTGCATACCTTCAGCTATATTACTATATAATAAATTGGAAATGATTCACCAAAGTCTTATATCTGCATAATGTGAATGTATGTACAATATTTATATCCTAAGACAAATGACATTTTTATAAATCTTAGAATGGGGTATTTAAACTCCCTAGTTAAATTTAACATCTCAAATTCTGTACTATTCAAGAGATGCTATTAATGGCCCCCTAACGACAGGACTTAATACAAGATGAATTTCCAGTTGGGTAACCCTCTCCTTCAGGCTACAAATAGACTACCAGTCCAAAATGGAAGCCCCATGAACAAGCCTAGTCTTAAAATGTTCTTTAAGAGAGCTTCTATGTGCAAGGCTTACATAGTTGCTATTGTTGATAGTTTGTTACATGTTTCACAAACGTATTTTTTCCCCAAATTGCTGCAATCTTTTAATTGTTATTATTATAGTGTTTATTTTCTACTTTGGTAGTGGTTAGGGGGCCAAGGATGCTCATAAACATATATATTTATTTTTTTTACTTTCTAAAATATTTTTCACAGTTATAATGTTTTTCAAATGAGTATGTAAATAGGGAACGTAAGTGCTCATTTAAAGCCGGGTTATGAAAGCATTCTGATCTGGGACAGTTTTCTACCCAGCAAGGAAGTTGGGTCCACCTTGTATAATGTTTATTGACCCTTAACTGTGTTATCTCTCCTAGATTTATTGAGTCTCCCCTATTTACCTATATTTAGATTTACAATGCAGATATTACTAATCTAGTATCTTTTTCAAAAACATATCAGGACTCTCCAATTGAAGATTTGATTCTATGTCTGGGACCAAACCTCTGCTATAACTTGATACAACTTGGTAACCTTACCTCGGAAAGCTGTTTCCCCCTTTTGAGACACAGTAGTAAGTATAAGGATAGTTTGCCTGCTCAAGCAATTAATTTTATAGCAAGACAAATGTCAGGTATTTTGGTTGGTCAAACAGCTTTTGCCATCCCAATAAGACACTTACAAGTCAGAAAACTAATAACCAGCTTTTAATCCCAAGTAATTCAATATTTCCATGGTAGTCCAGCCACATAACTGCGAACACCATTTGAGTACCTTTGTCATATTGCATAAATAGTATAGATAAATGGGTAGGGTTTAAAAATGGCATTATTGACTTCACTTTCTATGTTTTCTAAAAGCATGATTATCTAAATCGATGAAACTTTATCCTTAAAAAAAAAAGGTTTAACAAAAACACAAAAAGGGGGAAGAAGTTGTTTCAAATGTGCTGTTAATAGTTGAAAGTTATTGAACAATTACATTGATATTTGCCATATATAAATGTCAATCAGTATGTTATCTCACTATTCTGATTTTTTTAATAATTGATAATTATTTTCTGAGCTTTTGGATGTTTTGATTCAGTTTAAATTCATGGTGGGGGTTACTTATCATCTCAGGTGAATCTCACATTATCTCTTGATTTATTGTGTGATTGTTTATGTATTATACTATTATCGTTCTTTATTATTCTATGGGGGAAACAGCCCTTTTTGTGTTATTTTAGCTCTTCTAACCTCATATCTGATGATGAAGAGCATATTAAATCTTCCCATATAATATTAATAGGAATGCATGCACAGTGACTAGGCTGATTAAAAAGTATAGATACGTTTTCTGGGTTTTCAGATATTTGGTAAGAAACAGGTAGTAATTATAAAAAAAATATGTGTTATATTGACAATTTCAGTATACTTACAAAATTATATGAAGAAAACTAAAATCCAGCTTTGCACGCCCACAGGGAGCTTACACAGAGGAGATGCAGCCAGAGATGTTTTATCTTTTTGGTATAGAGACTTTACAGCACAGCCAGGAACCACAGAGCTTGATACAAATGTATCAGCTGCCTGAGCCTCCTCCTGATTGGCCAAAACAAATTATGTTTGTTATGCTAAATTAGCCTGGGTTTCAAGGAGGTGTTAACTCTAATTTTCAACTGTCAGAAATTACAAGACATTTTGCTAACTTAAATGTTTATTACAGTATTTTTTCATGCAAAATATATTTTCATACACTACTGATTCTCCTCTATCAGATGCACTCATTATCCAGGAAATTTACGTATGCATTTACACTACTTTTAATACAATTTTTTTTCCCACTTATGCATACTTTTTGCTTTGTTTGATAAATACAACACCATTTTCACTCATAGATGCATGGTTTCCTTTATCTTTCATAAAACTACATCTATCATACTTCTTAAATTTGATTTGCCTTGGTGTTGATGTATATCAGGAAATATGTGAAGCCTAAATTTTATGAATGCTAGTAAATTAGATAGTCACTGATTTATAGCTTTGGATTTGGTTATAAAAAAACACTAGTTTGCTTTATTTAGTTACTTTCAAATATTGTCTTGGTAAATTTGCATAATGACACTAGTTAACTTACGGCAATCAATTTCATCTTCCTCGTCTCCGCAGTCATTTTGCCCGTTACATCGGAGATTTATAGGGATGCATTTCTGCTTCTTGGTGCATTTGAACTGACCCGACAGGCAGACATATGTGTCTGAAAAGCAATCAGCAAATCATCACTAACTTTTTTCCATGAATTTCAATCAGGCAGAGCCTTTTTTTAGTGAAGTATCTAATTTATCTATTTGTGAGCTTCGTATAATGACTTACCGCAGTTGAGTTCATCAGAATTGTCCCCACAGTCATTTTCTCCATCACATATAAAAGCTGGTAGAGTGCAGAGACCACTTCCACATTGAAATCGTCCTGGTTGACACTTGAATTCAGCTTTAAAAACAGTCAATATATTGTAATGTATGAAAATTGCCACATTGTATTCAAAAAACCTTATGTAAAAGTATTTAAATGTATTAAAGAGATTCTAGAAATCAATCAAAGTAGGCAGTCATATAATTCTAGGAACATTATTCTAAATGCAATCAGAATACTATTAAAAGGATGATTTTCTATATAAATGGACATATACTTGTATACAGTCTGATTAATAAAATACACATTAGCATTTAGACCCTTGTGAAAAATATGATTTATATTTTTAAAAGTGGGGTTAAAAAAGTAGAGCTGAACATCCCTACTACCTACATATTCGTTGAAGCCAATTGGTCAAAAGTGGCTAAAGTTTAGCCTCATTTGATTAGCAGCCTGAAAACATAGGATGTAGACATATATTACTTTTTAATTTTGCTTAACAACACTCACAGTAATCCAATTTATCACAACTAAATCCCACATTCCCCTTGTGAATCGCTACCTTGTTGTGGAGATGGAGCTTGTTTACCTCAATGAAGCTGTGAGCTATACCATGTAGGGTTACTCAAGATGAGCAGGACATAGCAGAGAGACCAGACAAATCGCTGTCCATTGGATAAGGAACTGGCAACCCACTCCAGTGTCTATGCCCAGAAAACCATATGGATAAGCGCAACCAGAAACACAGACAGATGTGTCTAGCGTTCTGAGTCCATATGGTCACCGGGAGTTGGACACAACTGAAGGACTGAACAGCAACAAAAACACTACCATATATCACCGTTTTAACATACCCCTAGTAGATTTAATATGTAAATACAATAGATTTAAAAAACTCACATTCTGTATTATGCAATCAATAGTACACACCATACTTTACATTGTAAATAGGGCTATGGAAAACAATTGTGCTTTATAACAAAGAGTAATAAAAATAATACTAATATTAATAACTAAAAGATCATCTTTTATATATTACAAAATAGTTTGCATTTAAAGTGGTTGGTCTATAGTTTAGATGACTTACGGTAAAGTGCTCATAAGTCTGTAGATAAATACTATTCATTTGAAAGCAAACACTGCTCATTTATTTAATAATCATTTAACAAGATAACATCCCAAGTGTGCTTTATCTGACAGATCTGATTAAAAAAGGATTACACACTTTTATCAGTAGGTATTGTTGTATTGTTTTTATTCTAAACATACAATCCATTAGTATATAATGTTCTAAACAATTACTGTTAAATTATGGGACTATAGTGCCTTTTTATTTTGCTGAGAATCTACTAACAAAAGGGATGATGCCTAGAAACCTAATACTCTTACTGCAATCAATTTCATCCACATAGGCAGAGCTAACTGTTTGGTATATAATTAGATGTTGTATATTAGAGTACAGCTACTATGTTGTAAAAATCAAGATGATAAAGTAAAAAATCATATCAGACTTATCATATGATTTAAAGAGACAAAACGCACAAAAATGTATCTAGACTTTTAACTGTTCTTGTTGGCTTGCCCCAGTGGTGGAGCTGGTGAATGGATGGTACTCGTGCAAAACAACTTCTGTCCCCCTCTTGCAACTTCTTCATCCACCCTGTTGGGTCAATAAAAATGCTAAAAATATATGTAGATAATTAGATTATCCCTTTTGTGAACAGATCGCCTTTCTATAAAGTAATTATCTGCCAGTAGCAGAGGGCTCCTATTCTGTTGTGGCCACTGGTGTTTTGCACCTTCTTCAACAGCAATAGCTCTGCCACTGGCTTGTCCTCTGTCAATGAGTGAGATCTACAGACTAAAATATGCCCTCTGCATTCCCTATTAGTTTCTTTAAAAAAAACTCTTTGTGATGTTTAAAATATGCTTTTTTTAAATGCTTAAAAAAAAAAGTTGTGTTCCATATCCCTTTACATTTCAGAAACACAATCAGTATGATTCTAAACATTAAGATCAATGCCTGGCAAGTAAAATATCTGTCAACAACTGGGATATTTCCTGTTTTCTGCCCGCCAGCAGAAAACAGGTGGAGTGGCAGAGATTTTCTTTAATTTCTTATAGTGTAAAGTTTATAATCTGTCACTACCCTAACTTGAACCCTAATCCATAACACCTAACTCCAACCTCTAAACCTAACACCTAGGACACCTAAAGGCCGCTGGCTGCCACTGCTAGCAGGCAGAAAACAGACAAGGTCCAAAAACTGGTTATTATATTAATAATATGCACACATATCAAAATGTCTGCTAGATTAAGTTGTATCAAAATACCTGTACATGGATCTTATTTTATAATCATTTATAGCAAAACATTTTATTCAAAATGCTGATATTTTCAATTAACACTTAGAGACAGAAACAAGTCGTATTCAAATGTTTCCAGGTTATAATTAAATCATGGTATTCCTGTACCACGGATATAAATGCAGATGTTTGTAATTGCTCCAGTGGATAAGTCTTTCAGCCGTTACACCCCCTGCTTGTTTTTCTAACATCTATCTCAAAGCTGTTACATTAAAACGTGTGGATGAAGGTTCATATAAAATGTGTGATAATATATGCAACTGTCTTGTTTATCATTTGAAGTGCAAATGCATGTCTTATAGTGTTGTTGGGTTTCTAGTGAGCAGGGGCGTGTGACTGGGATCTTATTTCTACTTTAAACATTTTTGCTATTTTTTTAACAGAAGTGCTGATGTAAAATTATATCAAGTAAACCATTTTTTTTTGCAACCTGTCAGTCTCTAGCTGTTTTGTTTGTAGATTCAAATCAAGTTTGAATGATTTTGTTAACTTTTATACAGGGTGACTTTTAGAATTAATTTTATTTAAAAAAAAAAAAGTACTAATTTGGAAAACAAATCAAAGTATAAATGCCTGAGGCCTCATTCAATTGTGATTTGGCCGATTGAATAAGGCTCTATAATAGCACACAGCAAATTTATTTACAGAAGTTTTTAGTTAGTGAACTTCTATCCAAAAGCAAGGTCTTCACTAACTAAAAACTTCTGTAAAAAATATATGCTATGTGCTTATATAGAGCCCTATTCAATTGGCCAAATCGCAATTGAATGAGGCCCCTGGTATTTACCCCACATGGTGCAAACATTTTAATATTGTACCAGTTGCAAAATTATTCTTTTTATGTGCAGTCCAGGAGTTATTTATCCTAACTAGTTGAATTTAATATACACTTTGTTATAATTTCTTGATTGTTTATGCACTTTTACTTCAAAGTGAGTCAAAGTGCTTAAGATTTATTAGTGGAGAGTAATCTAGTGGAGACATTCACCAGCAGCTTCACAGTATGTACTAATAAGGGCCTCATTCAATTGTGATTTGGCCATTTTTATAGGGCTCTAAATAAGCACATAGCATATTTTTTTTTAAATAAGTTTTTAGTTAGTGAAGACCTTGCTTTTGGATAGAAGTTCACTATCTAAAAACTTCTGTAAAAAAATATGCTATGTGCTTATATAGAGCCCTATTCAATTGGCCAAATCACAATTGAATGTGGCCCTAAGATTTTAAAGAGAGCAATGGTACACATTGAACATCACCAGGAATCTCTTTAGGGAAGCCTATATATTATCAGTTAACTAATAGTAAAACATTTTTTTTCTTTTTTGGTGTTAAACCAGAAGTTGTGGCTTATCATGTAAATTAAGTCGTATTTTATTAATATCTTCACTACTGACAGTGTCTATAAATAGATCTTATGTTTTTTTCCTCTGTTTTAAATTATTATGCTTGGTGATAATTGCCATTTACCATCATATATCATTGTTGGTATAAGGTCTTGCTCCTTCTAAGGTGAAGAAGCTGATATCCAGCCATCTTGGTCTTGTGGTGGTGGTGGATGTGTCTGATCAGTCTACTAATAAAGCAATAATAACTAATCTGACCCTTAATGAATGGAAGGCTCATCTCTATGTGTTACCTCTAAGAAACCTCCCACCACCATATACATTTTCAGTACTTCTGCCAAATTATAACTGAGAAATTACACTATAACATATATATATATTGCACATAAAGACGGTGGCTCTTGGAAGCTCATCATCCTATGAATAGTTTTGTTCAATAAAAGAGATATCACTATAAACTGCATTACTCTGATTATTCACACATTTGTATTCACATTTGGATATCTAAAAATAAGTTGAAAAACGTATTTCCTGCTCACAATCGTAAGAAATACAGTGTTTTCACTGGGAAACTGGACAGGGGCATGAACATGAGTCCACGATTCATTTTCATTCTTTAATACAATAACACTTTAGATGTGGCTCCTTTTAGCACATGCCTGCCATTACTAGACAGCTTTTATTGGATCCCATCAGTGAGGGGCTGGTACTTAACTACTGCTATAGATTTTGTGGGAAGGTTATTAACCCCAACATAATTTAACTTATGGTGGGCAAAAGAGTAATAGAAGCACCCCTTTGTACAGAATACAGTAAATAAATAGTATGGTGGGTAGTGGAGTGTTAGAAGCTGAGTACAGTAAAAAACAGAGTACACATTGTGTTTACAATTGGATGTCTAAAGATAAGTTGAAAATCTTATTTCTTACTCAGAAGTATACCGTTTTTGCACCACATATAAACCACATAATTTAAAACCATGACCCTAACTTTCAAAGCCCTCAACAATAACGCTCCCCCATACATATCTGCTCTCATCTCTAAATACTCCCCCACCCGCCCTCTTTGTTCTGCTAATGACCTTCTTCTTTCTACAACTCTCGTCACCTCCTCTCACTCCCGTCTCCAGGACTTTTCTCGTGCTGCCCCTAGTCTCTGGAACTCCTTGCCTCACTTCACCAGATTATCCTCTTGCCTCAAAACATTTAAAACCTCACAAAAAATGTATCTCTTTACAGAAGCGTATCACCTTCCACCCTAACACACTTATCACCTCTCTCACCCTCTTTTACCACTCACTATCCCTTAGATTGTAAGTCTGCGAGTTTCTATCCTAAGTACTTTGGGAATTCACCATGGACATTGGATTCCTAGCTCAAAGACAGGGCCATCCTTGCTTTGCTAAATGTTAATCTGTATTTATCTTCATTTATGTACAGCGCTACGGAATATGTTGGCACGTTATAAATAACCTATAATAATAATAATAATAATAACATGTAACACAATTGACTATAGTGGCCATAAAATGTTAAGCTTTGCAAAAAATGAACAGGGACACTTCTACTAATCAGCAATAGTCAGAACATAAATAACGGAAATGCTTACGGCATTCAGGAGGCTCATCAGATCCATCGCCACAGTCATCAACAGTGTCACATTTCCACCAAAAGGGAATACACTTATCAGTATTGCAGCGAAACTGTGAAATAAATATAACAACATAATAGGCATTATATACCAGCAAATACAACAGGAAACTGTAAATTAAGGAGAGACTGGCAGGGCTGACCATTATTCATTGCAAAATAAATTATAGCAGTTCTGTTACAACAGATCTGAGTATAACTTTTATTGTGTTTACAAGAACATCGAACAGCATAATATTTTTTAACAATTATCTGAGTTACAAAAGCATCAGTTCCTTTGAAGTTTGCTTCTTCCGAGCACTTCTCTGTGAATCTAAATGTGACAGACGTTCCATAGTTAGCTAAACCTGTTATGAGCTTTGGAAAGCAATTTTATGACTTTCTCTGCTAGTCTGAATGTGTCAAAACAACAAAACAATCTGCTCTGTAACCCAAATAAAAATCACACAAAAGCCACTGACTTAACTCGCCATATTACTTATGTAAATCCTAGTGAGATAGGTAAGGGGTTCTGCAATTTTGATCACATAATGAGACCGACATTTCATATTTTGAAAACTCTGGGAATTAATCCAGTTGCCCTACTTTTTAAAACATTTTTAAATAGAAATAACTTACTAATTATGGGAAAAAGAGGAATAAAATGGAATAAGTGGAGCACAAAAAAAAAATCACATAACATCCAAATGTTATGATATACCTTGATTGCCTAATAATTCTAATTAGATAGTATCCTTACATATTTTAGATACAAAAAGTAGATTGAGATGCCCATTCTATGCAGGAAATTGTATAACAGGGACTATGTCCATAATTGGTATATATGTAACATCGTAGAGGACCATAGATTATACCTAATGGCTAAAGTACTTACAAAAAAGAAAAGGGAAAATAAAAAGCCACTGTTACAGTATATTGTCCCAATGTGCTTCACAAAGTATCGGCTCAAATACCACAAGACTATATGTAAGAATAATACTTAACCTTTATTAATTTACAATAAAACCGCCATATGCATATAAAATGCCAAATATAAAAAAAATACAAAAACAGCAACTGGAGTCTATGACTCAAATGGAATAGTGTTCAAAATAGGGTGGAAAAAAGTATACTGCTGCAACAACACAAAAGTTGCCAATGATGACAAAGAGGCTGAAATTCATTAGTTGTGATAGGTGAAATCAAAATGTATTATTGGCAATAATCTCTCAGATAAATATGGCTGCTATGGATTCACATGAGGTAAACTATATCTGTAGAGTACACCCACCAGGTATCATCTCTTAAGCCTAGAGACATGTACCCAAACGGAAGTCCCTAAGTAATATATAGCAGCGTTCTATACAAGTTTAGCCAAAGTAACAACATGGAGGACCTGCTATTTGTCCTCTAACTGATCTCCATGAAGAGACTCACAGTCTATCTGCCCTATGCGCTAGTGCCTTATAAGTAAATAATAATAATATCACCTACATAAGTTGCGGTCCAATGCCGCTAACGCCTAGCAGTACACAAAAGATTGGACTACCTACAGTGATCACGGTACAGTGCTGCAGAGTCCACACGGCTCCAGTGTATAAGCGTCTGCATTAGACACAGTTTACACCACCTGGTGAGCGTTTCGCATAATTGCTTCTCATGTGAATCCATAGCAGTGACCTACTATATTTATGTGAGAGATTATTGCCAAGAATACATTTTGATATTACCTATCACAACTAGTGAATCCGTACATATTTCTCTTAAGATATCTTACATGACATCAGAAAGTTATTCCATTTATCCCCTCTACCCTGTAATAATTCTGTCCGTTTTTCCATTTCAGCATTTTCCTTAATCTTTTGTAAAACATTCATTTGTAACGGACGAGTTTCTTGGTTCCAGACCTCGCCCAAAGCCCAGCTCGCAGCAAGTCTAATTTGGGATAATGTAGTCCTTTTTGGGTAACATTTACCATGGCTTTAATCATAAAAAGATGTATGGATCCAATGTAACATCTATCTGGAGACATCCTGCAAATAAATTCCTTATTTGATTCTAGAATCATTTCACCTTGGGGCACATCTACCAGTTGTGGTAGTATGTACCACACGCTCTGCTGCACATTTGGTTTGGGATATTACCAATTCTATATAATCTGTCTGGAGTGATGTACCACCTGAATAAGGTTTTATAACCATGCTCCTTATAGTTCACACAAATGGACAGCTTGTTATGTATTTATAAGATACCCTGCCATTCTTCTTCATTTCTGTTTTAAACATAAAAATGTAACCATGTATGTTTTAATCCAACAAGGTAGTTATTATCATTATAATTATTTATTTATGAAGCACCAACATATGTGGAGCTAGGAATAGGGGATACAAGTATAGTGCACAAGACAAATATGACAACAGTAAATGCTGTTACAGAAGATGTAGAGGACCCTGCTCTCATAAGAGCTTACAATCTTAGGGCCTCTTTCTATTATCGGCCGTAGGAGATGCGGGGCCGCAAGGACCGGCCGCAAGCTATTTGCCTATTCTATTCCCTTCCGGCCGGGGATTCCGGCAGGCTTGCGGCCGGTGCCTTGCTATCCCTTGCGGCCGCACGCGCCGGAGGAAAGCCTTTGATCTTAAACGGCCGCAAGAGTTTCGGCCGCAAGAATATCCTGGTTGCTATTCAATTGCTCTGGGAACCCTGTCTGCAAGGCTAAAACCGAGCCGCAGCTTACTTACAGCAGAAAGGTCCCGCAGGCACACAATTAAGCACACGATAAAGCCATAATAACGCCATCCTGCACTCTGAGGAGACTATAAAGTTATTGTAGGTGTTAGCATTAATAGCACAACATTCCCCTACACTCAAATCCGTGAATAAAATATTTTTTTAATTTATGTCACATATCCATGTAAAAAGTCCAGAGGGCTTGGAGCACCTCAGACCCGCCCACGCTGCGGCCGGAAAATAAACAGTTAATGTAATCTCGGATTTGGGCTGATGTGCAAGCTTGAGAGGGGGTTGCTATTAATCCTCATGTCCCCCATTATGATCCCTAGCATTTACAGAGCTTTACAGTGCCGTCTTGAATTTATTTTTGCATTTAAAGATTTCTGAGCTTACGGCCGGTTGCAAGACATACGGCCGGCCGTAAGGGGATAGCCTTGCAGTGCCGTATAATTGAATTGCAAGATAACGGGAGCCCGGCAAGGAATCGCAGCTTTGCGGCCGATTTACGGCCGATAATAGAATGAGGGCCTTATTAGTGAGTTGATGGTAATAGACAAAACGGAAAGGGGTTGCGTGTCTTTTGTCCAGTGAGCAGAGGTGGCAGTTAGAGGAATATCTGGAGATTAGATCTGATATGTAGGAAGGTGAAGTGCTGACGGCTTTGTTGGTGAATGTCAAGATTCTGAACTTAATTCTAGCAGGTATGGGAAGCCAGCGAAGCCAGCAGCAGATGAAAAATGGCTGCTTAAATATATGAGCTTAGAAGAGGCTTTTAAGGTGGATTGGAGTGGAAGCTGTCTAGTAAGGCGATGGTTGATTAGAAGTTAATTGCAATAGTCAATGGGACAAATAATGAAAACAAACTCTGATGCAATCAGCATGTTTTGGTAAGTAATTTCATCATTAGCCAAAAAACAACCTATGGCCCTAAAACTCAATAGGAACACTGTACAAAACAATAGAAACCATTTAATGTACACCTCTAGTAGCCACATATAATCCAGAAAAAAATACCATATAAAATAATCAAATATTTACAACCATTTCTAACATGAGAATTGATATTAATTTAAATGCTAAAATAAGCTTGTTTACAGAAACAAAAACAGTTGTTTGGAAAATGAGCTTTTTAAAATTTTAATAGAACTCAATACGTAAGAATTAATTTTAAATGGAGGTGATTTAGAGTGAGCTGTCTAAGGGAAAGACCCAATTACTTCTGTTATAATACACGTGAGATACATTTGTCTGCTGAGGTATATTAATGGTGTTAAAACTTCACTTTTTAAAACTGACACATAAGCAGAACTTTTGCACATAAAAGATTACAGGCAATGATAACTAGTAGGTTAGGCAGCTTTTCTTCATCACCCAGCAAGTCAATAAAGTTCTGTGAAGTACAATAACTTACCCATAGATATTAATGGCTAATAGGAGAATTCAGCCCTGGATAAATAATAATGATACTACAAAGAATTATCATTATTATTATTATTACTAAAGCCAGGGGAAATTATCCAACAGAGCATATAGTTTGTAATGCAAAACCAGTTGATGCCAAATAAATGCAATTAACAGAAAATCTAACAGTCAACCAATAAGAATCCATGGTTAAATACTCTAACCGATGTGAATATCCACCATTAACTAATACACTTAATGGTGTTTTCCAGTTGGTAGATATACTGGTATTAATGTGAGGTTTAAGAAAATATAAAGCTAACCTATTTGGTTAAACCATAGCACAAACATGGTGACAGAAGAGAACAATTAAGGTATCATGATAGATGTTGTAATACTATATACTATATTTATAGTATGCTCTTTTAAAGAACTAGATTTGATAATGGGCAAAATAAAGTAAATAACATTTTGGCTACTTAAACTAAAAGCTTGCAAAGATTTCAATCCTCATTCAGCACCCAAAGCACACATCCCACTCCTTGACAAGGAAAACAACCAAACATATATAATATATACACACAGTATATAATTGTATATTATAATTGAATTGATGTATTATTTAATTTAGAAAAAGTATCTTTTCCATGATCAAAAATAGTTTTTCATGTTATAAATATGGGTCTGTAAATATACAGTATGTAAATTATCTAACTCTGACCATGGAGAAACATATAACAGCATTGATTTGTTTCTTACTATTCATAAATATATTCAGCATACTATTTCAAAGCAGCGATACAATCCTTTAAATTATATATAATATTTTATATATGGCATGAGTGATTGGTATTCACTATGGCCCTCATTCAATTGCAACTTGGCCAATTGAATAGGGGTCTAAATAAGCACATAACATATATTTTTTAAAGAAGTTTTAAGTTAGTAAATATCTATCCAAAAGCAAGATTTTCACTAACTAAAAACTTATTTTAAAAATATATGCTATGTGCTTATTTAGAGCCCTATTCAATTGGCCAAATCGCAATTGAATGAGGCCCTGTGAAATTACTACATTAATGCAAAAGTGGTATATTCTGAATAAAGCTTAGTATAAGCATATGATTGCAATAGGACCCGCACACCGTTGGAACTTCAATTTCTGGGAACTACCCTATAAGGAATTATGTTTCCAGTCCCAGTTTGTGCTTTGTGGGGACACGTTTGTGGGAGGCTTTTATAAAAGTAGCGCTGAGTATTTCATTATATTTATTCTATGCTTTTCCATGTTTGAGAGTTCTACCAGTTCCTTTCAGTTCGTGTAGCAATAGGATGCTTATTGTAATTACTGTGGAAGCTGTTTTGCTTCAATAGACTTGAAACGCTCACTCTGTTTGGGAGGTGTTGTGAATCGGCCTCTATGGGCTTTAAATGAAATGTATCAAAAATATTAGCTTTGCTAATATGAAAAAGTCTTGGGATTTTAAAGCTTTTCTGGGCTGAAAATATAGCAGAAAACATAGCAGTAGCTAGTCCGAAACATCAACTGATTCACTGTAACGTGACTGAGATTTTGATGTTATCAGTAGAGTGCCAGTTATATTTTCTATATGTACAATGCATACAAAATGTCATCTTCTTGCAGAACAAATTGATTGAAGTTTGCAATTTTTGTCTGTCAATCAGACTATCTGTTCTTCACTTCTAGGTCTTCTTTTTATCTTTGTGTTAATGACTAATCAATGCTTATTGGGTTACAACAGGCCCAGGGTATTTTAAGGGACATCTTTATGTAATTAGTTTTGTTTTATTTAAGTGCTTTAACTAGATGACTTAATTGTATCCTCCTCAGTGTAATTGTCTTATAAAATGTTCACTCCACTTCTAAGAGTAAAATATTCTCACCTTCTGGAATCTGCCCCTTTCTTCATGTAGCGTGCAAGTTTCAAACCAATGACCTAAGACCACAACGACAAGGAGGGCCTTCATACTAGCAGTGTCTCTGCCGCAAGCAGACAGTGACATTCTGTGTGTCCGAGCAGTATGAGACATGAGACCTGATCGTATGCAGCCCCCCCTTGTGGTTGTGACCTTACAGCACAGCTGTGAAACATGTCACAAAAAGAAAGAAGGAGGTTCCAGAAAGAGAGAAACTGTTATTCTTAAAACTAAGGGAAGTTAAAAAAAATTCTACAGTTACATTGTCAAGGATAAAATGTATTAAGTTACCTAATTAAAACATTTATATAAAACAAACACATTCCTAAATAGTCCCTTTAAATGCATGGTAATTTAAATGCTGGATATTATTGCCAGCCTCCATTGTCTTGCTACAAACAATCTGATCATGATTATCAATGATTAAATGCCAAAGCATTGATAAGAACAAGACCCTAACAACAGAATCTGAAAGGCTAAATGACGGACAAGAAACTTTAATGTCACTTTAAACGACCACTTAATTCAGCACAACTTGGACCACATCACAGTAAACATTCCCTAAAAGCATGTAGAAACACTTTTTTAATTTTTTTAATATGTGCATTTTGCACCTGAGAATTCAATAAAAGTCACTGACATGCCCCCAGCCAGACATACGCTACAGCTCCATGTAGCGAGCAAAAGAAAAACAGAGGTTAATCCTTTCCTCATCTATCTGTGCAGACTATAGGATACTGGAATCACCTAAATAGGTGTTCAATGAAAAACTGCTATAAATCAGTGTCCTCACCAAGCGGCTCGGCTGTCTGTTATTAATCATGAAACTGCCAGTAGGCAGGATAGACAGTGTTTGTAAACAGACGTAAAACTGTAGATTTTTCTATCTGTTATTAGTGTAATAAAAAAAATATGATAATTTTAACATGTGATCTTTTACACCATGAAGATCACTTACAGTGAGGTAAACTGCCCTTTAATTATTTATTACATTTTATGTATTATTTTCCTTTTCTTTTGTGCCTTTTCTTCCATTTTTACATCCTTCTATTCTTATAGTGAATTTTCATGAACAATAGAAAATACAGAGTACCAAGTAGGGATTGAGAATGTTTATTGCCCAATGCACCATTTGAACATAACTCCTGTCCAGAAGAAACAATTCATTCCATTGTTGAACCAAGGATTAGATAAATTATTTCCTTCAGCAAAAAACTGGTTCATGAAGAAATACCACTAGTTGGTTAAATTGCTTATTGACAGATAAAAGGGGGGATAGTTTAAAAGTAAAAGTGATTGATTACTTTGTTCTATTTTATCAGTCTCTCTAATGTGTTCTTAAACAGGTATTGGACAAGTTAGAATTGTGTCTGTGTTTTTTAAATTATGCTTCATGGCTCTAAACAGTCTTGGTTATCTGGAAATGAAACAAATTGTGCTTTTGGGGAACTAGAATTAATTCCTTAATCCAATCTTTGTACCTTTTTTAAACAGGAATTTACAATGTGCTACATTGATCATCGTATAATGAACTGGATTAAATGAAGGGGTTAAACACATATCCATAGCACTGTAAATGCAAATAAAACATCACTACTGCACTTTAATGACGGGGAAAGTGATGAAAGACATTAGAACTAAGCCTGCAAATTGGCAGGAAATACATTTTACTTTTATGTTTCATTTCGGGGGTAAAACGATCTTGGGTATCAATGAGTTAATACATATTAGGCCACCCACATGGACTAGAACAGTATTGGCATTCATTTTCATAATTCTGTATTTTTAGGGTTTGCAAGTCTGATCGCATATTGGAACCCCAAACCTAATTGATTGACAGGTAACCTCCATGTTTTACTGTCGTAATAATGACAGTCTCCTTTTCTATTGGAGATTTCAAATGGGAGTTGACGAGCTTGCTTGATTGATCATGCTCCCTCCCTGAACTGCTCCGAACCAGTGCATGGTTTACAGTGCTGGCTCCAAGACCGCAACTTGCGACCTTGAGCAATAGAATAGCCTCGCAAACTGAAACCAACTGGAGCCCGCAAATCACTCGCAGACATTCGGCTGTCTGCAATCAAGTTACGGGCCAGGAATTGAATGTGGCCCTAAGTCTCCAGACAGACAGAGAAGTGCTTAATTCAAGCAATAACTATTTTCTATAACAGAAATTACAATTCCACTCTCTGCAAATGGAAAATGAATCGATCTCAGTGGTTTAACAACAAAAACAAATATAAAAGGTCAAAAATATTCCGATGACAGAAATCAGCCCATAGAACTAGAGACTATATATAGTCTTTATTTTTTATTTGTTAATGCTTATACAATAGGTATTTATCATTTGGGATACAATATGGGTCTAAAGAGACACAATCAACAACAAGGTGGTTTAATCTTAAACAGAATTAAAATAGCCAATTTTCTCTATTGTAAATAATTCCTGAGATATTCTCCAATATTTGCGTGACTCCTTTATGCTAATGCCAGGCTCAACAAGTGAGGTGCAGAGAGATTGATATAGGTGGGGAGCAGACTGTAATCCTAATTAGCATATCAAAGCATCTAATATATATTTAGCAGTAGCTCATTTGCATAAGAATACAACAGAAACAAAGTGATTTATCTCAGGAGTGATACATTTAGATACATTTAAAAAAACTCAATTTTGGTGTGACAGAGTCCCTTTAGTTAAGGCCAAGTGAGGTAAGCAGATGTTAAGTTGTGATAAGCCAGTTAATCAGTGTAAAAAATAACACAATTTCCTATATTTTATATGTAGGCTATTTCTCTATTATGGCTGCATTAAAAAAAAAAAAATATGTTTAACATGCTCCAACTCAGTCCTACGTGGCCCACCAACAGTTTAGGATGTCTGGATCTCTCTGTCCGTGTATTCAAATTCTCTATGATTCAGCAAATGTGAGTTACTCAGTTGCATTCATTCTGATTGGTCCATCTGTGCTCTTGGAGAGAGGTATTAAAATCCTAGAGTGTTGTAGGCCCTTGCATCACCATGTTGACCAACACTGCACTAAGAGGTAGGTCGATACTTTAACCCTAGTCAGCTTTATTTTGAAACTGATCTGGTTAAAGAAAAGACCCCCAATTCCGGAAGCCCTTAATTGCTATGATTATGCATTGGAGCCACTGAAAAGCTGCATTCATTTTGGCCACTGATTTTTTCTTTAATTTCACGGTAGACAGAACTCAGATCTCACAAAGTTGTCTAGAATGCATTTAAAAAACAAAGGTTTTAAACATCTGGAAAGTATTTGCATGAAATCCAGAATTTCAAATACTACTAAATTCAACTTTATTAACGGCATTGACACTTCCTTATGGCAGACTCTTTCTTGGAGTGTATTATGGTATAATTACTGACTGTTTGCAGCTTGCACTCCCACATCAGAAGGGCTGAAAACTTACATTTCTAGTACATTTTTTAACTTCGGCAACAAATTTGCAAAACATTTTCAGTAATGATTAAAGACTGCACTTTTACATGCTTGCTATACAATGACTCCAATTTCCATTTAATATTACTATAAAAATATCTGTAAACTTGAATTCATATGAATAATATATAACAGTAAGAAAACAGATCTCAGATTAATTATTAAATACGTATTCAATAATAATGAGCACAAAGCAAAACCATAATTCTGTTTTAATACTTTTTTGGGGGAAAAGCAGTAGTTTTAATGATTCTTATGTAAGTTGATATATTTTTTTTTTTTCCTTTTAGTGGGTACAGTTTGGCATTTGAGTACTGAAGTTGTATGCATAATAAATGTCTAAGAATATAAACAGGTAACAAAAAAACTATGGTGAACTTTTGAACGTGACGCATTTTGGGCAAGCTAGGTCTATGACTAACAGACACAAATACGTAAGAACTGGCTTGTTTATTTACTTTTAGACATTTATACTGTATTTCTTTTCAAAATGATAATTATAGCCATAATCTAAATGCCAAGCACTATTTTATTTTTTTATCTGTAGAGTTTTCATCACATAAGCAGATGTTCCTATACTGACAACATTTGAAGAACGATGAACATTTGAAGAACGATATTTGACCTTACAACACATCTGTATGTAGATCAATAGATGTCAAAAGGTTACTCAATGTATCTCAGTACACACTTATGATTTATTAATCCTTAAGTATCCCTGCTCTTCATATTCATCATCTTATGTTTAAATATAATATTCTCTCATATCACAACCATGATTTACTGACATTTTTAACATGCATATTTTACAATCATGTGTGAATGACATTTGTCAACAAAACAGAGGAAACAGTCAGACTAAAGAGGATAGAAAAGTATTAACAAATGAGTTATTTTTGTTCATACACTGAGGTAACTAGAAAAAGTGGTGCTTAAAACTTAAATGACAACTATAGTATATTTAAAAGAAAAGTTCATATTTTTGTTTGTTCGGTATAGACTATGAAAAATAGTATGCCATTTATGCAGCTAAAAAATATATAAAAGTAAATATATTTCTTACATTTTAAATTGTCTGTTCCCCCCCCCCCCCCCCCCCCCAAGCAGTGCTGCCTATCTCTATCTCTCTGTGCTTTATCAGGGGGCATGGTTAGCTCTGCCTGGGGGTGGGATCATCATGGAGTTTGAAACAGACAGGGTTATTATGTCATAGGTCTTGGCATGTGACATTATTAGTCTTGCCCACTCTGCCTACACAGAGGTTACAGCGCTATTGTAACCTGCAGGCAGATGCCCCTAGTAACAGTCCGTGAACCATCATAGCCTGCCCCTTTTACTGAGCATGCTCAGTCTGAACCAGTATCTAGACTTATCAGGTATTTTTAGTCCAGCCTTCAGACATAGCTGATATGCACAGGCAGGTGGGGAAAAGTAACTCTGCTTGACAGAAAACTGACAATTTCAAAAGAAAGAAAAAATATTAACTTTTATTTTATTTAAACTGCACAGTGTTCTGATAGTCTATGCCCAACAATAAATACACGATCACTACAGTGTTCTTTTTAAATGTGAAATGGCAGAAAGGTTGTCCTATTCTTAATATCAGATGCTCTACACGAACAGTAGTTACATTTGATCAACTTCACCAAGGTCCATAACTGTTTGTGATTATTCAGGTGCAAAATTTAAATGCACACATTTTAATAGGATGGAATTTAATTTGGCTATGTACATTATTAGTATTCTTAAACTGATGGTGTCTTAAGGATATTGAAACATTAGGGGGGATAAATAATATATTCAGTAAAGCTGAACAGTTCTTGAATAATAAAATGCTGCAGTCAAAGCAATATTTATTATTGCAACAATTTGAGCTGTATAAGGTTTGTTTTCACTAAAAAAGCTAATACTGCAACATAACACTTTTCTGTATAACTTTTTACTTGGAGAAGACGGCCTCCTTGATCTAGTAAAAATGTGGTGCGGTCTATCTATTTGCAAATAAACATTTACTGATAACTACATGAACACATGCCTAAAAATAAATACACTCACATACAGTAATTAAATTGTAAAGGGCTTACACTCTAATTTATTATCAACTATTAACGTCCTGTCATAAATGACAGTATCATATGTTTTGTTCAATTGTCTGATCTGTCTCTCTCTCTGTGCTGTCTCTCTCTCTCTGTGTGCCCACTGCATCTCTCTGTGCCCCCTCTGCCTCTTTCAGTGCTGTCTCTCTCTGTATGCCCTGTGTATATCTCAGTGCGCCCTCTACCTCTCTGTGCAGCCTCTGTGCATTGTCTCTCTCTGTCTGTGTGCCCCCTCTTTGTGTGTGCACTATCTCTCTGTACCCTCAATCTCTCTCGGTGCCCTCTGCCTCCCTCTATGCCCTCTGCCTCCCTCCCTCTCTCTAGCTCTCTAGTGGTACTCACTCTTTATATGTTAAATCTATCTATCTATCTATTTATCTATCTCTATATCTATCTACCTATCTATCTATTTATCTATCTCTATATCTATCTACCGTATTGGTCCGAATATAAGCCGCACCTTTTTTCCGATTTTTGAGCTTGCGAGTTACGGGTGCTGCTTATATTTGCGACCGTCAAAAAATCATTGCCGATTTGCGAACTTTGCTTGTAACGCGTGCGACTTCTATTCGCAAATGCAAAATTACTGCAGATGTGCGCGATTGCGAGTTAAGGGTGCCGATTTTCGTGCTTTAGACTGCGGTATTGAATAGCGATTTACGGTTTTAGTGATTCTAACATCCTGTAAAGCCTGTAACCTGCAAAAAAAAGCTACAGTGCTAATTAGAAAGCCTGTTTCTTGCGATGGCCGATCACTTTGAGAGTCTTTTTCTCTCCAATTTTATGGGTGCGGCTGATATTTGAGTACTATCTTTTTTCTATTTTTTCCCCTTGAACTTTACGGGTGCGGCTTATATACGGACCAATACGGTATCTATCTATCTATCTATCTATCTATCTATCTATCTATCTATCTATCTATCTATCTATGTATCTCTATCTATCTATCTATCTCTATCTATTTACCTATCTATCTATCTCTATCTACCTATCTATCTATCTATCTATCTCTATATCTATCTACCTATATATCTCTATCTATTTAACTATCTATCTATCTATCTATCTATCTATCTATCTATTTATCTTTCTGTCTATCTGACTAAAATAATACTTCTTTAAGAGCTGTGGAAGAATGGTCCCTTATCATACCCACCTGACTGGCGGTGCAGTTAGACAAGCATGTCTTATTATCTTCTGCTAGGTAAAAATTAGTGGGGCAGGCACAGGTGTGTGACTTTTGAGGCGATAACAAGCATAAGTGACTGCAGTCCCCATTGTTAATTTTGCAAGGATGGTCAGGCACTGCAAAGACAAAAGGTATTGCATGTCAGTATTTTTCTCACATAAAGTTAATTGAATTCCTTAATAACCTGAATAAAACTGAAGAAGTGACTAATAAAAATTACATAAGACACATTATGACAAGGACATGTATCCAGTCATTAATATAATGTTAACTATGATCCTATGATAACAG
This sequence comes from Discoglossus pictus, assembly GCA_027410445.1. NCBI lineage: Eukaryota > Metazoa > Chordata > Amphibia > Anura > Alytidae > Discoglossus > Discoglossus pictus. Next base: position 44,787,279 of record CM050173.1, read on the forward strand.
AATTGTGCTAGCGCAGTACATAAAAATCCATTTAGGAAGCTATCAACTGAAGCAAAATGAATACAAATGAGGTTACACCTGTTCACTGGTTAAGTCAGAAAATGAAATATTGTATCAGTGTAACAGGACATATCATAGAATAATGCATGGATACAATTTAAAGAGACATGGACCCAATGAGCCTCATTCAATTGCGATTTTGCCAATTGAATAGGGCTCTATATAAGCGCATAGCATATTTTTTACAGAAGTTTTTAGTTAGTAAAGACCTTGCTTTTGGATAGAGGTTCACTAACTAAAAACTTCTGTAAAAAAATATTCTATGTGCTTATATAGAGCCCTATTCAATTGGCCAAATCGCAATTGAATGAGGCCCTTAGTTTGTATACTTGTAAACAGTTGATAATAGATTTCTGTATTTAAAATGTCAGTGAACATATACATTTGTTTCTTTAAAAAGAAAGGATTAGATGTGATTACTTAACGGACCCGTGTAATGGTTTAGGTTTCAACACTTTTAAGTTGCAAAGTTCAGGATAAACTACTTTCAACTTCTTATGTTAAAACATTATCTTTTGTAAAATAACCTGAACCTGTATCATGAAAAAAAAACACTACTGGACCCTGAAGGTATCCATGTTACTTTAGTAAACGTTTTTACTAAAGAAAGTTTGCAGTTAAAGTTGGAAGCTGCATGATTCTGGGGAAGATTGTAGGTGTCAAAGAGCAAAAGCTACAATGATAGAACACATACCCCCTTCTCTACTCCCCCAGTCACTCACTCTACTGATAGATACGATAATGCTAAATCAAGATGGGATGTACAGACAGTTCCATTTTATAGAGCTCAGGAACTGCTGAAGCCAGTCAAAGTGGAACTGTCTATACACAAACAATTTTCTTTTGAGAAATTAATATTCTTCTTTACTCAAGACTGCTGCATAAGTCGACCATTACTGGGTGATGGGCCCTGGTGCTTTGTTCTTGTTGCACTTGCGGCAACTCCATCCCTATATGGGAGATATAAAATAAATGAAAATATACTAACCATCAGGCTGTCTGTATGCATGGTACACTTCAATATCTGTAATAGCATGCCAGGAGTTAATAAGGGACATCTTGTCGGCTCCAGTGGTTTTGTGGGCACGGCTTAAAGATTTGGCTTTGCCATCTGTCCAGTAGATGTAGTCTTCAAACAATGTTAGTGCAATCACCCCTTGAATATCTTGATTGGGAACTGTAATAGGAGATGATAAGATTAATGCGCACGGCTGGAATCCTTCCAGGTAAAATATTTAAAACTGAATAGGCAGACAGGTACAACCGCTACATAACTTATTTTGAATAATTGCACTGACAACCTGTCAGGCACAGTGGGTTCTTTATTATCAGTTAAGAGAATTCAAGATCGGATGCGCAAGATCAACTTGCTGAGGTTTAGTGGGGCCAACCACTGGGAAGAAAATGAGCAAATTTTGCTAACAAGTATCTTACCTGCCTTCTGCTCTCAAAACAAATGACATATTAAATATTAAAGAAGTACTTAGCATTCACATTTAAAGACCATTATTAATGCTTTGGGGTCATTGTCTTTTCTCTTTTAATGGTAACTTGAAGTCAGCTCTTTTATATAAGATCATGGTACAGCTTAAGATGTAACACGTTTTATGTATCAAAGGGAGTTAAGAATTGGAGTTAAAAGTTGTTGTTTTGACAACAAAAACTTTTAATGAGTAGACTATTTAGTTTTTTTATTATATATATGTTTAACAAACAGGGTAAAAAGTACAGTAATGTTAAGTGAATATAGTAGTAATTAAAGGGGAAGTTTAACCGAAATTTACAGAAGTTCAAATATATGTGTACATATTTTAGCCATTGTCTTAAAGGCATATTTAAGTTCCATGGATTATGAATGCATCTGTTAGAAGAGAATCAGTAGTGTATGAGAATTTTAGCCATCGTCTTAAAGGTATATTTAAGTTCCATGGATTATGAATGCATCTGATAGAAGAGAATCAGTAGTGTATGAGAACATTTTTCTTTAGCATGAAGAAAAAAACAAAATAAAAGCTTGGTAAATCTCTTGAGTTTGAAAGCAGTTGATTTTGAGTTAACACCCTTAAAAATCCCTGCTAAATTAGCATAAAATTCATAATTCACATCGGTTAATCATAGGCAGCTAATACATTGTTTTAATATGTGATGGCAGTTTGTGCAGCAAGGCACCATTGCTTCATGCACAAGGAAGCAAAGAGAAGTCCAGCCATTGCTATCTGGATTTCTGCATTGTGCTGCTTGAAGGTTAGTATAGGGTTAAAAACCATACCCAAATGCAGTGTTTCTATTAGTAGGTACACTGTGTCTTTGTGGGCACCTTTGGGGGTGTGGAAACCAAATTTAATTTTTAAATAAAAGCAATCTGTATGTGTATAGAATGAATCAAGGTAATGTGTGTGTCTGATATAAGCAGCAGGTGTTAGTTTAGAAAAAGGTGAAAACATAGAAACTTAGATATGCTTTTAATACCTATGTATATTAGCTGGTGTGAGGAGCTGAATTATAAAACATCAATGTAACGGTCACAGCTCAGAATTGCAGTCTGACTGGCTCTTAAACTGGCCCTTAAACTTTTGACCCAATCAGTGCTCTGAGCCTCAGTGTAAAAAATAGCTGGATATTTTATTTAGTATACAAAAATTTAATTTAGGTCATACTTGCCTTTTAAGTGAAGTTAAGTGGGGCTAAAACATAAAATATCCCAAATTCCTAAGTTTTCTATGGATCCTACTTATCAAGCAGGATACACTTTAATATCCCATATATATGACAAATATATCTCAAATAAAAAGTTGTGTTTTAAACTAAAAGACATTCTCTAATCATTCTCAGTCAATAAAAGGTCATTTTTAAGTTCACGTAACCCCACTTAAAGGGAATCATTAGCCAAAATATTTTGTTTTATATAAAAGTTTTAACTAAGTGACTTATTTAATTTGATTCTCCTTAATGTATTTGTGAAATCAAATGTATACTTCACTTAATTATAAGGAGCCCCAAGAGTAACAAATTCGTGATTCACCCCTCTACTGCTGTTTTCCCTCATGAGAGTTGACATTGTGCAGATCTGTGACCTAAATCCATACTGTGCAACATGGCAGCTTTCATTGGAGCGAACAGCAAGAATGGGGAGGCTCCAGAAGGTGACACAATTTTACTTTGGGGGCATCTTAGAAGTTAGTGAAGTGTACATTGTATATCACAATTACACTGAGGAGGCAAATAAGTCATTGAGTTAAAATGTAAATGTATAAATAATGTCTCAACTGTGCAACATGGCAGCTTTCATTGGAGAGAATAGCAAGAATGGGGAGGCTCCAGAAGGTGACACAATTTTACTTTTGGGGCATCTTAGAAGTCAGTGAAGTGTACCTTGTATATCACAATTACATTGAGGAGGCAAATAAGTCATTGAGTTAAAATGTAAATGTATAAATAATGTCTCAACTGTGCAACATGGCAGCTTTCATTGGAGCGAACAGCAAGAATGGGGAGGCTCCAGAAGGTGACACAATTTTACTTTGGGGGCATCTTAGAAGTTAGTGAAGTGTACATTGTATATCACAATTACACTGAGGAGGCAAATAAGTCATTGAGTTAAAATGTAAATGTATAAATAATGTCTCAACTGTGCAACATGGCAGCTTTCATTGGAGCGAACAGCAAGAATGGGGAGGCTCCAGAAGGTGACACAATTTTATTTTGGGGGCATCTTAGACGTTAGTGAAGTGTACATTACATATCACAATTACACTGAGGAGGCAAATAAGTCACCCAGATAAAATGTATAAATAAATGTCCATTTAACCATGCTTATCACTGCTCACTCCTGCCTATACCATCCGATAATTACACTAATTCCTGTCAAAAGTAAAATTTCACATTTTTGCATTAGACATATATTTAAAGTCTTACAGAATGTTAATTATTACAAAGAAAGTTTTAGGTTAACCACGGACAGCCTTTCAAGGAATTAGTATTCAAGAGACAACTCTTTTTATCTAATAACAGTATCTGATTTTCATCCAACAATTTAAATTACTTTTCACCAGTTGAGTTGTTATTCAAAGATATACCAAGAAAATCTGTTTAAGCATTCAGACTGAAGTCTAAACATTAGAAAACATATCAATTTAACAATATGTACTAGTTTGAAAAGGCTCTGTGGGACATCCACTGTTTCCTTTCCTAATATTCTATTAACTGAAATGTTCTTCGCTTCGAGTTTCAAAGTTTGAAAGCTTTTCATTGATGGAAGTAGCAATTAAAAATTCTTAATTTAAAGTTTGCAACTATATGGAAGATATTGTAAGCAAAGCATGTAGTACAATGGGCACATTGATGTACAGGCCTAAAGAAAAGAGTGTGGGTTGCAATCTTGCCTTTAGAAACATTTTTATTCAAAACCAGCAAATCAAATAGTGCAGTTTCTCTAGCTAAAGAAATGAAAAAATATATATATAAGTTGGAGGAAGAGCGTAATTATACAGCAAATGTCTAATTAGAAACAAATAAGGTCTTCAGGACCCTGGCAGGATCATTGATACATTGAATAAAGTTGTGTGTGTGTGTGTGAGTAGGTGTGTACATTACTTTTTTAATGTTTTAAACACATTCCTTTAAAGTAATGATAGTGAATTTCTGACTGCAGTGCCACTTCATCTCATGAAAGTTCTGCAACAGTCCAATCAAACATTAAAAGTATATTGCTATGATTTACATATATTCTTGCTATTTAATAGATGTATATGATGGACATTTCTCATGCGTGACTTTTTTCTGATATTTTGTACTGGACGTGTCTGAGGCAATGAAGTCAAGAGTCCGCGAGTTCATCAATGCATGTTAGAGATTAGTGCATACAGTGAAGACCCTTAAGCATATCACACTTTAGAGTGTCTACTTTTGTATCTACTTTGGCAGAACGATTTCAGGAGGCATCAGGATGTCTCAAGTTGTTGGTGCAGTGCCATGGTAAAGTTCATATGAGGCTACATTTTCATCTGCATGTGTAGATGAGTTTAGTGCATACAGTGAAGCCACTCCATCATATCACCTCTTAGAGTGGCTTCCTTTATAGCTAGTCGTTTGTTTTTGCCAAGGACAGCAAGTGCAATCCTTTGATGATACATCCTGCTTCTATGCCAGTGATGGGGAAGGGGTGTGATGTCAAACAAAAGCTCTGGACCTCAGCCTGTTCCCGTCTCCCCCACCCTCTCTGCACAATAACTATAAACACACACGCCCACATCCATGGGTGTAGGAACTGGGGCGGATTGGGGGTCCATATTCCCCCCCGATTTTTCTATGTTTGCATGTATGTATATATGTTATTTTACGGCCTGTGTATACAATGAGCTGTATCCGCCCCAGAATTATTCTGGCACCCACATCATCCAGCTCTCAGGACGTAATGTAACAAACATAACCTGGATCCCAAATTTGTCTTATGTGTAGGGTTTACATAGCTACTAATATTGCTAGTTTGGTACATACTTGGCATACAAGTGTCTTTTTTACTGAACTGCAGTGGTCCTTTAGAGAATCACTAGTCGACTGTGTGAATAATATAATAAATGAATAATATAAGCAGTTGTGTACGTCACAAGCATAACCTAATTTCAGAGAAAATAGTAATTTTAAAAGACACTGCTTGTGTCTAATGATATTGTGCCTGTTAAGCACTATATGCTGGTCTAGAGTATTCAGGGGGGGGGCTCTGACAATTGTATTTTTCTGCTTAATAGTGATGGGAGTTTGTGGCCATTTTTGTGGGTGAATATTCCAAAAAGTAAAGAATCGATAAAAAATGACCATCACTATTGCAAACTTTTTTTTCTCTCTTGGGTAACACATTTTCTATAAATTACTTTGCATAGGATGACAGATGGTGTTTCCTTGCATTCCTTCCCCAAACTCTGTGTTTTGGAAGAGTCAATACATATTTTCGTGTTTTGTTATTTTGTATTTCCTTGAAACATTGTGATATTTCTTCATAGATTTAGTACACAGTTTCCTTTCTATCTGCAATGGAACTTTTTCACCTTCTTGATGACTAAAAAAGCCATATGTTGTTTTGTACTATACTGTAATTTGGTTTACATTGCTGACCCAATTATTTATAAGTTGCCAACTATTGTATGAAAAAACAAGATATATTAAGATGCATAAAAACACCAATCAAGGGAAATATATGCAGTACAAAAAAATCAAATAAATTACCCATAGAAAACAGACAATAAAATTTCAATGTACTGTTATACAGCCCATATTAAGCTTAGCAAATACTGATTGTGGCAAATGTGTCTCTTACTGCCCAAATGAAGGTGCTAATGGATATATAATGCCTCCCAAAGTGCCCCTTCCAATGTGCCTCATTAATATGATTTATCTTTGCAGAATTCATATTATTATTCATCTCACTGGCAATTTGAATGATCTTGACCTTATTTATGGACTTTTATAGATTTTGGGCAATATGTACTAAACAGTGACGTTTTAGGCAACTGAGAGATGTAAAGTCTTAGTACATATGCCACATAAGTATATATGTCACAGGATATATGTGAAAGTAGAGGCTCATCAACAGTTGTCCAACTATATATATACTAGCGTATTGCCCGTCAAAAAATGACGGCAATCAGATGTGTATGTTTTAAAAGTTGTTTAGTTATTAATATACATATGGAATTGTAAGGTAGCTAATGTTTTTTTTTGTGTACTACTGAAATATAGAATTCAAATTAATAAATTAATTTACATATTTTTATGCATTGTGTTGAAGAGCTGGCAATCTGTGTTGATGTTGCTGCAGCATTAGTGGTGTGGAGGTGCTGTGTAAGCGTGATGAACGTGTGCAGTGTAATAGTGTGCTTGCGCGATCTGAAACCGTTAACGTAGCTGTGTACTTCCGCATTATCCTAAAATGGCGGATAATGTGTTGTATGCGTCTTAGCGGATTATCGGTACGTGTTTTCCGTGGTTATAGTGCTGTAGCCTGGTTTTCGTTTTGTTCGTCCGTCATTTTTTCTGCGTCGCTCATTGCCAAAGTACTACGGTTTAACGGCTCGCCTCGCTGCGCGAGGCTCGCCGGGCGATGATCGCCTGCGGCGCTCATCACTAAGCCCGCTAAAGTACTACGGTTTAACATTAAATTTGTTTGCCACACAACATGACACTACATTTGTCCCTTTCGCTCATTGCCAAAGTACTACGGTTTAACAGCCGCGATGATCGCCTGCGGCGCTCATCGCTAAGCCCGTTTAGGTACTACGGTTTAACATTACATTTGTTTGCCACACAACATGACGCTACATTTGTCCCTTTTTTTTTTTCTTAAAAGAAATACATTTTTTTTAAATAAAATTATTATTTTTGTAATTTGCAACATATTTCATCAAATGCGTTGGTTTAGGCTGTAAATCCGATGTTGCGCGAGACAAAGTCGTTAAATCTGTGTTAATGCGTAAATCTGTAATTGCGTTTCGTAAAATGAAGTCGCTACTGTCTTTTTACTCATTGAGCGGTTAATCCGCATCCTTTATCTCGTAGTTTTTCTAACACATACGTCTATGGCTGTGTTTTACGCAGTTCGTAGTAGTATAGCCTCGTTTTCATTTTTTTCGGCGGCCATTTTTTTCTCACTTAGCCGATTTTCGATCTTTGTAACTCTGCAAAATCGCTGTAAATTGGAGTTCCACCTCACTTCCAGAGGTCCTGCCTGCTTCCCCAAGCTGTAAGTAACCTTTATTTTATTTTTTTGTGTGTATTTAGTGTTTTTTGGATTGTTTTGGTTCCGCCGCTTACGTCGTAATTTTTTCAGCTCGTATTTTTTTTGTAAGTGCTACGAAGTAATGGCTCGCCTCGCTACGCGAGGCTCGCCTGCAATGAGCGCCTGCGGCGCTCATTGCCAAAGTGCTACGAAGTAACGGCTCACCTCGCTACGCGAGGCTCACCGGGGCGATGAGCGCCTGCGGCGCTCATCGCTAAGTCGTACGCACTACGCAATAGAGCGGTTTAACGGCTCGCCTCGCTGCGCGAGGCTCGCCGGGCGATGAGCGCCTGCGGCGCTCATCGCAAAGTCGTACGCACTGCGCAACGCAGCGTGACGACGTCTCGTAGTTAGACAATTATAATATGTGATATATATATATATATATATATATATATATATATATATATATATATATATATATATACAGTGAGGGAAAAAAGTATTTGATCCCCTGCTGATTTTGAATGTGTGTATGTTTGTCCACTGACAAAGAAATGATCAGTATAATTTTAATGGAAGGTGTATTTTAACAGTGAGAGACAGAATAAAAAAAAATAAAAAAAAACAAGAAAAACTCATGTCAAAAAAAGGTCAATGAGTGAAATAAGTATTTGGTCTGGGCCTGCATGAGTGCTGCCAGCACTGGGGAGCTACAGTTCATTAAGGGATCCATGAATGCCAATATGTAATGTGACATACTGAAGCAGAGCATGATCCCCTCCCTTTGGAGACTGGGCCGCAGGGCAGTATTCCAGCATGATAACGACCCCAAACACACCTCCAAGACGACCACTGCCTTGCTAAAGAAGCTGAAGGTAAAGGTGATGGACTGGCCAAGCATGTCTCCAGACCTAAACCCTATTGAGCATCTGTGGGGCATCCTCAAACGGAAGGTGGGGGAGAGCAAGGTCTCTAACATCCACCAGCTCCGTGATGTCATCGTGGAGGAGTAGAAGAGGACTCCAGGGGCAACCTGTGACGCTCAGATTCACTCAGCTATGCTACCTAGTAACTTCTCATCTCAATGCAAGCCATCACAATTGGGTCCTTGTCATTTCTAATTGTTTGCCATTAGATATAAATAAAATGTTCTGAATCTAATTATTAGTTCATTATGTATGCCTGTTCTCCATATGATTCAGGTTTTAATGTAAGCTGTGAGGTTGAAATATTTATAATAACATTATATTCAGAACATGTTATTCATATTTTCTGGGGAATAACTAAAATGATATGTATTTAAAGTTGTAGTGGTACATTACTATTACTATAGCTATAATTCCTCTTTACACTAACCTCAGCTAAACGTGCAGTTACAATCATTACTGCTGCAATATACAAGGGTCAGACCTTATTTAAATACATTATTCCTGATAAATACCACGAGGGATGCTGCTTTGAGAATTATCTATTTCAGCTCTTCCTAGCCATTCTTAGTGTTTTTCTGTTGACAGTATATTTTCTTATACTGTATAATTCATCATCATCTTTGCCTTCCCATTGCTTGGCCTACAACTCATTTAATAATAAATACTCCCTATGTCATTCTTCCTTTGTTGTTGTCATCACAGTCCCACCAATCCTATGTTATTCCTTGTGCAATCTCTGATACTAAATTGTAGCCATTCTCCTGCCCACTCCTCAAATGGTGTTACAATATATGTGTACTGAGAAACACAAGCTAAAATTAATACTCTAAGATGCAGACACCTAAATAAAAAAAATATCATATGCCTAGTATCCATTATGTCAAAATCATTTATAATTGTTGGTGTTGAGTTCCAACTATTTTGTGTGATTATCATCCTAGCTGTCAAGTTTCCTGGAAAAGACAGCATAATTCAATATTTTACTGGTTGAGAAATATTTCTATGGAAACCAAATTTTAGTTTGCGTTTGCCATTAGGTTTTATTATGCTGTAAACAATGGAACATTTCTATTATTGCAATATAAAAAAACGAATAAAATACACAGCAAATATGCATAAAAACGTAAAGCGATAGACAGTCATGTTTTGGCCTGAGAAGATTCATAAATAATATACGGTTGTGTTATCTGCACCCTTTTGCTAATTGTGTTAAATGCCTTGCACATTTCTTACCCCTGCAGTATGAATCTGTATCATGCAGTAGCTCAGTAATTAAACTGGCACACTAAAAAAAGCTAGTCTATTTAATTTAGTCATTTCCTCATTGTCTAAGGCCATAATACAATGGTGCATTTCAGATCAGAAACTCTGAATGATCATATACTGAAACAGTATTGAATATGAGTTTGTATATATGTAGATATTTGTGGACAATATAATGATTCTGTCATTGTTTATGTTGAGTGATACTGTGGAGATAATTACTCTAACCATTCAGTCATGTCTCGGTGTCCTGGTATTGGGATATTTAGTTTAAAAGGAACACTGCAGTACAAGAAAAAAATACACTTGTTTGTCAAATATGTACCAAACTAACAACATTAACAGTAAGCCATGGACATCAAATATTTTTTTTTTTTAATTGGAATTTTTGAATGCAGAAAACCATTTTGTTACATCACATACTGAGAGCTGGACGATGGCAGTGTGTGTAGTTGTCAGTGAATTGAAGGGTAAGGGAGGAGGGAACAGGCAGACGTCATTGCTTTATAACTAGATAAGACTGACATTGACACCACATCTTTCCCCATCACTGGTCAAGAAGCAGGACGTTGCATTTCTGGGGAGCTATGGATGTAACCTTTGATGCAAACACCCTTCTCACATGCACAACTTCCATCAATATTTCATGGATCCCTCTAGGGTGTTTCAGAGGCATCAGAAATTATTTTATTGCACGTAAAATCTTGTTGGCTTTTTCCCTTAATTATGCTCTTAGTCAGATTCAAAGTTTTCAAACATGTATTTTTTTTCATTGTGCAGTGATCCTTTAGTGTTGGCTTTTGCCCATTCGGATTGCAAACCCCACTTACTACTTTCCTATTTTGTATTTCTATGTCCCCATGTCAGTTTAGATATATGTGGAGGTCAAAACGTAGCTGCATATGTATATTTCCATGGCACTGCCCCAGCAGCTTGAGACATCCTGATGCCTCCTGAAATCGTTCTGCCAACGGATTGAACTTTGCTGTTCTTGGCAAAAACAAACCACTGCATACCAAGGTAGACACTCTAAGGTGCGATATAAGATAGTGTCTTCACTGTAAGCACTAAACGCTCTCATTAACATGCATCGATGAACTCATGGACTCTTGACTTCAATGCCTCAGACACATTCAGTATATAATATCAGGAGAAAGTCACACATGAGAAATACATCTATATACATCTATCTGTTTTTACATTTTCGGTTGTACTGTTGCAGCACTTTCATTAGTTAAAGTGGTGCTGCAGTCACAAATTCTCTATCATGCATTTAAAGGAATGGGGTTTAAGCATTACAAAAGTTTTAGTTTGCCTGATAAATGAGTAGCAGAAGAGTTAATACATGTTCTTTTACTCTAAGTACAAACTGCTTTTGGAACCAGTTCAGGACCTCCATCTGACTAACTCTAATCTGGATGTCTCAGGGCATTGCATCACCTTTAAACAAACACATCAACTACTCCTTCTAGTGGCTGAAGGTAATACAGCTAAAACTATTTAAGCGGTAATCCAGATTTTTACATGGATTAAAAAAATGTGAAACCCTCACAGTACTCCTTTTCCATGAAAATACTTTTGTATTATTTAAAATCTGCTTTTTTAATGTGCTATTCTAGCAATGTTGCTATGTTAGTCTTCCTTCAAGTATCAATTGCAGATTATCCCACTGATGTGTAAGTATTTGTCAGATATTGGTGAAAGTCTTGTATATCCATTTCTGAAAGGCTTAGATTTGTTTATCCAAAGGGTTATGTGTCATTATCCCAAAACACTCCCCTAATCATCTACAGACCATATGTTATTATGCAGAAAATGAGAAAGCATGCCTAAAGATTTAGAACCATTCCTCCAGGCATTTCACAACAGGAACATAACTTTGAATCTTCATATTCTATGCAAAGTTCCTCTAAGGGTACTTGTTCCCTATTGTGCTTAACCCTACTAAATTATTTATATAAGAAATGAACTGGGTGAATTCTTATGTAATATCTTTATTACATAGTTTAGACAGCAATGAATGATTTAAAAACAATTAAAACATAATATTAAAACCAACTATAACAAAGAGATACCTTTGTGTTTAGCAATTCATTATTACACTTTAAATCACTGCTGTGTGAATTGCTAACACTTTATAACAATGTACTAGTGTGGATATTGGGGACTATGGGCCTCATTCAAATGTGATTTAACCAATTGAATAGGGCTCTATATAAGCACAGAGCATATTTTTTACAGCAAGTTTTAGTTACTGAAGACCTTGCTTTTGGATAGAAGTTCACAAACTAAAAATGTCTGTAAAAAAATATGCTATGTGCTTATATAGAGCCCGATTCAATTGGCCGAATTGAATGAGGCCCTATATATACTAAAAGAAAAGTCTTCAATAAGTATTGTGTTAGTCTTTTACTCCTCTCTATTAGTAGTATACAAAAATAATTCTACTTCATAAAGGAGGACAGACCAATAATTGATATGGGTACTTATAATCAGTTATACAAAATTAGCTCTTTACTGACAGGTTTCCTGTTCTAAAGTGTAATAGGTTATTCGGATTCTGGCTCCATAAGTATTCACCCAATACAATTAGCCACAGAGACAGGTTTTTCAGCCAGGTAAAAAAAGTTATATTACTCTGGTGCTAATTGCTTACTCCGGCTTTCTCTGACAGTGTCTATTAGGGAGTATACCTCACTTTCATATCATACAATGCTAGTTAGTGTTCAGATATAATCAAAGTACAATCTCAATGTCAATCCAATCCTTGGGCATATAATGCTTTTTAGTAGCCCCAATATACATTACTACATTCGATGTATAGCCTTACTTTTCCACATGGGGACAATCACATATAATAGTTGTCAAACTATGAAACGAAAACAAGGCTATACGACCCCTAAAGCCACAAAACACCACCAAGCACATACGTATTTTCCAAAAAGCTGTACGAGGTACAACATACACTATTAGCAAGGACGCTAAATCATCCACATACACATTCGCCACCATTTTACAACACTAACCTACATAATTGGGAAGTAAACAGCTACACTAAAGACTTTGTCTGCAGATTTGTCTTCGGGTTTTACCTACATATATCTTATTACAAATACAGGTGGCTATGTAAATCACACCTGTAGATTTGCCCTATTCAATTAGTTAAATCACATTTGAATGAGGCCCATAGTCCCAATATCCACACTAGTACATTGTTATAAAGTGTTAGCAATTCACACAGCAGTGATTTAAAGTGTAAGAATGAATTGCTAAACACATCAAAGGTATCTCTTTGTTATAGTTGGTTTTAATATTATGTTTTAACTGTTTTTAATCGTTGCTGTCTAAACTATATAATAAAGGTATTACATGAGAATTCACCCAGTTAATTTCTTATATCTTCAAATACTACCAAGATATTGAAGCATCACCTTCCTCAGCCATGATGGAAATTTGGAATAACTCTTTACTCCCCTTTAGGATTTTATCTAGGTTGTTTTTAAATGCTATATGTGCATTGTATTGCTCTGGTCTCACCCCATGCCAGGAGCCATTTCAGCCTCTTCACTCTTCACATTCACTTTCTCTCTCTTTCTTCATTTAGAGTCTCACTGTACCAGGGGCGGAGCTACCAGTGATGCAAGCGGTGTAATGCTCCAGGGCCATCATCTGAGGGGGTCCAGCTATGAAAAGGGGTCTTGGGAGGTGCAGCTATGGGAAATGGTCTTGGGGAGGAATGCTGTGATGGGAAAGGTTCTCAGAGAGGGGAGCAATAGGGCAAGGGGTCTTGGGGAGAGGCACCAAGTGGGTTGATTCCAATGTGGGGGGCCCAGCACAAACAATGGCTGTCCCCCTTGGAGTGAGGGTCCCAATTTTTTTTGCACCGGGACTCTACATTTTGTAGCTCTGCCACTGCACTGTACCACCTTTTCGACCGGCATTTAAAATGCTATTTTATAGACTCACTCTACAAAATTAAATTCCCCATTAGCAGGTTATCTGGCCACCAGGTGGAGCATAGGTTATCCCACATCACCCTCTTGGTGTCTTGCCTAACAACAGACACCATGGCTCAATTACTGCATTATACATTTACTGTTCATACCTCCTCATCACAAATACTTGTTTTATCTAGCCCAACCATCCTCTCCTTTTGCAACTCACCCAGACATCAAACAACCATTTACCAACTGGCCACTTTCCACAAGGAGATTTATTTTTGCCCATAAACACCAGCAATTAATCCTTGTCCATTCCCTCCCCTATTTTCATATTTTGTTTGATAAAACTCTGTAAGCCTGAGAGTGCACAATCGAGCAAAGCATTTTGTATGAAAGGGTTATAAAACCTGACTAATTGCTCAAGACTAGGGTGCATGGTGATCTTAGATTAGAGATACTTCATTACAACATGCCCTAATTTTTAAATCAGATTTTACCTTGGTATTACTAATTCCCACTAAACCACTTTCACACTAACAGGCAGATCCATTCAACTTCAAAAGCATGAAACCTATACATTGTATTAGCCATTTTTCTCTATAGTATATAATTCCTGAGTCATTCCAAATTATTTGTGTAGCTCCTCTGTATGCTAATGTATCTCAAAATGCAAACTTGCTGATCCGCGTACCAGATAAGTGTGGGGGAGAGGATATAACGCCATGATAACAAAAGCATATTGTTTTGGTCACCACAGAGACAGACAAGCTGACTGTGATACTAATTAGCACATGAAAAAAATAATTAGTATCTGTGTGCTGCTTATTCGCATATGAATACAGCTCAAACGATCCAGAAAAATTCAGGAAAAAATGTCTAATTGACATTTTTTTATACTTTTTAAAAAGAACATTATTTATTACCTATTATAATGCGGCACTGGAATAAATATTAATAATATTTAATCTTATCTTGTATATAAAAGTGAAAAATGTACTGTAATGTTATGACTTTTTTATTTTGCACATTATCAGGTTTGGTTATTCAAAGAAACATACAAAAAATATGTGTCCCCAGTACAATGATAGTTTAGTAATAATTTTCCATGCAAGTACAGATTGTTAAAAATGTGAAAGTTACCCTTGTGCCTGTTAGATCCATCCATGTCTGAAAATTCAATATGGTTTTCATCAGCCCAGTAGATTCTTTTGTTGACATAATCTATAGTTAGAGTCATCGGTCTGGAAATCATTGTTTCTATGACAACGCTTTGATTGGTGCCATCCATACCGACACGGCCAATGTGTGGATATTCACAACAGTCAATCCAGTACAAATACCTGTGTAAAGCCAATAAACAGCGTGTTTACACCAGAATTACTGCAATCCTACAAGGAGATATACATGGCTTAGAGATATAAATCGCACATATGAGTTATAGAAAATGATTTCTGGGTTTCTACTTTCATTTCATATAATGGCATTTTTGAAAAGTTTACATATTTGGTGTGGATTGAAACAATTTATTTAACCATTTAAAATTATATTAAAGTTACATTTGTACATTTTATCATGAAATAGAGTTTCATTACTTAATTTCATGAAAACTGACTGTACATTGTACTAGTCATTTTTCTTTACAGTAAATGATGCTTGAGAAAGGCAGCATGTTTTTGTGGCTAATGTGCAGTTCGGTATGCTAGTTTTTGGCTAGAGTACTTGATAAGCATGTTAGAGGAGTTCTAACTGAATTACAACATGGCGGTCATTGGGCCATTTTCTATTAGCTACATGCAAATGCCTTGAACTCATACATTTGGCTTCGGGTGTTTTTTTATAAATGTTTATATGCATTCTACTGATTTAATAATTCATTAGTGCCAATAAGTAATATTTGCCGAATAAGTAGCGATATTAAGAGTAATTTTAAGTGTGTATACATGAATAAATTGGGCAATAGAATAGGGCCCATTAAAGGGAGAGACGAGCAGAATTAGCACATCTAAACATCAAATGGAATTAGCATAAAAAATCTAATTGAATTAGCACAAATCTCCAAATCGAATTAGCACATCAAAACAACTTATTAGTATCAAGAACCACCCATTTGAAGAAAAAAAGCACCACAAATAATAGTGGATTTCTCAGGAATGGTCCTCCTAAGGAACAACCTTAAAACAACTGGATTTAGGGGTGACATTGTCGTTTTAAAGTAGACATATGATAAAGGTGAAGTTAAATGAGTTAATCATCTTAACTACTGAGGATGAGATGCTCTAAACCAATGGTTCGCAAACCTCTACTCAAGTCCCACAAGCCAGGCCATGATTTTCAGATTAACACTGTTTTTTCTTCATATGAAATCTACTAATACAGAACAGCTTTAGTTATAGTAAATATAAATAAGATATCTTAAAACTCATAATTGAATTTTTAAAGTTCTTTTGCATACTATAAATATATATTTTTTATCTTTTCATGCACAAGAAGTCAAGCAGTTGATGAAGTGTGTAGATAAACAAGAATTTACTTAGTATTTTCTCATACCTGGTTTGTGGATCCAAGGCCAAGTCTCTTGGAAATTTTATTTTCTTGCTAACGAGAATAGTAGGATATAAGCCATTTAATTTAGAGAGCTCAATAACTCTCTTCTCTGTGTCAAACCAATAAAGATTCTTTCCAATCCAGTCCACAGCTAATGCATTAGGTATGGCCGTATTATGTACCACCTTAAAATAGGGAAAAGAACACAACATGAACAGGAGACTTCATTACTGATAATTTATTTTGTATTGTGAAAAATCTACAACATTGTTTAATTGCAGTGACATCTACTGGAAAATGATATGATTGTAAATGAAGCAATTAAACTCAGTTTGGGATACAGCCTTTTTAATAATTTAATGAAAGGGAACCTTTCACTTACACACATGTCCTTATACAAACATGTAGAGAAGTTCAATATCTATGTCAACGTCCATATAATTTTGCTACCAGAGTTTTATATGTAATAGTAGTGAGGTGAATAACATAATTAAGTTATCTGACACCATTTTGGAACTGCAGCTGTGATCATGTAATACCACTACTCATTGTTTTTTCACTTAAGCTATGAGGTGGTGGGGGGGGGGGCATGACCCAAGGGGCTCTTGTTTTTGGACCCTAGCATGTTCACCCTATGTTCACAAATGTAACACCTTTCTTTCTCCTTATACACGGACCAGTAACTTGCAAACTAGATGAGTTCCATGGAGCTATGGTCGGTGGGGCAGGTGCAAAGAATGTGGGCGACAACAGGGTAGGGGGCCTCGGTGAAGGGTGATTTTTAATTTATTAGTGGAGATGGGTAGAAAATATTTTATAGAAAGGTGATTTGATCACCCTCTGGGTGATCTGACCAATTACATAAATTTGGACTGACCTGTTACAAGCGCCAACCTTGTATAGAGGAGTTGTAAGGAAGGCCCCAAAATTATTTTACACCTGAGCCCTCCATTCATTAGCTTCACCAATGGTTCCATTACATATACAAACATAGGTAGTCACCTCTATGTAAACCAATATACACCTAGAAGTTTTGTTCTGTGATAGATCTGAGACCTGTGATGGCTATTTCATTTTGTTCAGCAGTCCCTATGAATTCACATCTTTGAAAGGCATTGATCCAAACCAAATATAAAATATTTTAGATAGATTACAGTTTTTCAATGAAAGCCTTTATCAAAAATCTTGAAATGTGTTATATGTGGCATCATTTGATGCTGTTCTGGTAGAGACTTCGACTTCCTGTGTTACTGGTTTTTAATTACATAATGTAAGTTATCTAAATTATTTTAAACATTTACAATAACAATTGCACACTATATTAGATGTAATAAAATAAAAGCATTATATTTTATATTAAGCTTTAGTATTTTATATTACAGCAATAAAATACAGGTGTACATATTAAAGGACCATTTACCTCACTATAAGTGCTCTTCATGGTGGGAAAGAGCACAAGAGTCTATGTGAAAAATGATCTATTGCTTTTTTTAATTACACTAATAACAGCTAAAAAACTGCCGTCTTAGGTTTGTCTACAAACACACTGCTGACTGTTCCATGATTAACAACATTAACAACATCTGCCGACACGGGACGGTGCAAGCTCCGTGAACACAAGATTTATGTTTTTTCTCTGCATTCATGAATGCAATGTAATCAGCCTTCAGTTAACCCACAAGTAACAGATTTAGGAGTTTCCAATAGTCATTTCCCTGCCCAGAGGAATTTGTGACGGGTTAACTCTGCACCAGCTGTTGCTGTCAGTCTGCCTGGGAACTTGCCAGAGTCTCATGTAAACAGACACTGCATTTATATTTTTTTTCTGTGCAAAAGGCACCTATTTCACAAATTCGAAAAAAGTATTTCAACATGTTTTTAGGAGTACGTTACAGTGGTGTGCTCCAAGTTGTGCTAAATTAGCTGGCTCCTTAAGGATATTTCAAACAAACTGAGAGTTTGGTGACACTTGACTTTACATGGTTAAAAACCTCCTTGATGACTCACTATAATTTTATTTATAGAGTAGGGAGTGCATTATTCAATATATACTTACCTTCACATCACTTCCATTCACAAACATTCTATTTACACGACTCCCATTGGATCTGCTGGAATCAATCCAATAAATGACCTCTTCTCTGTAATCAAAGTCCATCGCAATTACATTGTTTAGTCCCTGTGTAAAAATATAAGATTTTAAATAAAAAGTTCTGAACTTCAGGTAAATTGAAATAGCATATGAACAGGTACCTATTGTAATGGAGAGCTACAGTACATATTACAGTATACCAACAGAGGTCATTAGAGGTCAAAGTGTTTTTGTCAAGTTTGTGTTTTAGTTTTTTCGTAAAGAATATTAAAATGAGCTACACATTCTACTAGTCATATTATTGTATGAAAGATATTTTGCTACTGTTTATTCATGTAATAAGAGAAAATGATATACAAGTATTTACTGTAATACAAATGGCTAATACAGATTTTGTAGTAAAAAAAAATGTTTTAAACCCCAATACGGTCCATTCAATTATGCTTTTACTGGGGGCAATCAAGGCCTTGGTTATAGCACCACTGTGGACATTTTTTTATATGACATTTTGAAAACCTAAACTCTATAATGGGCAAAATAAATAAATTATCACCTCAGACCCTCAGAAAGCTGCAGCAACCAATATCTATGAACCAAGAGGTCACACCACATTGAGGCCAAGAATCATAGGGCCTGGTCAGTACTTGGATGAAAGATCACCTAGGAACACCAGGGTTTATATGCTGTGGCCCAGTGGAGAAGGAACTGGCAACCTACTCCAGTATCTCTGCCATGAAAACGAAGTGGATCAGCATGGTGTGTTGCGCTCCATGAGGTCACGGAGAGTCGGACATGATTGAGCAACACAAACGCACATATATATAAATATATATATATATATATATATATATATATATATATAAACGACAGTGGATCTATAAGCTGCTTTGACAACAGTGCGCAACTAAATAATCTAAACTTCTATTCTTTTACAGTCTTCTCAACCTTAGAGAAGCAGATCATCAGAAATCTTAATTAATTTATAAAAGTCCAAAAAATGTATAAAAGTCCATATTTATTTAATGTTTGTATTGTTTATTTGTTGTATTGCTTGCTCTAAACATTTTGCCAGTTATCAAATGTACTTCTTCACATTTAATATTGTACATATAGCTCTACACTTTTTTAATTAATACTTTTTATTGTTACAATATGAACACTAATTCAATATGCAAGCAAAGTGACATAATGATTAATCGTTCTGTAGTCGTTAATATAAGTAACTCCAAGCACCTTTGTACTAAAACCTTTTGTGTGTTCTATACTTTGTTCTACCCACAGAGACAAAGAAGTTTATAATTAAGAGATGGCCATAAAGTTATGCTGCACACATTGTCTCAGTTAAATGAGGAGTAAACTAAAACCTATTATATTTTAATCATAAGGATTCAGATATTCCTCAGTGATAATCCAGGATATCAAGACATAATTAACCAACAAACCGAACTATAATAATCACTAAGATCTAAAATAGAGTATATGCAACGTGACATGGAATTATCAAGTAACATTAATTTAAATTAGTACTGATCAGAAGACTTAATTGAGCAAACCTTAGATGCACAGGAACATTTCATGCATTATTATAAGGTTAACTCTCAGCTTCTCTGTTGATAACTCAAATTTGCTAAATCATAAGCAACTTTAAATAACTGGACTAAAAGCTCTTTCTTTATTACCACTGCAGCGTCCCTATATCTTCACAATATTTTTGAAGTTACAGCAGTTTGAGCCAGTGTTGATCTAAAGCGTTATTTATTTAAAAAAAATGTCACAACTTAAAATACACATCTTTGGTATTCTGAAACTAGACATTTTCTTCACGATTAAAAAAAAAAAATAAAAAAAAAATATATATATATATATATATATATATATATGTTTATTACTGTATTGTATTCACCATTCATCTACTGCTTCCTATTTTAATAGAATACCTTTACCTTGATGCTTCTATCAAAAGAGGAATCATGCAGGAAATGGTGAGCAAAATGCAGTAATTAACATTTTCATTACATTTTAGTCATATTTTGCAATGAAAATCTAGTTATAACATTAGGTATGGTTATTGGAATAAGCACATCACACTTTCAGATCACATTGCTGTTTAGTGGTTGTGCTGTGGTTAATGAATATGGTGATACATGCAACACATAACGCACCCATAAAATGACCTGACCATGATGGCTTCCAATAAGATAAGAAGTAAATAGGTAGTAACCTATTGTATATCCACAAGAAGTACATTTGTTTTAGTTAAATGGGATGCTATCACAACAAGTTTGTTTCTCATTAAACTGGCTATACATTGTACTAGCCATTAAATTATTCAAGTAACATTTGGTATTGTTTGTGCTACATACAATTTGCAGCTCAATATCAACATTTGCATTTCATTGTATTTGATAAGGGAAGATCTAACTGCATAATAACACTGGGGGTAGTTTGCTCTTGTTTGTTTATGTGTTTCCAAAAACAGTGTGCCACTAATTAGGACACAAAAGTAGATCATGGTCTACAGCACACCATGCTGATCCACTTGATATTCATGGCAGATATACTGGAGTTGGACACCAGTTCCTTCTCCAGTGGAACACAGCATACAGCTCCTGGTATTCCTAGGTGGTCTCCCATCCAAGTACCAACCAAACCCAACCCTGCTTGGCTTTAGGGTGGTATGACCGCTTGCTTCCCTGACTGGCGTTGAACCCAGGTCACAGAGGTGAAAGCACTGAGTCCTAACCACTGGACCACCAGGGAACCCATTTTAGAATTAAAGAGTTCCTTTAACCAATTTGAAAATATGAGCAGACAAGTTGGAACATAACATAGTTACTATTATGCATGCACAATAAATTCTAGAACTATTCTAAGGGTGCATTAAATACATTAAACAATCAAATGTCTCACCTGTTTAAGCATGGTGTAGTTAGAGCCATCTGTGCTCATTTTTCTTATTTCATGGTGATCAGCAAGAAGTAGAAAAGGATCTTCCTCTAAACTCAAACAAAAATGTTACAATTCACTTCAGACAATGCCGTTATATTCTAAGACAATTGCAAAAAACAGATAAGGTATAATTAATAGCTCATTGAGAATGCCTTTTTAAGCTTCTTTACAAGATCCTAAATGCTATACTTACCATTTGCAAATCAACAATAGAAAGTTGTTTATTTTTCTTTTCTATTTTGAAGACATATAATTGGCAATGACTGATAAGCCAAGCAAATATCTATCAAGAATAAGTGGAACTATCAATTTTCATTATAGGGATAGAGACATCACTGAAGACACCTCGAACAAGATAAATAACACTTGATTCTATGTTATTCTAAGAGACTGATTCATGAGATTGTGGAATATGTTAGACACCATGATAAATGAGATATTTATAATACAACATAAAGCAATATTTCAATCAGATTTGATAAATATACATCATAGGTATGGATTTACGAAATGCTGAAGACTTCAAGTCCATCACTGCAGTGAGCTTCAATGTATCACAAATTTTTATCATTATAATGAGGTTCACAAAGGCCAGCAAGGAAAGCCACTACCTCACCATAGAGTTGTCATTTCCATAATTAATATTTAAAGATATTAATTGTTGTAAAGCTTAAAACAATGTTCATTTAATCCAACTATAGACTGCTAATAAAACCAAAAGCCTCATTCAATTTGGGGCTCACAACTCGATCGCAGACAGCCGAATGTCTGTGATTGAGTTGCGTGCTCCTGTTCGTCTCCGATTGCGATGCTATTTAATTGGCCGGGCTGCAAATGTTATTGCAAAAATCGGAAACCATTGCCGTCGGACGTAGCATTTCCGGGCTTGAACATATTAGGGGGCAAGCACGTAACTCCTGATGCACAAACAGCCAATAGAAACAGAGATCGTCATCATGACCAACCTCCAAGCCCGTAACTCGTAAGTGAAGGGCGTAGGACTTTGAAAACCAACCTCCATTCTTCGAAGTCCTACGGGCTACAAGCTCCGAGCCCCTAGGACTTTGAAAAATGGAGGTTGGATTTCAAAGGAGGTTGAAGCCCGTAGGACTTCACATTGATTGCTGTGATCTATATAACACAACAATTGAACATGAAATCAAGTATTGTAGAATGTTGTGCTATTAATTCTAAGACCTAATATCACTTTCACTCTTAATAAAAGTGCAGTATTTATTTTTTATTATCTTTTAAAGTGCTCTGATTTATCATTAAGTCCTTTGCGAGACCTCCATGATACCAGTAACTTGTGGTAAGATATTTTCCATTTGCGGGCTTGATGGAGTGGTTAGCGAGGGGGAATCGGATCAATTAAATAGCGATTTGAGATTTTAGCATAGCAACAGTGAAAGATCAAAGGCTTGGAGGGCTTTAACTTGAGATTTTTAATATCGCTATAATCGCAGCACTGATCCTGTAACTCAATCGGAGCCCGCAAACTGACGCCAATTGAACTGCAAAATAACTTGCTGGCTCCATTTCCGAGCCTGGATCTCCCGAAAGCCTCAATTGAATGAGGCTCCAAGTTAGGACCTCCTCCTACATATTTAATTCAGGGACACTGTTAGGAGACGGCACCAGTCGAGTTATAGAGCGCCGTGGAAATGTCAGCTACTCCTAAAACAAATTAGGAGGTGGATCTGACTCTTCCCTAAAAACTGTTTATAGAGTGAATAAAAGTGTATTATAAATCCTTGCAACACTTGCATTGGAAACAAAAACATCTGTAATATAAAACACTTGATTTTTGAAATGTATGATAGTAATATGCATTGTTTTCTAAATATTCTTTGTTTGTACAGGATTAGAAGCCACACATCATACTGAATCAAGTATTATTTTAAGCATGACTTCTAACTTTTGATTACAATTATTAAATGCATATATAATGATCCAATAAAGAAAGAAAAATAAGAATGCAAGTTGGCTGTCTGACGAGGCTTTGAAAGTAGCTCAGGAAAGAAGGTAGTGGAGATAGGAAAAGATTTGTCCAACAGAATGCAGAATTCCAGAGGATAGCAAGAAGAGACAAGGAGACATTCTGCAATGAGCAATGTAAATAAATACATTGCTCATTAAGTGGGTAAATCATGAGATCTCTTAAAAAAACTGGGTCTCTCAAAGGTATCTTTTATGCCCAAATGGACGTGATAAAGGACAAAAATGGTAGGGACTTAACAGAAGAAGACCAGATAAAGGGGAGATGAAAGGAATACACTGACATTCTTCTCAGGAATGATCTCAACAGCAGTGATGACCTCAATAGTTTGTATAGTGAGCTGGAGTCAGACATCTTAGAGAGTGAAGTGAGATGGGACCTAGGAGCCTTGCTGATAAGGCTGCAGGAGTTGATGGAATCCCAACTGAACTATTCAAAATCCTACTAGATGATGCGGAGAAAAAGAAAGATCAGTCTACATCCCATACCAAAAATAAAGGGCATTGCCAAAGGGTGATACAATTATTGAAAATTTTTACTGATTCCACATGCCAGGACAATGCTAAAGATACTGCAAACTTGGCTCCAACAATATATGGACTGGCAACTATCACATGTGCAAGCCGGGATCATTAGAGGAAGAGGCACAAGAGATCAAATTGTCAATGTCCGCTGGATAGGGAAAGCAAGAGAGTTCCAGAAAAAACATTCACCTCCACATTAGACTACTCTAAAGCCTTTGACTGTGTGGATCACAACAAAATGTGGCATGTCCTTAAATAGATGGGTGTCCCAGATCACCTCATTCACCTCCTGAGGGATCTTTATATGGACCAAGAAGCCACGGTCAGAACCAAAGATGGGACAACAGAATGGTTCAAGATCGGAAAAGGAGTACGACAAGGTTGTATACTGTCACCTTATTTATTCAACCTATACACAAAATACATGATGTGCAGGGCCGAGACAGACAGATACAATATTTCTGGGAGAAATATCAATCTCAGATACGCTGGTGATTCTATTCCAATGAGGAACAAAAGGGCCTATTGCTGAGGGTGAAAAAATTGTACAAAAGATGGCCTGTTGCGTAGCCTTAAAAAGATGAAGAGCGTGGCAAGCCGCAATCTCAGTTCCTGGCAAATAAATAGGTAAGAAGTGGAGGTGGTGACAGACCTTTTTTTCCTGGGCCCCACAAGCTATGCAGATGGTGACTGCGGCCATAACATTTTTGGGGATCTGTCAATACTTCTGGGTCCCAAAAGGCTCAATCAGTTTGGGAAACACTAGTTTGTAGAAACTGTTGCAATCACAGTGGCATATAATGTGCAGAGATTTAAAGGCACACTCAACAACAAGTTGGTTTCATATAAAAGAGCATTAAAAATTATTGTGTACCGGACATTTTTCTCTAGAGTAAATAATGCCTAAGATGTTCAGCATGTTTTGTTTGGGTCCTTAATGAAAATATGTGGCTTAATATACCAATTTAAGACTGAGAGAGCTTGTTTATGGCAGGGAAGGAATCTAACTGCATGGTAACCTCACGGTAACCCCAAAAGACAGACATGTAGACTGTGATCCCTATTAACACACCAAAGCAGCTAATTATGATTTGAGAGCTGCTAATGGGCATACAAATACAGAAGAAATAATGCTGTTTTTCTTGGAAATTGTTCACTTTATAAACAAATAGCTAGTATAATGTAGAATTCGTTTTTCATGCTCATTAAGAATAACTTTAAACATTTTTAATTGAACACAAATTGGAAGAAACCTTGAAAGCAGAAGAGGGTGCAACTGCAGTCATGGAAATTAGATAGTACCTCCCTGTGATTTCAGTAAGAAAATGTTATTTGTTTACAATGCTCCTCTCTGCTTAGGAAGCAGCTTAAACACGCAGATCAGTAAAATCAATGACTGAACATTTTTGTAATAAATTAAAAACATATATTTTTTTCCTTTCAACAAATCCTTTTAATATGTGCTCCTTCCCTTCTCAAAAGCTTCTCTGTGCGCAGCAAGCACTTGATAATTCTCAATATCATAATATATTATAATTAAGCTTGAGAAAGCATAATTGGACCAAAGTCTATGAAAACATACAATTAAAAGAATTTGGATTTATTTTTGGTAAGTTTTTACTATGTGGCCTTTTAACTAAGAAATTATGATAAAGGACCCATCATTTTTAGAAAATATAAATATTAAATTCATCCTTCCTTCATTTTGCATACTTTACAGGAGGTCCCCGACTTACAGACGACCCGTACTTAAGAACATTTTTTGTATGAGTTTGCTTTTATGTTCTGTTTGTTATAATTAAAAGAGAGAGCACAATAGTTTCTGTAACTTATTATTAGAGTACCTGGGTATTATTATTATTATTGCAGTATTAAACTGTATTATTAATACCACCACATATGAGCCATTACAGTATTGTTATTAATATTATAATGATAACAGTATTACATCGTATTATTATTACTACTACCATACATGAGCCATTAAAGTATTGTTATTATTATTATTATTATTATTATTCATTAGGGATCCGAGTTACATACAAACCCAACCTAAAGACATTCTCAGAAACGTCTCTCGTCCATAACCCTGGGACTGTCTCTATTTGCAATTACTGTGCGACTCCACTTTGTTTTCTTGCCTGTTGCATTTGTTACTTTCTAAGGTGGGTGTGTCCTTGTAAACTAATGATCCTCTCTTTAGTCCTACTGTCAGTTGTAGATGCCCCATTCCCATTGTGCATTCAAAGTAGTAGAATAATTACACAAAAAATAATGAATTGATTTTTATTCCGAAAACAAGAGGCATTTATCTACTGTATTTCTTTAAGGTAGTAATTTTTAGGAATTGGACCACAGTTATTCTTCTATTAGGACTTTTTAAAGGTCTCAAAGGAAGGATGAAGAGAAAAGACCAAATCAGATTGCTAATCACTAGAATAATATATGACCACACTTAATCTTTATATTTTATATTTGTGCACACAACTCGTCATTCATCAGTACATAAATGTCATGTGATACCTGAGAGAGATTTGCAGCCATTTGGATTTTCAGGATGTATTTCATAGCCATCTGCACATAAGCACTTGTAGGTTCCATAAGTATTGATGCATTGCTGGCTACAGGGGAAGCCGGATAAACATTCATCAATGTCTACACATGTTTTGCCATCATTCTTCAATCGAAATCCAGGCCAGCATTTGCACTATGAAAAAAATATATAATCCTATCAGTCTGTGTTATTGCCAGTGATTGTGTTCTATAAATAAACCAGATGCAATGAAATTTAAATACATTTCAGCACAGTAAATATGATATAGTACTGTGAAATTGTACAATGCAGCAAAATAAAATGATTTTCTTATATTATTTTAGGAAAACGGATTTGCTGAATAGTTCTTTTATTTATTCATTTCTGTTTAGTAAGATTAAATATAGATGTATTGCCTATCATTGAATCAATTAAGCAATTCTGTCATTTAAATGATATATAGGGTAGGTGATTATTATGACACAATGCAACATTAATGCCGTATTTCCAGAGTATTTCCAGAGTGCAAATGCAAGTCATTCAGTATAGATTGAGATATTGTACCTGTAGCAAACATATATTTAA
The DNA here is from genome assembly GCA_027410445.1 of Discoglossus pictus. Classification (NCBI taxonomy): domain Eukaryota; kingdom Metazoa; phylum Chordata; class Amphibia; order Anura; family Alytidae; genus Discoglossus; species Discoglossus pictus. The sequence goes on from CM050173.1 coordinate 44,814,412, forward strand.
AGTTCTGTTATATTACTAAAACTAATATTATTACTCTTTTTTTCTATATCTTGAATAGTGCTACATATATGGACTTTATTAAATACAAGAACATTATACAATGGTTGAGGTCCATTGTTGTGGGAATGTATAGTCTAGAAGAGAAGAATGGATGCGTGACGTAAAAGGGGTTAGAGCAGGGGTGAGCAAGTACGGTCTTGGAGGGCCACACACAAGCCTAGATTGAAGATATAATTTCTGTGAGTCAATCAGGATGACTGAAGAAGTGATTGACTCTTCTGTGCACAGCAGGGATATCATCAAACCCAGGCCTGTGTGTGGCCCTCCAGGACCGAACTTGCCCACACCTGGGTTAGAGAGATGCATGGTGGAAGACTATTCAATCATCTGACTAGATTGACTGTTGAAAGTGGCTGTGTGCCATGTCATATGAGCCAACAGGACAATTGGGAGGTTTGGTTGTATATATAAGAGCTATTCAGAAAAGAGAATTTGTAGGGAGCACTGGAAGTTGTGTACTATGGGAGAGAATTTAACAGAGGAACACATTAGTCTCTGTAGCGTAAGTACAGCATTGGAGGAGCTACATAGTAACCAGGGGTGATGAGTAGACATATTTGGAAAAGTATCAATAAACAAGGCAGGTTTGGTATTTATTATTATTTATTGATTTAATGTTCCAGTGCATATGGAGCCAATGGAGAGATGGAGGATTGGTAAAGGAGGAATGGTACAGTTGGGTTAAAGCTTACTCAGTCTCTTTTTTTTTTTTTTATTATGACATGGTTGGCAACTCCATTGCCTTGAATGAAAAGGAGACAACAAGGTATGTACTGTATAAACTATTAATAAAAAGGTGAAACACTGAGTGTATGGTTTAACCCATGCGTTAGTATGGTAGATAAGTATTGGTGTAGCATTCTATGACCATACCCTTGTATAGGTAACAGGAAGTCAAGAAACTGGTGGAAGAGTTGGAAAGGACTTTATCCTCACAAACTAAAGCATTTTATTTTTATTTTGCAATAACAGTTTTCAATTATTCATAAAAAAATGTCAGCACAATATCTAAAAACTTGCATGTTAACAATTCTTTAATAAAGATCTGCACTTCAACGAAAAAAATGACCTCCTGTGAGAAATTGATAAATACAAATTATACATATGTAGGCTTTTAATGCAAATCCATTTTGCTAGATATTTCTGAACATCTGGATAAAAGGAATTCAAAGCATTTTAATTAGATTCCTACTACACAATAATGCACAATATTCGGTAGCCTTATTTTCATATGTTAAGGAACTATGACCTTGTGCATTGCATTTGAAGTTTATTTATCATACACTTCACATGTCTGCACATAGTTTGCATGTTTGCAGTGTGAATAAACTTTAGTGAAAGAACATTTCAATTTCAATGGAAAAATGAACCTTGTGGAATAAAGAAATATTATTGGTGGCAGTACTATTTCAGATTTTTTCTAGTGTAGAAAGTTAATCATACATGGAGAATTGCATATAATTTCTATGTTTCTGGTAGAATTAGTGCCTGTTAAATCAAAATGTTAATCTGCTACTTATTGTGGTAAGCATGTATATCCCCTCTTGGGTCACTACCTTAATGAAGCTATGAGCTATACCATGATGGGCAGGTCATAGCAGAGAGGTCAGACATATTATGGTCCAGTGGATAAGGAACTGCCAACCCACTCCAGTATCTTTGCTAAGAAAACACAAGATGTGCTCAGAGTGCTGCAGTCTATATGGTCAAGGAGGGCCGGATTCGACTGAACAACTAAACCAACCAAACATATATATAAGTCTATAATTTATTGCCTGTCACTCAGTCTTTCTGATTCTCCCCTCTAGCCTTGATTCTTTTTTTTATATTATTGTTTAATCATTGCTAATTATTCCCAATAGAGTTGTACCAATACACAGAGGATGAAAACACAGTCCAGCATTTCAGTCTTATACTTGTTCGTGCATACTGAGCATGTGAAAATCCACATGGAATAATTACCAATGATTAGACTTTAACATAAAGATATTGAGCCAAGAGGAAAAATCATAAAGCATAATGTTCAAACAAGAATTACAAACATCAAAGTTGGTTCACTGCAAAAAAAAATTATATTTTAAAACAGCAGTCAACTGATAAAATATGTGTTACTATAATGTACAATGTTTGGAAGTCTTTTTTGTGTCCAGTTATAAAAATTTGACTATACAAGGTAACAATATAAATTTTATTTCTACATGTTGCAGAATCTGAAATGATTAAATTGGTAGTATTGGGTATGTTTGTGTCATATGGACATATTTTATAGTCTTCCAAAGACAGTAGTATCCCATCTCCCTCACTGTCATCAACTCTAATATTTCTTCTACAACTCGAGCCAGTTGTGTGAGCTATGCCATGTATCATTTTAGTAAGTAAGGAGTTGGGGCCTACACTAATTAAGCAAAGATAATGGAGTTAAATAATGGAATTTGAACCATGGTCAGATTACCCATTAGGCCAAATAGGCAGTCACCTAGGGGCACTTCCCGTTAAAGGGCACCCATTTTTTAGCTTAAAAAAAACTAAAAAATAATTTTTGACTTAAAAAACGAAATACTGCAGATCCCAGCTATGCTACGTAATCCCTTTAGTAAGTAAAGAGTTGGGGTCTACACTAATAAAGAGAAGATAATGGAGTTAAATAATGGAGTTAGAACCATGGTCGGATTACCCATTAGGCCATATAGGCAGTCACCTAGGGGGCACTTCCCTGTGAAGGGCACCCATTTTTTAGCTTAGAAAAACCCTAAAAAAATATTAAACTAAATACTGCAGATCCAAGCATAGGAATCAAAATTTATTTTATCTAATTAAAAACGGGCTGTATGACTTTTCTTCCTGATTACTTATGCTCTTAGACTCAATTCTTTTCAAACAATTTTTCATTGTACAGTGCCCTCCCATACAGAAATATAAATAGTATGGTCCACCATCTGATGCATTTGATAAACAAGTAATTGCTTGGTGTGTGTATGAGCGGTTATGTTGTTAAAATGTCTGTTATGGGGAAGTGTCTGTGATTTGCTCACATAGCAAAAGAGTGATATACATGCAGAGAAAAGAGAAAAGTGGCTGCATGCATACCTTGAGCCCGCACCCATAGGGGCTCCTCCACTTCACTACCTAGGGACTCCAAAAAGGTGGATTCAGCACTGGTTAGAACAACATAAGAAATACTAGATCTAGCTATATTTGCACGTCTATTTAATTTTTGATTTCCTGTTAAATTTATGGGTTTGTTGCATGTTTAACATATCTTAGAATTCAAGGTCTGAGAATTAGCTGGCCACATTTGCTGTTCTAAGTAACGTCTGATTTGTAAAAAATAAAATTTGGTTGTTTTCTGCATTTTACACCAGATCAAATATAAATTAGGAATTTTTTAACCATGGAATTCAATGAACCACAAAATGAATATTAAAGATTGTACATTATACAATGTTGTTCATTTTAGAGATATAATATTCATATCACATAACAATCAAGAACTCAACCAAGTTCAGATATTTTGTTTGGATTGGGTTATTTTTCAAATCAGAAAATGTGGCAAAAATCAGACAGTGCCTTTAGCAAGCCTAAAACTATAAGCTACTAAAAGAACTGCTGTGACTTTGAGTGATTTGTTTCAGGTTATCATCATCATTTGATCTTTTCCCACCAGGTTACTTAGTGAATCAGCACTTCAGTACATGAAGTAACCTTTAAAAGCGTTGATTCCATCTATTGGGAAATGGGGAGGAAAGTGAATGAAAAACACATTTGAAATAGATGATTCTAAAAGACTATTAAATCCTCGATTGCAGGGTGGTGGAGGTGGAAAATTAAATGTATTCTGCACGCTGATCTGCACTTAAAGATGCAGTAACCTTTAGATCAAAGTAAATGACAAACGGTATTATAACTGAAGGAGCTCTCACTCCAAATTTTGAATTAATTTTAAAACTGGATTTTCCTTATCCTGGGCTGTTGCACTGACATGCTTTTATTTATTCATGAATATTATTAAAAAAACTTATAACTCAACATATAGCTAGTTTTTCATGCTCTTTAAGAATATGCAACAACAGAAATAGAGGTGCTCAATCTGAGAATGAACTAACCTCAATAGTTTAGTTCTCTAGACATGGACTGTGCCTTAGGGAGTTATCGTTACACCTCACTGACGAGGCCCAACTAAGGTGAAACATATGTCTAGGGTTTGCTGTTTTTCTGTTCAGGGTAGAATTGCCTGGTATTTCGGGGCTGGGTCACTCTATTGAGTAAGACCAGACTGATATACTACAGGATATTTCTCCCTGAGAAGGGCACAAGTGAGCTAAAAGAGGTTGCACTCAGAGTGGGTGATCATGTCCATAGAAGTAACCTATTAACGATTGTTTGTTTTCTGATTGAGCTCCTCTGTTTCTATTGTTGCTCTTTAAGAATAACCTAAAAGAATTGATTTTGGGGTGACAGCGTCAATTAAAATTATCTTCCCTCCTCAGAAACCAAAATGGTAGATTCCATTGAAGCATACTTGCATATAAAAGCAAAGTATTCTAAATCTGTATTATTTCATTCTTTTGTTACACGTTTTGCCTAATTTCAAGTGCAGCCCCTAAAAATAATTTATTTTATATAGAGCTCTACAGTAGTCCTAAGACTTCAAATACTATACAGATTCAGACTGGAAAGAGTAGCTCCATTTAATGAGCATCTCATCCAAATCAAATAAACCTAGGTATGAACATTAAATACAACAATTTGATTAATCAATATATTTATTTCACTATTGTTACAGGATATATCAATGAAAAAGGACAATGCCTTTACTGAAGACAAATTAATGAATATTTCATCTGTACATGTTCTTCAAAAACAGTCTTATAAATATTGCTGGCTAACCTTGTATCCCACTGGGAAATCTTGACAGTCTTGGGAACAACCACTGACCCTTTTACTTAAACATTCGTTTATATGGCAGCCTCTCTCATCAGATCCATCTCCGCAGTCATCAGTGGTGTCACAAAGAACTCCTTCGGGAACACACTTTCCATTTTTGCACATAAAAGATGTACTGTTGCATGACTGTTCTGAAAATAAAGAACGCCACAAGTCTAAAAAAAGAACTTCAACATTCATTTTCTAGAATGCAAATAACATGTATAATGATTAACTTTTAAAAAAATTATTTTCATCGTTTCTTCAATTTCTCTGCAGAACAATTAAATATAACTTACCGTATAAAAAAAAATCTTAAACATTGTCAGTTAATTGCTGTGCTATACAAATGGGCTAAGGTGAAAAACAAACTACGGTAATTGCACATTTTAAGACCTCCTTCTTAACGATCAAGCTTTACAAAATCAAGCAATTTAGCTTTGAAAAAGGTAATTTGTTTTTTTTTTCCGATTTATTAAATTATATTTATATATAGAAACCAATTTATATTTCATTGTCGTTAATGTCCATTTTAATTTCTTTATAATCTGTGTTTTCTAATTTGAGAACTTTGAAACCACAAACATTAAAGCAAATTTAAAGCAATACAAATACATAAGAAAGTGGCAACTGCTTGGTTTGAGGTAAGATTATAGAGATAGTGAGATGTTTATCAGACTGTGTAAACTGTGTGGATTATTTGGTGGGTAAATAATACGTATCCACTAATTATGCTTTCAGTGGAGAATTTGATTAAACTTTAACTCCCGTCGATGAATATATGGACCCTCTTGTCTCCATTCCATACAACTATTTGATAAAATATCCGAGTCCCTAAGTATAGGGTGTGTTTGAGCGTGCATGCGTGTGCACTGATCACTGTTTACAACACTCTGCAAAGCTCCATTTGCACAACAGTAACACAATGATTACCTTTTGTTACTTTAGCTCTTTTAATAATGGGAGAAGTCTTAGTTGTCTAACAAGAGCAAAAAAGAGCTAGCCTAGTCCACAAAAATAACTGAGTAGAAAATACAGAAATGAGAAATTCCATCTGAATGCTCCCTAACAAAGTAAAATTTTGATTAAACAATACATATCAAGATGGAAATGTTATGGTTTTATGAACCAATAAATCTCTGGAACTTTTCAAGAAACCTACAATGCAATTTTCAACTTTTATTGTTCACCCAAAAATAATGCTTTAGTAATGCATTATTTGACACATAAAATATGGGAGATCCTGATATTGGACGTTATGATGCATGTGTGGTACTTTATATGATGTTGATGATATATTATTCCGACTGTGATAGCAGGACTTTTGGAGACATTTTATGAATCGTCTACAAGACATATAACGTTGTCAGAATCAAAAATGCTCTGTTTTTTTTATATGAAAACAAATTAATTAAACAATTAGCCAAAATTGACAATTGCTATAAGTCCAGTTTAGCCCCAAATGTTCTATTATGCAATTAAAAGAACATGTATTATAAATTACCAAAGTTGTGTTTTTATTGTCAAATAAATTATATTAACTATATATATTAATTAAAATACCAAAAAAGCATCAAAGATAAAAAAAAATGTGTATGGTCTGTTCAAACATGAATTAAAATGATTTGTAAGCAAAAGCCTCCTTATTATGTGTTCCTATCTGATCATATCCAATTGAATGGAAATACAGACAAAATTAATTGCAGTCTATACTTTCATAAAATTAATTGTCCCTTTTTCCTGTAACTTCAGAACAGAATAAGAGAAAATAACCCCACTTTATCTCAATTAAATGTAATTTATGTATAATACATAGATCACTTGTTTTTAATGCAAAACATTTTTTGTAATGTATAATGCTAGATAGAAATGTATGGACTATAGTGGTCCTTTAAGTGCTTTTTTAGGCTTCAATTTATTTTTACCCACAGAAAATTGCCATCTTTCTGAGAATGTCAGAATGGGTATAACATAAGAAGGGCATCTTTTTTTCGCAATTTAGTAATTTTCTCTTTTCCTACTGAGCTGCATTTTTCCAGTCTTTTTGGTTAGCTGACATTAAAATATTGCAAAAACTGGGCTGTTGAAATTATGGCACCACAATTTTTAATTGAATAAAATGAGAGTTAAAACTTTCAGTAAACAATATTTTTTATGGTAGCTTCTAGTTATTAATACACAGTTTAGTATCATAGTGAGTGATTGCCATAGATTTATTTTAGCAAAACACTTCAGATGGTTGTGAAGTACACAACAAACTAACAACATAAGATACTATGCAAATCTTGAGTTTAAAAGCATGTTCAGACAAAATCTTAATTTTAGCAGGCTCTGCAGATGTATTGAAGTTGCCATGATAGTCATAATATTCCTTTATGGGTCAAGAGAGGTGGTTACAGAGCAAGCTTCCTATGGAATGGAAGATGAAAGTGTCCAATGCTGAATCCACCAATGAATCAACAAATCTCTCCACCCTCCCTCCACGTAAATAGATAACACTCCCACTCAGTCTCCAAGTCAGAAGGAAGTGTGGAAGATATAAATATGGCATCCTTCAAGCACAAGCCATGTCAACTAAAATTCAAATTTTACCTAAAAATGATTTATGTCCAACAGCTATTAATGTTGTTAAATTATTATACAAATTTTAACAAACATTCTTCCCAATCCGTAGTGATCCTTTAAGCCTAGGAAAAATCATAATGATAGACTATTTCTAAAGTATATGGTTGATAGTTTTATATGCAGTATTACTTAGTAAATAATTCTAAACACTCAAGTAAAAACAGTAATAAAATTCTGAACCTGCACTCTGGCACTTTTTGTTTAACGGTGCTTCATCTGAATGATCCCGGCAATCAAAATCTCCATCACACTGCCACTGAAAATTCAGCAAACATCTTCCATCCGCACAGCTAAATTCACCAGGGCCACATTGGCGATAGCCTAGAAAAAGAGATTGACGAGAAAGAAATTGAGATTCATTTTAATAAATCATTTATATTCATGGGAGTACCTCAGGAAGATTAAAACAGAAGTTCATTTCTGAATACGATTTTGACTAATAAATATAATTTAACTTAAGAATTTAAAAGAACACTTGTTTAATTTTTTTTTTCTAAGATTTTCTCCAACAAATTTTAAAATTTTTTCACATTACAACATAATCATCTGACCTTTTTGAGGCTGATACCAATCCTACTGCCTGTGAGGACTGAGCTTGTTTGCTGACATGGTAATTATAGCTGGGGAAAGGGAATAATGTGGTCTGTGCACATTTTAAATCACGATAAGGCTGTCTGGAAGTTATATTTATTTTATAAGGACGTCAAGAGATACAGAAAAATGCACCAAATTTGGTCATTTTTGAGAAATACATTTAAAATAAAGACCTTTCTAGATGAATGTTACTGAAATTTGTAATTTACACTTTAACAAAGGTCTGCATAGTTAGAACTACGGTATTCCCAGTAGTAACATATGGGTGTGAGAGCTGGATCATAAAGACGACTGAGCGCCGAAGGATTGACGCCTGTGTATCATGGTAGAGTCCCTTAGACTGCAAGAAGATCCAATATATCAGTACATCAGGAAATCAAGCCAAACTGTTCACTGGAAGGTTTGATCATGAGGCTGAAACTCAAATATTTTTGTCACGTCATGAGAAGACAGGATTCCCTAGAGAAGACTCTGATGCTGGTAAAGCTTGAAGACACAAGAAGAAGGGGATGACGGAGGGAGATGAATAGATGAGGCAATTGAATCAATGAACTTCAGCTTGATGGAGCTCAGAGGGGTAGTGGCTGACAGATCTACCTCATGCTGCGGCTCATAGGGTCACGGAGAGTCAGACCTGACTGAACAACTAAACAAAAGCAACAACACTAAGACTGACTTATTTTACAATCATGCATCAGCCTTACTGATCCCTTTTTATCATAGAGCTAGCACATGCTCATTGATATTTAGGCAACTGGAGAGCAAAGCCACTAGGCCTCACTGTCAATTGCTCTATGGATATGTATTAACTCTGCGACCCCAAAATAGAGTAAAGTTTTAATTTACCAAATAATTTTTTTGCATAATATTAAGTTCCCCTTGTTTTGAAATGTAGCTTTTAATGATACCAGACATGTCTCCCGCTAAAAAGAATCCTGTAAAACTTGCCAACTTAGTCGCAGCTCTCTAGCTCTAATGTGTACTCATCGCCTATCTATCAATTTACCTATCCATCTATCTACCTATACTTATAAACCCATTCCCATTGCAGGGAAGGAGTTAAATAATAAAAAAAAGGTGCAGGGGTTTATGACCTCTAGCTCCTATAAGCCACAAGTATCCCTGGGATTCCCCCATCAATACCAGCTACCCCTTATGAGGGACCCCCGACCTCAGAACCCAGGAGGGAATCAAAGCACTTAGGAGAGGAAATAAAAATTAGAGAGTTGCAATGGGGGAATCCTGGGAGATACCCAACCTCATAAGGGGTAGCAAATCACAGAAGGTATTAAGCTCCTTAATTATGTTAGATCTGAACAATCATTTTTCTGCTTTACCAGGGGGTGTAGATACCTAGAGGCTTTTTGAAATCTTTGGGCTCTCAGAGAGACTTCCGGATAAACTTCAGCAAGCTCTGCTCCAAATATAATAAAAAATGTAAATAAATACAATAAAAAAATAATATATATATATATATATATATATATATATATATATATATATATACCTATATATATTATATATATATATATATATTTATTTATATAATATATATGTGTATATGGCAACTTATTTTATATAAGTTGCTATTTTTGTGTCCTGTATTAATTTAATCTGGGGGCGGTTCGTCCCCCACCCCCCAACCCCCCAGTTCCTACACCCCTGAGTGTCACCCAAGATGGACAGGTCATAGCAGAGAGGTCAGACAATTGCAGGCCACTGGAGACAGAACTGGCAACCCACTTCTTCTTGATAAGTACAACCAGATTAAGGATGCATCTTGTGTGAACCGGTCCATAGGGTCACAGAGAGTTGGACATGACTGAATGACTGAACAACAACATGGCCCCAAATTATTTTTCACCAGGGTCCCCCATTGCCTAGCTCCTCCACTGCTATAGTCTCAGTTTTCCCCATAAGAAATAATGTAGAGTAAACCGAGATGCAGCTGAGATGCTTAGTAAATTCCATCTAGGTTAAAACAAATGGTACCATCTTTTTTATATACTAATATTACTTACCACATTCCAAAGATTCATCAGAGCCGTCCCCACAGTCATCATCATGATCGCACATAAACTCCTTAGGAATGCAGACTTTGTTGTTGCACATAAAAGCATTTTCATCACAAGTAGTAACAGGAGCTGAAAAATATATGAAGAAAATAAAAATACAACACAACTACAAATCAGATTTATAGTTTCCCCATTAAAACTTTGGACCTGGTAATACACAGTTTGTGTACTGTACATGTAAGGAAGTTTCCTGACAGATGTGTAAAAAAATGAAATACACAAGAAATATAATGATATGGTTCGTCTGATAAAAGATCATATTATTGGGAATTTTTTCAATGCGCACAGAAAAACAGAAATTATGAGAAAATATGGATAATTCCTCCACGTATTATCTTTTTTTTTAAACAAGATTTGTTAACTAGTGAAATTTATTATGAACAATTTTAAAAGTTAAAAATGTCTTAATTATTGGTCACATTTTGACAATTTATGAGCTTGTTTAAACATGTATTGATGTCTGTACATGACACCCTTTTCTAGTTTAATGCATTATTGCTGCAATCTTTTATTTCTAAAGTTCAAGCCAGTTCAGTGCTGTGCAAAGAGCAGGAATATGTAATGGAGGGGTCAGCCAACATACTAGTCTTTCACCTCAGATCCCTCCCCTCTCCCTCTAAAATAAAACTCTTTCTATCTTTCACCTGCTTCCTGGCCCTTGCTATTCCTTATTTGTTACTCTTTCCCAGTTCTCTGCCCTTTAATTCCCTTTAGATTGTAAGTAGCGAGTTTCCAGTCTTGTAGGGTGCTTTGGGATAAAGCACTTTCTGCTAAGATTCTAAGCTCAAAACAGGGCTCTTCAACTTTTGAATTTTGTTAAATGTGTATTTCCCTTGTTCTTATCCCCTGTACAGGGCTACGGAATATGTTGGAGCGATACAAATAAAAGATAATAATAATAATGGAGGTTGAAAAATGACTGTGGTATGTGGTGAAGGGGCTTGTGTACCTAAATAAAGCTGTGAGCTATACCATGTAGGGTCACCCAAGATGGGCAGAGAGGTCAGACAAATCATGGCCCACTGGAGAAGTGACTGGCAACCTGCTCCAGTATCTTTGCCATGAAAACCGTATGGATAAACACAACCAGACACAAGATGTGACTGGCATGCTGCACACTATAGGGTCATGGAGAGTTAGACACGGCTGACTGATTAAACAACAACAGCAATGGTACCACTGTATTACCATGTTGCTACACAGTTTTTTTAATAGACAAACTTGATAATGATCAAAATGTATTTTGGAAACAAAGGATACATATTTAAATTGTATCTCCTTGTAAACTAATGATCTTTCCATTACTTCAGTTGAAAGCAATGGCATTATACCAGCCAAATTTCCAATGTAGTAAACACGTCGTCTGCATTCAAAGTCTCCTATCATCTGTGCTATCAGATCAGCAGAAACAAAAATGGTAGATTCCACTGGAGCATAATTGCCTATGAAACACAATACATTCAAGGCTGTGTATTTATGTGTGATGCTTTAAAGGGTCACTGTAATACAATACAAAGTACTGTTTGTGAAGTATGTAACAAACTAACACCATTATCAGATGCATAAGGAATATTTTGGGAAAATCTGAATTTTCAAGGCTTTGTTTATGAGTTAAGGAATCCAATGTGTCTGTTACATCACTTCCAGAGAGCTGGATCATGAGGGTGCATTTTTATCTATCAGTCGAAGGAAGTAGTGAGGGAGGAGACAACAGGAAAAAAGATACTTTTTAATTGTTTTTGACTGAAATTGATACCACACCCTCCCCTCTTATAGGCCCAGTAGCTGACTGCTTGCTCAAGCACTTCTTTCCAAAAATCGAAATGCCCCGCTCAGATAAACAACTTACACCGATGTATCATGGATGCCTCCAAGGAAATTCGAACTACAAACGATCTTAATGAAATTATGCTCCAAATCATATTCATATTTCCAAAATATTTATTCATTGTACACAGGACCTTTATAGAACTGCCTGATCAATCTTTTATGCATACCAATGCAGAGGAGAACAAACAAACAAATATATAAATAAGTAAATCAATGCATTGTTGGCTATTACATAAATCACTGCCTAGCAATCAATGCATTTCCTAATTCAATAATTCAATATCCTAAATATCATATGTTAATTGTCATTATCTAATAAGCCCTTTTTATATAAAATAGTTTCAAACTTTTTAAAATGATCAAGTGAATCTATTATTACAACCTCTTTTGGTTTCTTAACTCCTTATTCCACAGTCACCTGAGCCACAGCCACCATCTTCATAGACAGTTAGTTTGACTGCACAGTTTTATTCTAGTTGTTCCATCACCTTGTTTCAACTTTCTTGAATCCGCTTCTCTAGATGGTAAATTCTCATGGGTGCTATATACATAATAACTATAGTTATTCCCACAGTCAGTGGAATTATGTCATGCAGAGTTATTTAATGGAGAAGAATTTTCATGCGGTGAAGTACAGGACTCCTTTTGTAGACTCCATATATTCAAAAGCACAATGGGGTAACCCACTACAAAAGCAGAATAAAATGATGATTGCACCAGACAAAGAATAATGAAATACCTGGTGATGAGGTTGGAGTGGAAAAAAGCTTTACAGTTAACGTACTATTGTGATGCTCTGGCAAAATGAAAATGTAAGCTTGAAAAAGCAGTAAAAAACATTTACATTCATAGTATATGCTAAAAGATATTTAGTTGTGAACATTTTCATAAACCTAATTACCTCTTAACTTTTTTGGTGCAGCTCCTCCCATCTTTTCAATATCATAATTATTGAAAATTTTCTACAATAGCTGTGTAATAGTTCTGCCTCTCTTTTAAGATGCCTTATCAGATGCCATTGTTAGTGCTAAATGGGTTAACACATTCTGCTGCCATAAATAAGTATGCAGATAAGCAGCACATCTAAGGGAAAGTAGTGACTTTCTATGGAAGTGTTCGCACTATGTTTTTCATTACAGATATAATAACTACACAAGTTCAAACAGACACAATACTCCTAACATGAAAATATCAGCCTTATTAAATTGTGATTCGGCCAATTGAATAGGGCTCTATATAAGCACATAGCATACTTTTTTTTACAGACGTTTTTAGTTAGTAAAGACCTTGCTTTTGGATAGAAGTTCACTAACTAAAAACTAAATATGCTATGTGCTTATATAGAGCCCTATTCAATTGGCTGAATCACGATTTAATAAGGCTGTATATGTTTTTCTGTTTCCCTGATATTCCTCCATCACAGAACATGAATCTTCCATCAAAACCCTACCAATCTTCCTATTCCTCTTCCTGGGATAATTACCTAAAATCCTACACAAGTGCACTTCTTGAACAATTTAAAGGGACTGGATCAACCCAAAGTTGTTATTAAAGTTAGTCTTAAGAGCTTGAAAAACTAGTTAGACATTGTATTACCCATTGGATTCTAAAGTGAGTCATTCCTGAGTTAACCAGCTTTTTTCTGCTATATTCTTATGCAAATGAGCAGCTCAAGTATGCTAATTAATTGCATTCATGTGTTAATTAGGATTACAGTCTGCTTGTCTGTCTCCGTGGTGGCAAAACAATGGCCCCTTTAAGGTTATCATAATGTTAGATCCTCTCCCTCACCTTTCTCGAACACAAATTACCATACTGAGCCATTATTTATCATATAAAATGTGGAGTAAAAACAACTAGCACAAGTTATAGGCGGTTTTAATATTATTAGGGGTGAAACAACTTTCCTTTTGGGGTGACAGTGTCCCTTTACAGTGGGTAAACTTTGTTTTCAAGTCCAAACTAATTGTAGAGAATACCTCCAAGTAGCCTTGGATACTGATATTACTCTGTTCTATATGATCTCCCCTGGCCCAAGGACTATAGTAAAGACTCATCCAGCCTGATAAACTCCAATCAGATCAACTCATAGCAAATGTCCACCCCTGATCAACCCTTCATCGTTCATGCAGTTGAGTCTTTTCTACAGAATTTTTGTATGCACGAAAATAACAATTCCTACATGTGTACCACCATTTATCTTGATTGGCATGTTGTTTTATGTATTGCATTACTGTGTGGCTCAATATCCCACTAGCTCCAAAAGCCTTGTAGGATTATTTCCTATAACTCATGTAAATGCTATGCTACGCTACCTTTGTATGTGTTACAATAACTTTTTTCATAGAAAAATAGATGATTTAACACAATTCTATAAATATCTTTGTTGACAGTTTCACACCAGTTATAATTCAGTGAAATTAGAAAAATTTAGACTGTAACCTTGTCAGCTGGCAATATACACATTCCCCTCGACTACATGAGGCAGTAAGTGCCTACATTCATTTTCAAAGGAGGAAGATTTCAGATTCTCTTGTCAGCAGGATCAGTTGTGTGTTTCTTTTTTAGAGACATTCAAAAAAATTTTTAGCATTTCATTCTAACTGATCCACTTATTTTGCCAGCAGGAGCGCCTTTTTTTTTGACTAAGCCTTCAAAATGCCACCTTTATAGATTTGCAGATTCCATTATTTTTATTTGAGGTACTGCAGCGTAGAAGTCAGAATATATTTGTCATCTCCTTAAGTCATGTCTCAAACATGTCATGTTGACCTCCTACTGGAACACAGCATGATTTAATATGTGCTATATACCTATTAAGGCTAGATATAGATGCTCTGCTAGGACAGTAAAGACATTGTTTTCTTATTGGATACCTGCCGAGGTCCTTGAAACCACCAGATATCTTTGAAGGCCTTTATACTATATAGTGGTACCGCTGAGTCTAAAAAGAAATACACCAGTGTTCCAGCAGCTTCAAAAAATGGTAAGTAGATATGGAACAACAGGCTACAGTGCCACCCAGCTGTTATGCTGCTTATTAGTGATAGGACATAAGAACAAGCCCAAATGATCCTGCTTTTCAGAAGCAAAACAAAGTTATTTGAGGTAACCGTAAAATCAAAGTGCAGTTTCAATCTGTTGCTTGCAAATCCAAAAATATTAATATTGACCATTCAAAATAATATTTTGAAACGTAAACTAGAATTGCCAACTTATCTTAATGAATACATATGTTAATTTATTGTTATAGTGCTATACAGCCTTATTAAATTGCGATTCGGCAAATTGAATAGGGCTCTATTTAAGCACAGAGCATATTTTTTTTTACAGAAGTTTTTAGTTAGTGAACTTCTATCCAAAAGCAAGGTCTTCACTAACTAAAAACGTATTTAAAAAAAAGATGCTCTGTGCTTATATAGAGCCCTATTCAATTGGCCGAATCGCAATTTAATAAGGCTGATAATGTTTATTGTGCTTTATATTTTGTTTTACAAGAAAATATAATATAAAGATGCAACCAGACTCTTTCAGACATAATGAGAAGAAGAGTATTCTGTAATCACTACATATGTTTCCTCTCTTTCTCCGTTTGTCACATAAACATTGCATCGGAACAGCTGTCTGCTGGTAGTTCAGTGTAACAAAATGATTTATCTTTGTGATGTAAAAGGACCTAATTAAATATATGATTTATTAAAAAGAAGAGCCTGTCCAACTGTCTTGAACCTAACATCCATATTTGCAACCTTACTGAAATAAAAATAGAATATACAGTGGCAACCGAATATGGGAGCAGGCTACTTGTTAATGGGCTGATGTAAAGGATAAATGTATAACATTTTAGAAGAAAGTTTAGCTAAAATGTTGCTCTTTGGACTCTTGACCCATCCTATAAACAGCACCTGCCAAATTGGACACATTAAGTAAACTAACATCCCCATGTTATTTATTTCTATTGATAACTAAAATATATTTTTAACATTTCCATTATACAGTTATGCACTTTAAAAACTATGCGTCATTTAAGTATATTACATTTTTTTATATATACAATCACTTGAATATGAGTTTGTAATATATCAAATAATTGAAACTTACCTGCGGATCATGCAACCATCTAGTTCCTTATTGTTTAGTAGTAAAGCCAGGTTTCCTTTCCAATTGTTCAGTTGGGGTCTTAATAAACTCCATTCCTGATCACTTACATTCTTTTCCATCAAAGTGCACTTGTTTAGAGCCATATTCTATTAGCTGCTCGTAGATGCCTCTAACACGTAATTTTGGCTGCAGGTGTTTTTTTCTCTAAATGTTTAGATGTATTCTATTGACTCAAGCTCGCAATTAACCTCCTTAAGCCTAAACTCGTAACCCTGACCTTTTAAATAGGATTTCAGGGGGTGTGATTATATTATCTGGCAATATTTAAGCAAATTACTTCTTAGACATAACCCATAGCCGATAGTAAATGAGATCGTGATCGTGACGTCAGTAAAGCATGGAAGTTAGACGTAATCTGCAATCGGAGGCTACACATTAATTAGTGCCAACAAATAATATTTGCCAATCGGGCTTGCAATCTATAAAATTTATTAAATCATCTGTTCTAGTCCATGTGGGTTTCATGATATGTATTAACCCCTTGAGTCCCAGGATCGATATTACTCAGAAATAACATTTATTGCCCAATTCGTAAATTTATACACACTTAAAATCACTCTTAATATTGCCACATATTCAATTAGCTTTTCATAATCCAATTATGAGTTACCCACTCACAATCACAGCAGACCAATGCAAATTTGGCCTTAGATGTCCATTGGTTTTAGCACAGCTCAGATATTACAAGCTCTAAATAATTAAAGTTACATAAAATCGATATTCTTTTAGACTTGCAGCTCTTGCTCTCAAATTAAGACTGACCTGCCATTGAAAAACGTATCAAGTTTCTGTCAAAAGTTTTACGAATACTAAATAGGACTTGCAAGGACTTTTTAAAACACTTATTATAGCTGTAGCAGCAAGTAAACACACAATATTTTACTTTAAAAGCACTGGAAGGCATGGAAACACATTATAATTAATTGCAGAATAGTCTCAAACCCACAAAAATGCAAACAAAAAATATTATTTTTAAGTGTTATTTCGATCCTGTGACTCAAGGGGTTATTACAGATGCTGAAACCCACGTGGACCAGAACAGATGATCTAATAAATGTTATAGATTGCTAAATTGCAAGCTCGATCTGCAAATGTTGTATATTGGCACTAATCAATGTGTAGCCTACGATTGCAGATTACATCTAACTTCCATGTTTTGCGGACGTCATGATGACGGTCTCATTTACTATTGGCTGTGTCTAAGAAGTAAATTACCGGCTTGCTTAAATATTGTCAGATAATATGATCACGTCCTCTGAAATCCTACTTAAAAGGGCAGGGTTTACAGGTTTAGGCTTAAGGAGGTAAATTGAGGGCTTGAGTCAATAGAATACATCTAAATATTTAAAGAAAAAACACCAAGCAGCCAAAATGAAGGGTCAGAGGCATCTGGGAGCAGCTAATAGAATAGGGCTCTAAACAAGGGCACCTTGATGGAAAAGAGAGTAGGTGATCAGAAATGGAGTTTATTAAGTTAGAAACAGAACAATAGGAAATCCAGCTTTACTATCAAACAATAGGGAACTAGATGGTTGCATGATCTACATGTAGGTTTCAATTAATTGATATATTACAGACTCAGGTAAAACTAAGGTTCATGTTCAAGTGATTGTATATATAAAAAATTTGAAGACACCTAAATGACGCATAAATAGTTTTTAAAAAGTGCATAGCTGTATAATGGAGATGTTAAACATATTTTTTAGTTAACAATAGATATAAATAACTTAGGGATGTTAGTTTACTTAATGTGTCTTATTTGGCATGTGCTGTGGATAGGATGGGCCAAGGTTCCAAGGAGCAACATTTTATCTAAACTTTCTTCTAAAATGTTATGCATTTGTTCAACACAATGGGGTATATTTATCAAATTAGACTTAGCAGCAAATAACCAGTTATCCTTGCATAGCCTTACCCACCTAGCTAAATTTATAATGTCTTCTCACATTTCTACTTTCTGTAGACCTTTAATTTGTTTAGTAGCAACAGACTATCTTAAAGTTTTTATTGAGAAAGAAACTGAAACAAAAGTCATATTTATTGGAGAAAGAAATACTGTGATTTAAAACATTGAAATTAGAGAAACAGAAATCTAAACAGATGGGCATACAGGAAAATCAATACTACTTGATCTATCTGCTATTTATTTGCAACAATCACTATAACAAACACTGAAGCTTTCTTCTCACTGTTGTATCTTACATTTTTCAAGTTTAAAAGCCTTTACGCAGCCTCGGGGGCCCATCACTGGATTCCTGCATTTATCTTTTGTCATAAAATATATATTCCATTTGAGAAAAATGTTATAAATAAAAGAAATGTAGCTTATATTTTAATCTCACTATTTTTCAACATACTTTAGAAAATCAAGTTTGGCTTTCTGTATTTTTACGAACTTGATCAAAACACCCAGAAGAGAAAAATATTATAGCAAATATTAAATTGACGTCCATCTGTTAGGTTCAAAATACACTCACAGGAGCAAAATCAAACCAGAGTTGGCCAATAAGATATTTGAAAATAGCATATAATACACAAGTACCAAAAAATCGAGGAGCACAACTCTCATACATATCTCTTTGCCTCTTTCACCATCACTTGTCACCTTATTCCTGCCTTCTCCTCCTAGTTCCCTCTTTTCTTTGAGTCTGTAAGCTGCAGTAAATTATTTTTTTATGCAAAGAAACATTTTGGTGTGAAATGAGGCACCCTTCACAGGGAAGTGCTACTCAGTGGCTGCTTAATTGGCCTAGTGAGAAATCTGGCCATGGCCATTGGCTGTCAAGAGTACAGTAATATCACTGCTTATTGCAAATAGACATTCAGAGTAGATTATTCAGCATTCAAATTTTAAAAGAAGATAAGGCTGCCAAGACTTTCAAATACCCACTTTGAGATGTGTATTAAAGAAATAAAGAAAATTTATTTTTTTCATGTATCCTTAATATTAGGTTATCATCAAGAATTGAGTGCGTCTGCCTAATCCTTGTTTTATTGCATATACCAAATGGCATAATTAGCATTCATTCCTGTGAGCCATGTTTGACGAACTAGTATTTCATTAAATCCTAAAATATCAGATTGTCTACGTCTCTAATAATACTTATATCATTATGCACGAATAAATACTATTTTCATTGCTAAATTCTTTCATGCTTAACATAAAAACCTTAAGAAAGCATAATCATTTTAAGCTGTCTATTGATGGATTAAAGATAAATAATTCCTTTTTGAACATGCAAAATAATGTACTGCTAATTACAAAATCTTCAGCGATAAAAAAGAACGCACAGTTAAAACACAGATAAGCTTTTCAAAACAATATATTTAAAAAATAAGTTAGAGTCTCAAGATGGGAGAGAACATTAGGTAACAGGTCTAAGTTGTCAGGCAACCCACTCAATCCTATTAATACTGTATACTACCCACTGGTTCTGTGTGCATTTTAAATAAGGCATAAAATATTTTAATGATACCGTCAGTAACTGCATTTGTAGGATTCTTAAATATGCATTTCTTGCTATCACCTGCATAAATGGATTTTCCTTTTTATTGCAGATATGCTAAAGGAAAAGGCACTGAATCTCTTTTTATGTTACATTGCATATGTACCATTTTACTATATTATATTTATATATATATATATATATATATATATATATACACACATATATTCTTAAGTTAATAAACAAACATCATGTGTAAAATTATTTTAGTACGTTCAATCAATGGACGTAAAGTCCATCAATGTTTTTACTTCACTTTGTACTTTAAAAACAAGTAATAGAGGCGGCAGAATGTGACAAAATCAAACAGTGAATCAACCAGAAAGAATGTCAGCACTTTTAGTGAAGGTAATCTGGTGGAATCTGGAATTAGTACATCTATTAGTTAAGGGAAAAATAATTTAGAATAATTTCTAATAAGAATTTACTGCCTTATTAAATTGCGATTCCGCCAATTGAATAGTGCTCAATATAACCACAGAAGTTTTTAGTTAGTGAACTTGTATCCAAAAGCAAAGTCTTCACTAACTAAAAACTTCTGTAAAAAAAATATGCTCTGTGCTTATATTGAGCCCTATTCAATTGGCCGAATCGCAATTTAATAAGGCTGATAGGTTTTAAAACGTTCACTTAAAAAAGATATAATGTGATTAAAATTGCCTGAAATCAATGTGCTAGCAGCTAATAGAGAAAATGGCCATAACAAATAAACACAATTATACCTGGAGAATTGTTTGGCAATGTTTTGGTAAAATAAAATATGGCCAACTAATCCCACAGATCAAAGTGTTGGTAGAAGTAGTAGTGAGAGTTGTAGCGGAAATAGCTGTCAGTACGTTAGATCAGTATTGTACAACATTACCATGGAGCGCCAGATTCTTACTGACCATAGGGCTTCTGGGCCAGGTTTAAAACATGAATAAACAAAAGATATCTAAATATAGGAATGTATACATTTATATACACTGTATGAAATAACAAAAGTTTGGGAATTTATATTTGTGGTCCCAGGTGATTAATCTGTTTTATTTTCATAATGTTAGGTTTGTGAGCAGATTCTACTTTGCAGACTGGGTGCTACAGAAAACTGCTGGTGGGCCTCATCCGTCAACTTTGTCTTGCTTAGTATTTTGTAACAAAAATATATAAAAAGGCTTCAATTCTGAATCCTAATGCCAAATTTTTACATAAACACATGATTGTAAGTTTATGAGTCTTCAATTGTGTCTCCGTGTCTTGGAAACAAGCACTCTGTGCATTTGATTACATGCTCAAAAACCGTGCCCTCCATTCTTTATAAGGTGTTAAGTTTGTTTTTTGCCATGTACTAAACCCCTGTACAGCGCTACGGAATATGTTGGCGCGATATAAATAAAGATAATAATAATGGCCCAGCCCCTTTTAATACAAAGTTAATAAATAACAGCCATATTAAATTGCGATTCGATACATTTAAAACGGCTCTATTTAAGCAGATAGCAATTATTTTTTTTTACGGAAGTTTTTAGTTAGTGAATACCTTGCTTTTGGATAGAAGTTCACTAACTAAAAACTTTGGGGGGAAAAATATGCTGTGTGCTTAAATAGAGCCCTTTTAAATTTACGGAATAGCAATTTAATAAGGCTGTAAAGATCTGCCAGATATTCAATAACAAGGAAAGTCTGGACCTTAGGAGAACAAGAAGACGTGAAGGAGTGGTGTGTATCTCTCTATCTCTCTCAATGTATATATACATATTTTGCTACTTTGGAAACTTGACCAT
This sequence comes from Discoglossus pictus, assembly GCA_027410445.1. NCBI lineage: Eukaryota > Metazoa > Chordata > Amphibia > Anura > Alytidae > Discoglossus > Discoglossus pictus. The sequence goes on from CM050173.1 coordinate 44,835,949, forward strand.
TTGGCTTAAGGTATCATGATTTAAAATTGACCATTTGGCTTAAGGTATCATGATTTAAAAACTTCACAAATATTTGTGAATTAATTTAGCGGCATAGGGCACTTTGTAGTTATTATGCATGTGCAATAAAGTACGCAGTCTGTGACTCAAAAATTTCAAGTACATATGAGTTTTTTTGTGTGTTACTCTTAGGGCCTCTGTTTGATGGATAACTGTGCTCAGTTGTTTTGCTCTCTGCTGCATCTTGGCATTTATCTGCTTTGATTTCTAAACCTTTTGTGACCCTTTGCTTTGCTTTGACATTTCTAATTTTTGGTACTCTACCCTTGGTTTGATATATGGATTTTGTTACTCTCTGGCTCACAAACCTTGCATGGTTTGATTACTCTCCTCCCTAGTATCTGACCCTTGCCCTTTTTTATAAGGACTCTGATATTTTGCTCCCTGACCCATTAGAGTGTTTTAAACCCCCTTTGTCTATAGTCTGCCCAGATTAACTGAGCTGAAGTGATCCTATCCTGCAACTGGGCTCCACCCAGTACGCCCCCCAAATTTAAAAATGTTAATATATATATACTGAATGTAATATTTTAATGCATGTGTTTGCCTTTGTAATAGGATGAATGAGATCAAGATAAAAAAATGAGATGCCAAATTGTTGGGATCATTTAAGGGGTGTGTGCAATTCCTTAAGAATCTGTTCACATTCTGTTTTACATAAATCTGAAAGAAAACACTAAGATATCCATAAATCAGCAGATCCACTGAGATAAGCAAAACATTAGTTCATTCTGTGAACATGTGACAATAGCAACATTTTAGACCAATTAGCAAAACTTCATGTGGCTTACAAAACTTTTTATTTTGCTTAAAATGCAAAAAGAAAGGCATCCTGTTTTGGTGGAGAATAGATTTGGTTTCCCATAATGAGATCACTTTTTAAATCTATTGTTAGATTTGAACCGAAAATACTTACCTAGATTTAAAAATGAAGATAGATATACAAATGCAAAAAATACAAAACTGATACATTGAATGGTAAGAACCACTGCATACTATTTAAATATTTATACACATATATATATATACTTCCTGATCCACTTATTTTCCTGATCTGTAAGGATGAGTATAAAAATAGATATTTGAAATATTAAAATATGTATATTTATATTGACCCAATAATGACATTTGTATTTGTTCTCTTACTATATATTTATTTATCTTTGAATACAGACATTATCAATGTGAATAAAAACGTAGTTTTTTATTTTCAATTGGTTTGCACTATATAATCATATAAAGTAAGAAAAATATACATTTTCTTTTCAATTATTAATTTAAAAAAAAAATATTGGAAAAGTATGAAATCAAGTTATTATCCCATGGTAGAAGAACAAGGACTATTTTCAGTCTGTATTAGAAAGCTATGATTTTATTTACAAACCTAATTAAATGAGTATATTTGTTTAAAATTCATATATCGTAGTCGTGTAGATATTTTTTCATGCCATATATTAAGCTTCTACTTAATTTTGGAAACATAAACAACCTTATTAAAAAAGTGGATATCCAAAACATAAAATGCATTTACTCCAAATCAACATTTTCCTTTTAGTTACTCTTTAGATATATGCTTTAAAGTACTAATGTAATGCCCTAACAAGAGTTAGCTATTTTTTTTTTTTATTATGCATTGATCATTAATATATTTCCTATTTAAGGATTTATAATGGCAATTTTCATTATTAAATTCACTTTCAAAGATTAAAGTATTAGCCCATATCCATTACTGTTTATCTCCATCCTTTTTGATAATTTTAGGAACAATCAGATTACATAAGAGCCCAAACAATTTTTCATAGGCTGCCTCCACAACAAACACACAAGGCCAAGGGACAACAGTTTCACGTAGCAATTCTACGCCAAAGGAAATAATTGTGTTGGAAAAACTTTGACCATGAAAACGTACCACTGCTTCCTAAACAAAGCAGTCTTCCTTCATTGGCCTTAAAGCACATGGAAACCAGTAGCAGCTGAGTCTGATTTAAAATATTACTTTTTAAATCATTGATCGGGAGTTTGATCCTGGACCTTACACTTCTTCACCTGACTCTTAAAACAACTTCTAAACCACTATTTTAAATGTAACTAATTACTCTAACCCAGCTATATTTTAAGCATACTTCTTTTATCCTTGACTCTCTTTTGACCTGTATTTCTTAACTCACTTTTAGCCATGTTAAATTACTCTCTTAACTGTGCTACTTGTCTCTCAGAAGCATACTCTATGACTGTCTTTTATCTGTCCTCTTTGTCTACATTTTATTCCCTGGTCTGACTTTTTGATCTTTTAACCCCATTGCTCTTGCAACTGTACTCTCTGACTCTTATACATGTTCCCTATTTAAACCTTACTCTTTCCATACACACCGTCTCTCTTCACCATGGTCATTGGCTCTTTATAAATCATACTGCGTTTCCAAGTACTTTTTAAAAATGTTTTCCCAACTTCCTTTTTCCAAGATCCATTACAATCTGACTCTGTTTTAATCTGGTTTTCCTGGCCAATTTTAAACAGTGCTTTGGCTCGCTTTAAAAAAAAGATCCTTGGCTATGTTTAGCTCCCTGGGAACACTTCCAGTCCATGTTTCTTGACCCCATAGTTACCTCTGCTCTTCTACTTCACCCGCCATAAATCACGAGCTTATGTAACACAACCTGATTTCTATTGTATGTTTAAGCTGGGATAAATACCTTTTTAAGGTTAATGAAAACAAGAATACATGTGGGCAACAATGGTGGCATTCCAAGTTTTTTTTATATTTTACATTCCTGGAAATAAGACGTTGGTATATTAATGCGTTTTTTTAAAAAAATGATAAAAATTTAAATTAGCTGTAATTAAAGAAAGAACCTTTTATCAATTAAAATTCTTAAGACTGTTAGAGAACCTTATTGGTAACAGAGTCTTTATGATATTTCATATTAATATTTTTGTATTTTTTTATCTGACTGTTCCATGATCTTTGAAGTCCTTTTTTAAAGCAATTGGATTATTGTCAGGCTGCGGTGTTTCATGCTAGAGGAAAAGGATGCCATGACTTGCTCACAAGTCTGTGTCCCCATTGGAACACAATATGTCTTTCCTGGAATGGATATCTGTGTTGTTGAAAACCTGAAGTAAAATAGTCAAAGGATGCCTCAATAATGCAAACAACTATAGGTAGAATAATGAGATACAGCAAATTATACTATGTTATATCCTATTATTGTTATATCCTATGTTATTTATCCTATAGGTGATACTTTATCAGTTGCATGTTGCATTTAGACTTACAGTGAATTATGTAAATTGAGTTTATTAATGAGCTTTTCTGATCCTCCCAAACGCTTGTCCTAAGATATTTGTGCCAGTTGCTAATTATTGCTAATTACTTCCTAGAGATTTGTTAAGAGTATTTGTAGTGTACAGGCAATTCACGGGTTAAGGACGAGAAATGTTCCTGAGAACGTCTTAAAACCGGATTAGTATGTATCTCTGATCCCTGATGATTATAGTAATAGTAATAATAACAAAAAACACTATTAATAAAGTGTAATATTGTAACAATAATGATAATAATGCCCCTGTACTTTAATAATAAATTACAGAAATTGGTGTGCTCTTTCTTATAATTCAAATAAACAGACCATAAAAACATACAAAAAGCCTTGGGAGACCGTTCTTAACTTTGGGTCATCTGTAAGTCAAGACAACAGTAACCCGGAGACCACCTATTATGCAAATTAAATGATAGACTTGGAGCCTCATTTAATTAAAAGTCTGCATCTCGCTGTATACAGAACGTATGTCTGCAGACCTGCTGCGGCCTTGAACTCTGCAACAATTACGGTGCTATTCAATTGAACAAGCCCACAAGTTATTGGCTGAAAGCCGAAACTGTAAACCATGCACTTGTACGTAGCAGTTCAGGGTGGGAATGTGATCAATTAAGCAAGGCCTTAACTACCCATTTAGAAACAGCCAATAGAAAATGAGACCGCCATCATTACAGCAGTATAAGATGGAGGTTACTTGGCGATCAATTAGCGTTTAGCAGTCCAATATGCAATCGGAGTCACAAAACCACAAAATACAAAATAATAAAAATTAATGCTGATACTGTTCTAGTCCATGTGGGTGGCCTGATATGTATTAACTCATTGATTCATAAGATCGATATAACCCCGAATTGAAACATAAAAAGAAAGAAAGATTTTTGATTGGCAATTTGTGACTGTTGTACAATTAATTGCAATGTCTTACATTGCTTTCCTTGTCATTTACAGTGCATTATTGATGTTTTATTTGCATTTAAAGTGCTACAGACATGTCTTTAACCGGTTAGCGAGTCCACTCTAGTACTCGTAGGATTTCCTTCTACCTATGCCATTTACGGGTGTGAAAACATTTGTGGGCTTGCAGAATTGTAGCAATTGAATAGTGATTTGCGATTTTAGTGATTGTAACTCTTGCGGACTGGAAAGATCAAAAGCTTAGATGGGGCATAAGTTCTGTTTGTAACAACTGCAAGGATTTCAAGCCCGTAACCCGTAGACCATTTGTGGCTTGCAGAAAGACTCCAATTGAATAGCAAATTAGCTTACAGGCTCCATTACGGGCGCCAGTAACTTACAATTACTCAATTGAATGAGGCTCATTGTTCTCAGTCTCTGCCTGTTTCCTAAAATCAACAGAACCTATGTAAACCCTCACATATTAATTGCTTTTGATTAACTCTAACACAAAATGACTACTTTTTTAAATGATTATACTTCAATTTTTTCATATGTAAAGAGCTATATTGTTTCATATTAGCATTAAGTACTAAAGTGCATTAGTAAACATTTGCAGTCAGCAGATATGTTACATACACATTAATTTAATTTGTGAAAATGTAATGTAAAAGTTCAAGCATGTTGGCAGAACTTTTAAGCTAACAAAATATTTAAAAAGTATCTTTTTTTTGGTAGTTTTAAAATGTGAATACGGTTTGGCAAACAATAATTATGTTGTAAAGAGTGATGTATAGTATTTAGCAAAATGTGCCAAATGATAGATAGCAACTTAGTCCCCTTCTCTGAAAAGGGAAAGTACCACAGCCATTCGCCTAATTGAAGGGGGTAATTTGGGGGATAGTCAGGGTATCTTGGTATAGCACATTAGGTCTTAAATAGAAGTTGTCGGCATCTTTATAATATGTTTCAACAATTGTAAAGCATAGCATTGGCTGTATAAATTATTTTGCAACTGTTGCAGTTTATTTACCTATATATTATGTATAAGTATGAATTACAGGCAACAGAAATGCACATTATCCTTTAAGAGAAAAGAGGATTATGTCCTCCCGTTGCGCATTTCACCTGGAAGGCTTTTTCAAATGAGATGCTGATAACATCTTTTTAAGAATTATTGTGTTATACCAAGATACCTTGAATATCACAAAAATTACCATTTTTTTCTACCTACTATATATTTTTATATTTACTATACATCAGGCAAAACCAGTTAATCAAAATTATTTTTGAAATGTTGGTTTCTTGCTATGCAATTTAAGGGAATGACCGCGGTAATTTCCCTTTTTAGATCTTGTAACGTGAAATAATGAAAAAAGAAAAAAAAGGTAATTTTAGGTACACTCTTGAACTAGGGTACTAAAAAAAATCAGTATCTTTTACTTCTATTATTCTTAAACTCATATTGAGTAATCAGTGTTGTGATTTAAAAAAAGACAGGTTAATTTCTGGAACTCAATATATAGTGTAAATAAGTTATAAATCGAAATATAATCTGTTCTTAAAAGAAATGTTTAAGATGTTAAAAAAGGAAGATGACCCCTATCGTCTCCTTATGAGCAAAAGTCTTATCTTTCTGTTGCAGAACTTTATATATATATGTGAATATAACATAACTAGAAAATTGCCTGTCAAAAATGAGGGAGTAAAACTGTAAGCCTGGCAATGCTGTTTGCCACAAAAAAAACGCCAAATATGCCTCAAATTAACTTGCAACGTCACTCACAGGCACCCTGACTCTCCCCCTGTGCTGTGTGAGTGTGTAAGTTAATTTGAGGCATATTTTTTGGTGGTCTTGTCAGTTTGGATGTTCGGCCGTTAAAGTAAAAATTTTGTGCAGCCGCACAACCGCGTACCTCGTTTTGCGAGGCCCGCGATTGCATCTACGTGCTTCGGCGCTGATCGGGAGCCTTGCAATGAGCGCCTTTGTTGCTCCTTGCAGCCTAAGTCCCGCGTGCCTCGCAGTTGCGTACCTCAACTGCTCTCTTCACGAGGTCCGCAAGTGTGTGACCAACATCGCAAACGTCACCAACATTCATAAAACCATCAACTATTATAGTAATATACATGAAAAAGGAAACAAATTGATTAAAAAATGTATCCTCAATTCATATTTTAGTCTAAAATGTTATAACTACAAGGGTCGCCAGTTAACAAGTTAAAAGGCCCCCCTCCCCTATGATGGTAGGGAGACATAGTTGTTAAACTAGTCCCTTAAAATATTTAATTAAGCCATAATTGCTAACCACAAGTTACAAATGTATGTAAATGCATTTATAGGCTAATCTTTTACTAATACAAGTTATATTTTTAGCGTTGGATGATATTTATTTTCTTTTATTCTTTGATTGTTTTCTGCTATACTGATTTTAATTCATAATTTAAAGATTCCACAAGCCCAATAGCCAATCAGAATACAGCTGCAATTTCAAATCAGTTAAGTTTGCCACATTTATCTGTGTATTCTCAGCAAATTTGATAATCAACCTCATCAAAAAGCAAAATAAATAGAATACATTTTCTATAAATCTGTCCTTTTGCTTTTTCATATATGAATCAGTGATGATTATACTGTTGCTTAGTTTGAGAGAATCCAAAAGTGAAAATGTCAATACATCATCCTTATCTTTTTAATCCCTTCCTGAGAATGGTTGAGTATATAGAATTGCTGCTATAATGCATAAAACAAACTTACTAAAGCTTTATAACTTCGGAATCTCCTTATGAGAAGTAATGTTCTCCCACTATAGTTGACGTATTGGCATGTTTTGTGTCTCGTCTCTCGCTGAAGTATTTTATTATGATTATTTCGGAAGATGCTGGTGTCATGGAGTTATTGTCTGCGTTTAATGAATGTTTGGACTGCTATATCTCTCTTTTGGGATTTGAATGACTTTACAGCTTGTCTCTTAGGGAAAACAAATTTTCACATCCTGCTTATCAATGAAACCAAACATACCACCAATCATGTAAACAAAGAAGGAGTCTGGTTGCTGAAGCCTTGTGAAATGTTATATTATTTAGTTTATAGCTCTGAAGTCAAGTTGCATCTTTTTCATGTACAGTTACCTCTCTGATCTTTTATTACTGATTTTGACAATGCGCGCCTCAATGCTTGGAAGATAAAAAATGGTTCCAGTAGATTTATGTTGCCTTGTCACTGACGTTATTTGTCCTTCTCTTTAACACTCTAGTGTTGTAATCCCGACAGAAGAAATATATATCATAAGCAGGACCTGAAGATTGAGTTGAGTGATGTAATCAGCAACACGGAATGCATGCTTTTATTAAAGAGAGTGTAATCATTAACAGTTCTGTTTTTTTTAAGAGTACTATAAATATACAAGCACTTTAATTTCTAATGTCCTCACCCCATGGGCTGCTTTAATCATTAATGAACATTTGCTTTAGGCAATTGATCTTGAAAGTTGGGTATATTAAGCAAACATTACATGAAAAGGTCATCTCTAATAATTTTCTTATCTCAATTGACTGATTATCTCCCACAGTGGGGGGGGGGGGGGGAGAGAGATAATCAGAGATAACCCCCGGTGGTGATGGTGGGGGGTTATAAGCTTTTTATACCCATTTCAATAAATAATAATAATTACATTATAAGTGTTAAAGAATAACCATAACCCTCTCTTATACCAACCAGCCATTCTCATAATTATCACCCCCACTGACATATAGTCATTAGAAGAGAGGGAGGTTCTGTTCACAAGATTTTTGACCTAATTTTAATCTCAATTATCTAATACTTCCACTTTTTTAATAACAACCATTGCCGTTCTATTTAAATATATTTTAAACATTAAGTTAATTTATTTCCTCTATATCAGATGCAGGCATTAATATATAATGTATAACTTATTTAAATAATTTTACCTAATTTATCTACTTTATATTCTGTTTTCCTATGTGTTGCGTTTAAGAGTCTACTTTTTTCATCACAAAAATATATTCTTCATCCATTCCCCTCTCTGTAGAAAATGAGATCATGCACTGTTCCAGAAAATAAGGCAATTCAGTTTAATGTGCATTTGGACATCAAATCAGGAGGACTTCAAAATATGTAGCTTATAGAAGCTAACTTTGGTATTATCTGTAGCATGGGCATGTATTTTATTCTGCTCTAGGCTATACAGATTGGTGCGACCCCCACGCCCATCTTAGATGTCCTGCTTTCCAATTTGTATATCTCAAATCACAAAATATATATATGATATGTCATAGTGGCAGAACTACTGCTGGTATGGTAGGTGCAAAGCGCTGGGGCCCAATACCAGCAGTAGCCTGGGGAAATGGGGGACTTTTAATTTATTAATGGAGAGGGACAAATATTTATTTTTTATTTAAAGATCATCTGATCACTGGGGGGTAATCAGACCACCTACATACATTTTGTTGTATTTTATCATGATCCCCAGGGGCATTTACGATGTAGATGGAGGACCTCGAAATTATTTTGCACTGGGGCCCTCCAGTCACTAGCTCTGCCACTGGTGTGTCACAAAGTGTCAGTCAGTATCTTCAGCACTATACTTTATTTGCTTTCAATAAAATAATCCATACCACATCCTGCAGTTGAAAGTTCATCACTTCCATTCGGGCAATCTCTTTCCCCATCACAAAGCCAGTGGAGAGGAACACACGCGTGGGAGCCTGGGCAACTAAACATGTCAGTTGCACATGTTACAGAACCTAAGAGACAAGATGTGTAGATAAGTTATGTATTTTTTATAATAATTTCTAAAAACATACAAAGTACAGTTTAACATTTTTGTAAAGCTTTGAAGAAATCATAATATTTTGTTAAAAAAAAATTATGGAGTTTTGGTGACGAATGGCATTAAATGAATCTAGTATCATCAGAAAGGATTGTTTGATCGCATTGTTTGATATTCTACTTGTTCTGCCCATAGCTGAGTATACTACAAATTTTAAATAGTATTGGAGTGCACTTAACAAATACATTCATGAGACACATCTGCTTTTAAGCTGCTAAATGAATGACAAAGAGACCTTGATGTTTTGAAAGTTTGCACTATTATTTTATCATTTTAATTCACGTTTATCACAAGAGTATTTTTTTTACCACTTTAAATACTCATTCAATAGATTTATTTTAGAGATCTATTCAGTTCTGAAAATGCCTTTGGTACATTTCAAAATTTTTGATTATTTAATTGAAAATTCACATGAACAGTGTTAAATGTATGATTCAGTTTTACACATTGTTTACATTAGAACTTCAAACATTTAATTAAAATGTATTTGTGGTACATTTAATTAAAATGTATTTGTGGTAGGGTCAAACACAGTTAACTCCATAAGGCTATTCTGAGGATTTATTAACTCAAAGTTTTAGGAAATGACAATGAACAGACTAGATGGTCTTTTTCTTCAGATCCACCATCAGATCTTTGTCTCTTTTTCTTTTTGAGAAACAAGCTTTACACTACTTGCCATGCATAGGCTTGAATTCATTACGAGACATTTTTGTTCACAATATAAAGAATTTCATTTGAAACAATAAGGTTGCACTTACCACATATTTCTTCACTTTCATCAGCTCCATCACCACAATCATCCACTCCATCACACAGCCACTGTTTGGATATACATTTATTTTTTGAGCAGGCAAATTGACTCCATGAGCAAGAGGTATCTAAGGCAGAAAATACACATTACACAAATTATGCAAATACAGTAATTCAGGTTGGCAGAAATATATTAGGCTTCCTTAAGACATCACATTAGATATGGATCTCTAAGATACCCCACCATTTCAAATTCAACATGTCTAAGACTGAACTCTTATCCTTCCAACCATCTAATACAGCGTCAATTCCTCACATCTCTCTCACTGTCAACAATTCCACCATCACTCCTACCTCCCAAGCCCATTGTTTTGCCTTGATCATAACATATGTATAGCGCTACGGAATATGTTGGCGCGTTACAAATAGGGGATAATAATAATAATGCCCTCCCAATTTTACCAAACTGAAAGGAAGAGATGACATTAAATTAGGTGTTTAAATTGTAACTGTGTTTTACTTATGACAACTGGTATGAGACCGATTTGCATAGAGAATTGTGGCCATGCGTCTTAATAACCCAGACAATGCTTTCACAACATGTAGTACAATAAACAATTTTTCCTGACCTTAAATTGTAAAATAAATTTCACATATGTAGACTCTACTTCAATCATCTTCCAAAAGATTAAAAATAAAGTACTTTAAGAAATACATTTTGATGGAACATCCAAAAATAAGAAGTTGATGGTTTGTACTGGTGGATTTCATATATTAGAAGGTGCATGAGTTGAGATAAATATTGCCTTTATGTATATAATTTATTACAAGAGCAAAAGTTGACTATGGGAATAGTGAAGGGCATACATGCAAGCCATAATATAAGACATTTTATGCGAGAGCCATGTTGTTTTAAGCTTTTTTCATTGAGTGGACATAGTAAAAAGTTTACAATCAAGTACATTTAAGTGTAGATACACACTTAATAGCCAAACACATCTTTTATACTTTTTAAGGAAGGGAGGAGGGAAGAAAATAATGAAAACAAAGATAAAGGATAATGTGGGACCAAGAAGAGCCAGCTTCTGGATCAGTTACAAGTAGTTAAGCAGAGAATCAGGCATACAGCCAACTTATCACACAGAAAGTTAATTTATATATTATTATTATTATCGTTTATTTATAACGCACCAACATATTCTGTATCGCTGTACATAAGATAAGGGCCCTTTCTTTGAGCCACGAATCCAGTGTCCATAGTGCTTTCCCCAAAGCACCTTGTGGGTTTGAAACTTGCAGACTTACAACCTAAAGGTATTGTGTGTGGTAAAGGAGGGAGAGAGAGGTGAGAGTGTGTTAGGGTGGAAGGTGATACGCTTCTTTAAAGAGATGTGCTTTTAGAGAGGTTTTGAACGTTTTGAGACAGGAGGATAATCTGGTGGAGAGAGGCAAGGAGTTCCAGAGAATTGGGGCAGCATGAGAAAAGTCCTGAAGGCGAGAGTGAGAGGTGACAAGAGTTGTGGAAAGAAGAAGGTCATTAGAAGAAGGAAGAGGGCAGGTGGGGGAGTATTTGGAGATGAGACCAGAGATGTATGGGGGTGTACTATTGTTGAGGGCTTTGTAAGTAAAATTGTATTCTGGAGGCTAAGGGAAGCCAGTGGAATGATTGACAGAGAGGTAATGCAGACACTGAGCGTTGTGTATGGAAGATGAGTCTAGCAGAAGCTTTTTTATTATGGATTGAAGTGTGGATAGTCTAGTGGTGGGTAGGCCAGCAAGAAGCGAGTGGTAGTAGTCAAGTCAAGAGATGGTAACAGAGTGTATTAGAATTTTAGTTGTGTGTTGTGTAAGATAGTGTCAAATTCTGGAGATGTTTTTTAGATGGGGAAGACAAGATTTAGTGACTGTATGTGAGGGATGGAAGACAGGGCAGGGTCTAGTAGAACCCCAAGGCAATGGGTTTGGGAGATTGGGGTAATGATGTAATTGAATTGACACTGTGGTAGAGGGAGGGAAGATAAGGAGTTCAGTCTTAGATATGTCGAGTTTGGGATGGTGGGTGTACATACAAGAGGATATACTAGAGAGGCAGTTGGAGACGTGTGTTAAAGGAGAGGGGGATAGATCTGGTGCTGAGCGGTACTGGTTGGTCATCTGCATAGAGATGATACTAAAGCCCAAAAGAGTTTATAAGGGAACCAAGTGATGATGTGTAGATGGAGGAGAGGAGGGGGCCTAGGACTATTCCTTGCAGTACACCAACGGACATGTGGTAAGGAGAAGAAGAGGTGTCGCAGAAGGAGACACTGAATGATCGTTTTTGTAGGTATGGTGAGAACCACGAGAGAGCAGTGTCTCGAATACCGAGGGAGGAGAGGATACGGAGTAGAAGTGGATAGTCAACTGTGTCAAAGGCAGCAGAGAGATCTAGAAGAAGGAGAATAGAAAAGTGACCTTTTGACTTGGAGGTAAGCAGGTCATTGGTGACTTTACTGAGTGCTGTCTCAGTGGAGTGTCGGTGCCGGAAGCCGGATTGGAAGGTGTCAAGAAGGGAGTTGGAGGAAATAAAGCTAGAAAAGCGATTATAAACGAGCTGATCCAGCAGTTTGGAAGCCAGGGGAAGTAGAGAGATAAGGCGGTAGTTAGATGCCATTTCAGAGTCAGATGAGGGTTTTTTGAGGGTGGGTGTAATTATGCCATGTTTTAGAGAACATGGAAACCTGCCAGTATTTAGGGAAAGGTTGAAAATATGTGTGAGAGCTGGGATTAGTGTGGTAGAGAGGGGAGGGATGAGCTGAGATGGAATAGGATCCAGAGGACATGTAGGGAGGCGAGTGGATGATAGCAGGCTGGTGACTTTGTCCTCTGTAGCCGGGGCAGAGCAGTTCAAAGTGGCTGTTGGATTGGGGGAGGGAGAAGACTGGGTGTGGTTGTTAGTTGAAATGGTAGAGTGAGTGAGCCACTATGCGATGAGAGTTAATTGCGGATGTTTTGAATTTTATGAATAAAATGGTTGGTGAAAAATTCAGCTGTGAGAGAGGAAGGGATGGGAGGAGGTGGTGGGCGGAAAAGAGTATTAAAAGTGGTGAACAGATGCTTGGGGTTAGAGGACAGAGTTGATATTAGTGATGTGAAATAGTAATGTTTGGCGGGGTTGAGGGCAGAGGAGTAGCAGTCTAACATAAATTTGCATGATTTCCCCCAGAGCCGTTCAGCAGTGTGGGAACACTTCTGGATGTATCATGTTTGTGTAGTGTGCCAAGGTTGTGAGAGAAAGAGAGCGAGGGCATCTTCGTTTTGTTAAGGGGGTGAGGGTATCAAGGATGGAAGAGAGAGTAGAGTTGTAGAGTGAGGATGCAGTGTCAGGGAAGTTGAGGTTGGTGATGGGGCTGAGAAGGGTTTACATATTAGTGGAGATCTGAGCAGGGTCAAGTGCTAGCAGGTTTCTGTGGGTTGTGGTGGCAGGGGTTGAAGAAGGGTGGTGAGAGGAAGATGTGGTGAGGTTGAAAGTAAGTACGTGATGGTCAGATAGAGGGAGTGGGTGGATGACTGGGTTGGAGGGGGGAAGAGATGAAATGTACAGCAAGTGGAAAGCAATACACCCACACCACCACCTTGTTTGTTCCCAGGTCTAGGTGTGTGGCTGAGGTGAAAGCCACCACGAGAGAGTGCTGGGTTTTGTTGAACTATGTTAACTTGCTGTGGACTATTTGGTAAATGTATTCTTATACACTTGATTCTGGATTCAATGTGGCCGGGTCATTATAATGGAGAGGAAATCTATATGATCCATGTGGTGACAGTAAGAATGATGCTAGCAATACACTATTGGTAAATTTTGCTAGAGTGAAGATACAATAGGGGAAGTGGATTATTAGTTCAGGGAAATTCATGCCATAGAGAACATTTTTACTTAGCAGTGCTACTCTACGACAAATACCCAATGCCTGAAGCCACCTCTAGTTTTAAGGTGTCCTCTTAAAAATATTCAATATTTATGATCATGACCCATGTTTTTAAATTACACCACAACATTATGGAAGAACACTTTCTTAACTTGTTGCTTATACTATTCATTTGATAATATTTACACATTTAGTGAATAACACCAGTCTTAGAAGATTTTTATTAGATTAGTCACAATGGGAAATACCAAAACTGCCCTTGACATCTCCATCAAAATTACCTCAATATAATATAGTTTTCTATATGGCACAATCTAATATCTGCACCTTTTGTAGCAACACTGAAAAAAACAATTTAATATTGGAGTTTCTTCGCAAACATTAAATTAATCCTTTCTTTATTTCCTCTTATGGGTTTTCACTCTCTGCAGACAACTGGCGACATAAATAGACACGGGGCGGCTGTTCAATATAATAATAAAACTGGTTCTTCTATAAGGAAATTGATAACAACTTAAAAATGGAAAAATAGGATCAAATAGAAAAGCTTATTGTAAAGAACCAAATGGATCTGCCAGTATGTTTTATGATAACTTTAATGAAAAATATTGTATGTTGACAGCAGCCAGCCTAGGGCCATGATTCCATAAGCTCTGATAAAAAGGAGTAAATAATGTGAAATTAAACAACAAAAAAAAGAGTTACTCTGGGTTTTATTAAATAAATACCTTGTTCATCAAGGAAAATATATGCAAAGCTGTAACAGAGTGTCTTATCTTAGAAAGAGTAGACAATGCATTTAGGCAATGTACCTGTAATTTATTTTAATTCTTTTTTGCACTCCCAGTTATAAACTAAAAAGGGATGCAATACTAGTACATACATATATAAAATCAGAAGTGTATGTGCATATATATATATATATATATATATATATATATATATATATATATATATAGTTTGTCAGAAAATGTCACGTAAAGTTACAGACAGAAATGTCATTGCATATGTACTCAATAGCAAAGCATCAGCCATATCAGGCAGCATGTTGCTCCCCCTGAAATTGTAATGCCCTAGGCCTTGGCCTCGCAAGTCTACTCAGAGACACATCATTGATCCATCTGTCTGTTTTTTCTGTCTCTCTGTATGTATTTTTTTTGTACTTGGGTAGTATCAATATATAAATAACTTACAATTAGGAAGATAAACGGAAGGACAAGAATATCTCATATGTGAGACAATATGATATAACACCATATATATCAATATTTTTACTCTGTACAGCTAGTTTAGTGATAGACATAGTATCGCTCCAATGAGCTATAGAGAAGTTACATAGAGTTAGCCTTAAAGGGACATGGAACAAAATTATTTCATTTCATGCATTTTCAATTTTTATTAAGTAAAATACAAATTTTGAGGCTTCATTTATTTATTTGCCAAAATAAACCTTATATATATATATTATCATTATTATAGTTTATTTATAACGTGCCGACATATTCCGTAGCGATGTACATAAATTAGGTTCAGACAATGATAAATACAGATTAACATTTAGCAAAGCAAGGAGGGCCCTGTCTTTGAGCTAGGAATCCAATGTCCATGGTGAATTCCCAAAGTACTTAGGATAGAAACTCGCAGACTTACAATCTAAGGTATAGTGAGTGGTAAAAGAGGGTGAGAGAGGTGATAAGTGTGTTAGGGTGGAAGGTGATACGCTTCTTGAAAGAGATGCGTTTTATATATATAATACTATGAGACTAGAAGGCTAGAAAAATAAGCAAAAAATACTTGTGTTAGATCTTATAAGCAGCTCAGTCCTTTTCTAAGTATTTCAACAGCCGTGCTAAAGAAACTATAAAATAATAACTCTCTGAAGCACTTGCTGGTAAGGAAGAAGTGGGAAGTGGATATAAAACATAAGCTTTATTGATCCTATAAAATGTGAAAGAAACAAATTCTAATGAAGGAAATTATAAGTCTCACCCTGGGATAAGCACTCAAGGAAAATTCATTTTGCTACTATTAGTTATGTAGTTATGTCACTATGGAGCTGTATTAGACTACTGTATATGTACAAGAAGAGTTAATCATTATTTACAGTAACTAATTAAATCGTTGCTTGTTACATGATATTTAAAATTTGGGTGAAAAACTTGCAAACTTCTGTCACAATACTATAAATATTAAGGCAGAAGAATTTAGCATCTCATGCCCAACTTTTTTCAGGTCATTACTGAGCATGATTTAAATCCCAGTCAATACATTAGATACTTTGTTAATTATTTATTTATTAAGTGTATTCTAAGTCGTCAACATATGCAATCACGTCAGGTACATACTATTTTTGTATATATTAAAATTGACAGATACAATTGAATGCTACTGTACAAATACCAATACTGAAGGAGTACTCCTTGGAATTTACCATTTCGGTTTCTGCTCCTAAGACAGATAATACAAATAGGAAGGGGGGGGGGGGGTACTAAGCATTTTCTCATCTGAGATAAGGTGAGACGAGCTGTATTTTCCAATAGGAAATGGTATATAATCACATATATAGTTGTGAGCGTACGAGTTGTTGCTAACGCTGCGGGCTCGCGTAGCCGAGGCCCTCGCGAAGCGAGGGCACTGCCCGAGGGTCTCAGTTGCTGGCATGGAGCGCCGTAGGCGCTCCATGCCAGCACCTGAGGACCTCGCAAAGCGAGGGCCGCAGTTGCTGGCATGGAGCGCCGAAGGCGCTCCTTGCCAGCAACTGCGACCCTCGCAAACTTCACGTCGCAACCCAAACAGTACGACACACACATTACGACACTCGCAAACAACATACGACACACGTTCACACACATTACGGACTCGCAACACTCGGACGCAACTCGCGAACATTACAAAATGTAAAACACAATACATACACACACCACATACATAAAAAACTTACCTACACCAAGAGGGAGCACCCAGCACCTCAAAAATACAACTTACACCTCGATTTTACTTCAAATAAAACAGTTTAGAGACTAAAAAAAAAACGAAGCGAGAGAAAAAATGGCCGCCGAACAAAACGAAAACGAGGCTACAGCACTCTAAACTCGCAAAACACCACAAGAAACTCGCAAAACACCACAAAACACCTACGGATATTCCGATACAAACGTATAACACACATTACTCGCCATTTTACGCCAATGCGGAAGTACACGACAACGGTTTGGGCTTGCGCACGCACAGTGTTACACTGCACACATTCAGCACGCTTACACAGCAGATCCACACCACCAATGCTGCAACAACATCAAAACACATTCACAGCTCTTCCACACAATGCTTTAAAATAGGTAAAGTATATTCATTTATTAATGTATTATATATTTCATTATTACACACTAAACAGCATTAGCTACCTTACAATTTCATTGCCGTCATTTTTTGACGGGCAATTCGCTAGTACTGTATATAAAGAGATAAAGTGAGATGCAGTTGAGATGCTTAAAAAATTCCTCCCCAAAATGATAAATTTGAATGGAGGAGAATTTTAATGCCATGGCACAATGTGAATGGGGCATCTAAAACTGACAGTTTTTAGCGAGACCATTCTGAGATAGTAGAGGATTTACAAAGCATTTTCTCACCTGAGTTGACGTGAGAAGGATTGAAATAAAGTGAGAAGTGCTGATTTCCCCCATAGGACACAGTGCATAATAAATTGTGAGATGTCCTTAAATGCAATTGTAAATTCCTCCATAGTCAGGATCAGGTGTGAAAAAAAGTATAAAATGTAAAGCTTGTGTTTAGTTTATTTTTATTTTTATGTTTTGTTTTTTGCTTTCTATTAACATTCTGATTATTTGAGCAAGTTAAATTATTCAAAAAACCATATAGAAACATATTATCGCATTGGTCCTTTAATAGATATAATACTTGGTGAGTCTATGGATAACTTTAACACCGAGATACTGGTATACTTGCTAAAATGAAGCATATACAGAATAGAAGGTTCTGTAATGGTAGTGAATTCCTACATCAAACAAATATCAAATTGTGGGATTTGAAAAAGAATACACGCATTAAACATATGGTAACACTAAATGTCTTTCAATGGAATAACCACACTGATGTACCTACCACAATGTAGCTCATCCATGCCGTCTTCACAGTCTTTCTGTCCATCACATACCCAAGTGCTTAAAATGCACCTTCCACTTCGGCAGCCAAAATAGTTTTCTTCACATTTGTGTTTGTTTTGTGCTAGGATGGAATAGAAATGTTACCGTATATCCATTATATTTGTGACAACATTTATTTACCTTAACTAAAAGGATGTCTGTTTTGTTTTGTTCCTGCTTTGATCTTTGATCTATCACTAATTATTTTATACTAAAAACAAACATTGGTAATAATAACAAAAAAGCTGATCTGTATACATCTTGAAAAAGATTGTGAAAAGCAATGTTAAAAAGGATATGGGGCCACCTGTTGCCAACCACTGGGTTAGAATATAAACTTTGTTATAAAGGAGTGACATGCATTCCCACTATATATTATAATATATTATATTATAAAAGATAAATAGATACTATATATATATATATATATATATATATATATATATATATATATATATATACACTCAGTCTATCTATCTATCTATCTATCTATCTATCTATCGCTGAATCAATTTGTGGAGTATGTCTTATTTTTTACAGCCCTCTTCCTCTCTTCTTTCTCTCCTCCTTCATTGTTTTTGTCTCCTGTTCACTTTATCTCTTCCCTTTATCTTTACTCTCTCTGTTACTTCTTGCTCATTTCCAACACATCTCCTCGTCACCCTAATCATGTTTGCTAGTAACCATCTCTCCACTCTTCCTTTCTTATTTCCTCCCTCTCTCTTTCTCCTTGATCTTCTCCACTTCCTGCTTCCTCCATCCTGCAGAGGTGAACTCAGACATGTTACACTCAATAAACGGGTAGCTGTCTTTATTTTTAACAAAATAACAGACATGATTATGCCATGTTGTAGCAAACTTCATATCACCCCCATTGTAAAAGATCAAATTCAGTTCAACATTCAACATTTTCATTCATAATTTTTAATAACAGCCAGGTGAAATAATTATATTTATTCATCTACATTCATTTGGCCAGTGACTAAGAAAAAGTTTAGCTGTCTTTGAGAAACCTGTCCACTTTTGTTGGTATTCAAAGTTCATTAAAATTGTATTATCTTTCCAAGAGCCTTCTGAGACCAATCATCAAACCCCATAGAGCCAAGACATTTTTCTAAAATTACAAACAAAATAAAATACTTTTATACATGTGTACAATCAATTATTATTAATCTTTTTTTTTCTATAATTATTTATAAGGCTTTCATAACAGTAGCCAAAACACCATCAGCCTTATTAAATTGTGATTCGGTAAATTTAAATTTAAGCACACAGCATATTTTTTTTTACAGAAGTTTTTAGCTAGTGATCTTTTATCCAAAAGCAAGGTCTTTACTAACTAAAAACTTCTGTAAAAAAAATATGCTATGTGCTTAAGTAGAGCCCTTTTAATTTTACCGAATCGGAATTTAATAAGGCTGCATGTATTTTAACACACTTAAAATAAATGTCTTGAAGAGTAACCTAAAAGAAAAAGGTTAAAATAATTGTCAACTAGCAAACATATTGTATATCTATGACCTTAGATGGAAAGCAATGACAAATGAAACAGCATTGTCTACACTTTAATTGCAACATTACGGCTCAAAAGTTTCCTACACATTTTCAGGGTATTAATTCAGCCGAATCCTTGAACCCTGGAAGTAAGTAGTTCTGTAGCTGCTAGACAAATTAATACAGCTTTATTATATGTGTTAGAACAGGCAGTTGTAATACAGAATGTCTGTTAATTTCACATCTTTCTAAATGTATCAGTTTTTTATTACGGCACATAGTTGTAGTGACGCACAGCCAACTGGACACATCAGCGCAATAACATTTTGGAAATTACCTGGGCATTTTAATTCATCTGTATAGTCCCCACAGTCGTTTGCTCCGTCACATATCCATTCTGGCAAAATGCACAGTGATGTAGAATTGCATCTTATAAATCCAGAGGTTTTGACGCCAAGTTTGTAGTAATGAGTGCAATCTGTGTTGTCTGGAGAGTAATTTAAACACACACGGCATGTATTACATCACAAATGTTCAGGAAACCAAGCTACAAATAAGCACTTCATGACAATATAGATTTTTAAAGTTGCGATCGCCATATAAAAATTTTCAGTTTATTAAAGGACCACTGAAATATGCTATTGACGGACGCTAAATGTTTTAATTAGTCATTGTCATTGATGAAGTTCATATTCCCTCTTTTAAAAACAATATTCATTAGTAAACTTGCTTTCAAAGATCAAACTCATGTGATGCCAGTCTCTGTTTGCTATAAGGTTAATGGGGAATGGGTATTTTGTATAGTAGGGAGTGCTAATTTTTCAGGCACATAGTTTTAGAAGCATAATACTCTCCACCTGTGGCAGAGATACTGCTGGTGCAGCAGATGCAATGCACCAGGGCCAACACCTTAGTAGGGGCACTCTGCTACTGCAAACAGCCTGGAGTAAAGGGAAACTTAATTTATTAGGGAAGGGGGCACATTATCATAACACCAAGGTGCCAATTAACCATCAACTTTGCCTTTTTTAATTTAATTATACAGGGTTTATAGAGAAGTGGCAAGGGGGGGGGGGCAATTATTTTGAGCTATTAGTTCTGCCACTGACCTCAGTTTATTAGCTCCGCCTCTGCTGGAGGCTTGTTGTGTTAGAGTGGTTTGCCTTGGTAGCAACTTTCAATGCAGAGGCAGTCTATGATCGATTACTTGGCCTTTTATATAATTAGATTGCTTCTTAAAATAATTTAGTCCTATATCTCAGCGAAACCCCCTTATCCCTTGATGACCTTATCATGGTGGCACAGTCATCTTAATTGGAGGCTGATACTCTAATCTACAAAGTGAATTTAATATTGAATGTAACTATTATAAATAATAAATTATTAATTTATTAATGACCACTTCATAATTAACTCAACAAGCTCCTCCTGTTATAGAATACAATGAACCTTTAAAAACTAACAGCCTTATGAAATTGCATTTTGGCCAATTGAATAGGGCTCTATATAAGAACAGAGCATATTTTTTTACAGAAGTTTTTAGTTAGTGAAGACATTGCTGTTGGATAGAAGTTCACTAACTAAAAACTTCTGTAAAAAAAAATATGCTATGTGCTTATAGAGCCATATTCAATTAGCTGAATTGCAATTTAATAAGGCTGTTAATATATATGTAGAGCATTGGCCCTGAGAGGCTTCCCTTGCATTCCCATACTGACTCCGCACAACTAGCACATTACGTTCTATTTCACCCAAAAATTATACCCCTCACTATTTATACGTCTATTTCTTGTATTTGTCACTCTGCCACCATGCATTTTACCTAAGAAGATGGCACAGAACGATGACAGATCGCAGATTATTGCAGCTCTTCGCAGCAGCCCCATTACAGTATTCACAAGGTACACAATGTGCTCACCAAATAATCACAGCCTTTTCTATTTTGCAGCAGTAATGATTGAAATCACACATGCGTGAAACATAATTTACTAATATGCTTGTACAACTAAAACTATTTTTCGAATTTTTTATTTGCTGCACAAAAAAAGTTATAGGTATGTTTATTATCAAATTAAATGTGGTATATACAGATTGTTCATATTTTAAAAGAGGCCTTCAAAAATGGCAGCTTCGATTACAATAGGAGACACATGAAATAGAAAATATAATATATACAGTGGATATAAAAAGTCTACACACCCCTGTTAAAATGTCAGGTTTCTGTGCTGTAAAAAATTGAGACAAAGATAAATCATTTCAGAACTTTTTCCACCTTTAATGTGACCTATAAACTGTGCAACTCAATTGAAAAACAAACTAAAATCTTTTAGGTAAAGGGAATTAAAAATATAAAAAGAAAATAATATGGTTGCATAAGTATGCACACCCTTAAACTAATACTTTGTTGAAGCACCTTTTGATTTTATTACAGCACTCAGTCTTTTAGGGTATGAGTCTATCAGCATGGCACATTTTGCCCTAGCAAGATTTGCCCACTCTTCTTTGCAAAAACACTCCAAATCTGTCAGATTGCGAGGGCATCTCCTGTGCACAGCCCTCTTCAGATCACCACACAGATTTTCAATCTGATTCAGGTCTGGGCTCTGGCTGGGCCATTCCAAAACTTTAATCTTCTTCTGGTGAAGCCATTCCTTTGTTGGTTTGGATGTATGCTTTGGGTCGTTGTCATGCTGAAAGATGAAGTTCCTCTTCATGTTCAGCTTTCTAGCAGAAGCCTGAAGGTTTTGTGCCAATATTGACTGGTATTTGGAACTGTTCATAATTCCCTCTATCTTAACTTAGGCCCCAGTTCCAGCTGAAGAAAAACAGCCCCAAAGCATGATGCTGCCACCACCATGCTTCACTGTGGGTATGGTGTTCTTTTGGTGATGTGCAGTGTTGTTTTTGCGCCAAACATATCTTTTGGAATTATGGCCAAAAAGTTCAACCTTGGTTTCATCAGACCATAACACCTTTTTCCACATGCTTTTGGGAGACTTCAGATGTGTTTTTGCAAATTGTAGCCTGGCTTGGATGTTTTTCTTCGTAAGAAAAGGCTTTCGTCTTGCCACTCTACTCCATAACCCAGACATATAAAGATTACGGGAGATTGTTGTCACATGTACCACACAGCCAGTACTTGCCAGATATTCCTGCAGCTCCTTTAATGTTGCTGTAGGCCTCTTGGTAGCCTCCCAGACCAGTTTTCTTCTCGTCTTTTCATCAATTTAGGAGGGAGCTCCAGTTCTTGGTAATGTCACTGTTGTGCCATATTTTCTCCACTTGACGATGACTTCACTGTGTTCCATGGTATATCTAATGCCTTGGAAAAATTTTTGTACTTTTCTCCTGACTGATCCCTTTTAACAACGAGATCCCTCTGATGCTTTGGAAGCTCTCTGTGGACCATGGCTTTTGCTGTGGGATGCGACTAAGAACATTTCAGGAAAGACCAACTAGAGCAGCTGAACTCCTATTTAACACGATTTGGAATGTGATTGCTTAATTCTGAACACAGCTACATCCCCAGTTACAAGAGGGTGTGCAGACTTATGCAAACCATATTATTTTTCTTTTTCTTCCCTCCACCTAAAAGATTTCAGTTTGTTTTTCAATTGAGTTGTACAGTTTATAGGTCACATTAAAGGTGGAAAAAGTTCTGAAATTATTTATCTTTGTCTCATTTTTTCACAGCACAGAAACCTGAAATTTTATCAGGGGTGTTTAGACTTTTTATATCCAATGTATGTTTACATATGTATATTAGAATTAATATTCATAACTTTCATTGCTTGTTTTCTAGTAAATAACAGATTATAACATTAGATATAAAGATGGGAATATACATTTTGTTAGACTTCAGACTTTGATGCAATGGTTTAGTTAAAACTGCGAAGTGAACACAGCAAGGGTTTACATACAACACACTCTTAAAACTTCCCTATCATGGTGGGTCATAATAGCTCTCCATGGGAAGTGCGGTTAATCGGAATCAGACCTCAGTGAATACCGGTAAGGGCTGTGATACTTTGCAGTCTATCTCAGCCCATTGTAGTGGATTAGAGAATCTCATCTAGCGACTTTCTTGTAAATACAGTATATTTTTATATTGAAAGACACATTGTTATTACATGGAACCTAGTATCTCAAAACAATATTAATAAAGTTATCTGGTATCATCAAATACAAATAACATATAATAAACCATGTACGACAAATAAAGTTCCAATTTTGACTTTGATTCCAGTTTGTGGTCTTATTTTTGGTTTTTCCTTACAAAAAAATATGTCTTAAAAAGCTAACAATATAAAATAACCAAAACAAATGTGGAGAGGAGGAAATACAAAAGGAAATAAAAAAATGATTTCTGATGAACATCTTATCATATGAAGAAAATATTACATAGCTGTTTGACCTCTGGGTAATTTGCCTTCCCATTGTCCTTTTTTGAGGATTCAAGCTGTATAGTTATCTCTTCAAGCTAAGCTGGTAAACTATCCCTAATATAAACAACTTAGCCCATTTTCTCAATGACTTGAATAAACCCAACTCAGGTATGACAGGTAATACTTTGATATGGCCTGATTTAGAAGCTAAATGAATGGAGGAAACATCACTAAAACATGATATAAAAGACAAAACTTATATGAAAGTCTCATTTATGGATTTGAGTACAGAAGGGAAAGTGCCATATTACAGAAACCTCAATGGATTTAATATGGTTCAGGAGCAAATATTCTTCATAAATATAGGAATTCAAGAACACAAGGTGATAAAATATCACTGGAGTATAGAAGATGTTGGAACAATGTGTGAAAGTATTACTTTACAAAAAGGGTAGATGAGTAGAACAGTCTTCCAGTGGTAGGGACAAATGGAATAAAAGGAAATTGGTATTTAGCACTTTCAGGAATGGGAGATTTAGGGCAATGTTAAGTACAAAGACAGAATATATAAATACTTTATGCAAACGCTAATCTTATTTAGAAATGTTAGTTGTTTAAATGTTATTTTATAAACTATGCATAAAAAAGTAGGTCAGAAAAATATATTGAAAAGTTCAAGTTATCCAAAAAAGAAGTGATCAACACTTCTGTCTTTATTGTAGCTAATCACCAGTGATCTAATGCTATGTCAGATTAGTGATATCCTCTGGAGAGAGCTTTGCAGTCGGGTCAGTCATATAATTGATTTTGTGTTGCTCATAAAAAATGAATATGTTAACTGTAATACAATTAAACCTAGTGGGACTTCAGCTATAATCATATGCAAAGCTTTCACATACAGATATTAAGAAACAAGAATGAGTTTAGTTTTAAAAGACACCGACCCATATTTACTAAAGTGTGATTTGGTGATGACTGTGTAGTTTGATTATTTTTTTCTCAGAGAATCTATTGAGTAACCTGTCTCTTAGAAGAGAATATTATTATTTGAAATGCAAATCATGTGTCTGTTGCATTTCTAGTAAGTTCATACTCCATTTAACTGTTATTTTTTATGACAATAGAGGCTGTGATTTAAACAAACACTGTAGTATGTAACAAGGTAATAATATTAGCTGTTGCACATGTTACACATAAAGATCATTTAAGTTCTAACAAATATGAAGTTTTGAAAACTGTGTATAGAATGTTCCATCTTGTCTGGCTTCAACACTTCCTAATAATTTGCAGAGCTGTAGGGGCTATCGTTATTGTCTAAATCAAGAAGGGATTGGTGGGGACAAAGACATTTGACATCTATTACTTACCATGTACATATTCAGAAGCAGATACTCTGAATGATAACTGCAATGCCTGCTCTTGCAGAAATGTAAATGCCCCTCTCATACATGCAAACATCACCAAATAATAATAAATAACTTCAGTGATCTGCAGATGCATCTATATTTATATGTCTTCTTATAAAAAGAAAGCTTTTAATTGCCTACCTACTAATTATGCTCTTTGTCAGACTCAAATTGTATTTTTCACACACACACACACACACACACACACACACATCTGTCTATCTATCTATCTATCTATCTATCTATCTTTCTATCTATCTTTCTATCTATCTTTCTATCTATCTACCTATTTCTATATATGTAGATAGATAGATAGATAGATAGATAGATCCCAACTGACTTCTATTGTAATATAAATCACTGTATTAATGGCATATGAACTTAGAAAATATGCATTAGATCAGCTATTTAATTGTAGTGGAATATGTATAAATAAATCCTTCTGAGCTGTTTTATGGAGATCTTTTTACAGTTAAAACATAGTCCAATTTTGGAAATAGGTCCATATAATGATATGGGAAGAGGTTATTAGCTCCAGTTTGTTACCCCTTCTTTTTACCTTATCTGATATATATATACAATAATATGAAATGTTAGCTTCTGGTTGACAGAGCCAAAAATATAATTGAAGCCCCTGTCATTATTAATGTTCTTCTATAATGGAATATAGCAGCAACTTCCACAATTGGAAAGCAAAAAAAAATAATAATCTATATTTCAGCAAAACAACTATATATGTATTTTTTATAACATATATTAAAAATATCTCCTTGCAGAAATAAAACACAGTAGAATGATCAAATATACAGCATGATGTGAAAAGACAACCTGTACGGACAGATTTCAACTGAATTTCATACCACAGTTCTTCTCGTCTGAAGCATCTGAGCAGTCAATCATCTGGTTGCATTGCGCTGACTTGGTAATGCAAGTCCCATCTGTGCAGCGGAATTCAGTGGAGGCGCACGCCGAAACTATGGGAGTGTTTGTAAAAGAAAAATACACTTTTAATAACATCTGTAAGCATGTCATCGGAAATGGCTGTCATAAAAAAAAATTGTGTCATTTGTCAAACACTATTCAAAGACGTATCCAGAAATACGTAGGGATAGGATGGGTGCGAGGGGATACCATTAACTTTTTAAAAATATAGCATGCAGGTGTAAATTAATATATATATAATTTAGTGTCATTCTATTCTCCTGTTGAGACAGATTTTTGGAAACACACAGATATATAATAGGGATGTACGGAATATTTAAACTTATGTTAAATAATACATATTGGCCCTAATATAG
This sequence comes from Discoglossus pictus, assembly GCA_027410445.1. Taxonomy (NCBI): domain Eukaryota; kingdom Metazoa; phylum Chordata; class Amphibia; order Anura; family Alytidae; genus Discoglossus; species Discoglossus pictus. The sequence continues at coordinate 44,862,481 of CM050173.1, forward strand.
TGCCAATGTCCAGCACTGGCTCTAATTTATATGGCATCCGGGGGAAAAATTGGCTCCCAATTTACACTACCCAAAAAGGCAATTTAAATCACATTTAGTAAAAAATGTAATTGTTTATTAAAATTATCACAGTAAGCGAAATGTAAATATGGGAATAATCGTCTCATTTTTCATTATAATGGGGGGCGGAGCATTGAGAATTGAAACAAAGAAATAAAATAAAAACGTTTTTGATGGGCACTGCAGCAATGGAGCACCCCTGGAGCAGGGCCCCAGTGCATTGCACCGGATGCAGCGGAGGTAGATCCTCCCTATTTCCTGCCCTGAGAGTAGAGTTGAATTATTCGCCCCAGATATTTTGGGGCTCCTATGCCCAGGCAGGGGACAGCAAGAATGCACATAGGGAGATCACAAAGGGTGCTGCTCTTTGCTTTAACCAAAAGAGTATTCAAGGCAGATTATCCACCTCCCAAAACAAGAACATTAACCCAAAACTGTCCTTACTAGTGTCCTTTTACCTTCTTCCACTTGCATGTCCTGAAAGATGTGATAAGGGCATACAACTGCAAAACGATATCATCTTTAAATATTTATGCTGTTAGGTGCGTCAAAGAGATGTTTATCTTTGCAAATCGGCTGTTGTACGCTCTTACTTGTACCTGTTATATTTTCTCTGTTTGTGTTCATCCTCGGCACAGATCTTGTACATATCCTCATTTTCCAAACAATTACATTCTAGAACATGGCCATTTGTCTGAACAAACAGTTTAACATTTAGCAGAAATAATAAGTGCTTACTTTTGCAGTCTAGTTCATCCGTGTTGTCACCACAATTATCTTCTTCATTACATACTTGACTGTTGGAAATGCAGCGCCGATTACCACAAAGTTTGAAGCCTTTCCAGCAGCTTCTGTTTTCTGGAAAATTATAAATAAACAAAAAAAATATACTAAGGATTTTATCACACAGAGTTAAATCAGGGGGGATGCCGACTTATTATTATTATTGTTTATTTGCAACCCGCCAACATATTCCGTAGCGCTATACATAAGTTAAGTTACAGGCAATGACAAGTTAAAGATTCACACATTGCAAAGACTGGGTGGCCCTGTCTTTGAGCTTGGAATCCAGTGTCCATAGCGCTTTCCCTAAAGCACTGCGCAGGATTGAAACTTGCAGACTTACAGTCTAAAGATTAAAGTTTGTATGTGGTACAGTAGGGTGAGAGTAGTGCTGAGCATGTTAGGGAGGAAGGTTATAGGCTTCTTTAAAGAGGTGCGTTTTTATTGAAGTTTTGAAGGAGTTAAGGCAGGAGGATACTCTGGTAAAGCAAGGCAAGGAGTTCCAGAGAATAGGGGCAGCGAAAGAAAAGTCCTGGAGGCGGGAGTGAGAGGAGGTGACAAGAGTGGTAGAAAGAAGAAGGTCGTTAGCAGAACGAAGAGGGCGTGTGGGGGAGTATTTGGAGATGAGAGCAGAGATGTATGGGGGTGTGCTGTTGTTGAGGGCCTTATAAGTTAGGGTCAAGATTTTAAATTTTATTCTGGAGGCTAAGGGAAGCCAGTGAAGTGATTGACAAAGAGGAGCTGCCGACACTGAACGATGTGTACTGAAGATGAGTCTGGCGGAGGCCTTTATTATGGATTGAAGTGGGGAGAGGCGAGTGATGGGCAGGCCAACAAGGAGCGAGTTGCAATAGTTGAGATGAGAAATGATGAGAGAGTGTATTAGAATCTTAGTAGTGTCTTGTGGAAGGTAATGGCGTATTTTTGATATGCTTTTTAGATGTAGAAGACAAGATTTGGTTAGAGACTGTATGTGTGGGATGAAAGACAGGGCAGGGTCCAGTAGAACTCAGAGATAACGGGCTTGGGAGGTGGGAGTGATGATGTCATTGTTGACAGAGAGAGATGTGAGGAATTGAAGCTGTAGTAGAGGGTGGGAAGATTAAGAGTTCAGTTCAGTCTTAGACATGTTGAGTTTTAGATGGTGGGCAGACATCCAAGAGGATATACCAGACATGTGCTGGAAGAGAGGGGGGATAGATCTGGTCATTTACAGTGTTCCTTATTTAAGAACGGGCCAAGGATTTTTGCATGAGTTTGTTTTTATGTTTTGTTAGTTTGAATTAAAAGAAAGAGCACAATAGTTTTTGTAACTTATTATTATAGTAAAGGAGCATTACTAATATTATTATTATTACAATATTACACTGTATTATATGTGCTATTGTAATATTGTCATTATTATTCATCAGTAACCCGATTTACACACAAATTTGACTTAAACATGTTCTCAGGAACATATCTTGTCAGTAACCCGAGGACGGCCTGAATAAATATATATATATTTATTTTGCAGGGTTCAGTCGTTTCCAGCAATCCATGACCTCATGGACTGTAACACACCAGAACATCTTTATGTCCATGTTCATGCTGATCCACTTGGTATTCATGGCAGAGATACTGGAGAGGGTTGCCAGTTCCTTCTCCAGTGGGCCACAGTATACAGCTTCTTGTATTCCTAGGTGGTCTCCCATCCCAGTACTAACCAGGCCAAGCCCTGCATGGCTTCAGGGTGGTGTGACCTCTTGGTTCCCTGACTTGAAATCAAACCCAGGTCGACAGGAGGCACCAAATCCAAGCCCCTAGACCAGCAGGGAAATATATATATACCCCTTCTGGTTCACTACCTTGTTGTGGTGAAGGGGCTTGTGTATCTCAGTGAGGCTGTGAGTTATACCATGGAGGGTTACCCAAAATGGGAAGGTCATAGCAGAGAAGTCAGACAAATCGCGGCCCAATGGAGAATGAACTGGCAATCCCACTCCAGTATCTTTGCCATAAAGACCTTATGGATTAGCACTACCAGACACAATATGTGCCTGTGTGATGCTGTCCATAGGATCATGGAGAGATGGACACAACTGAAGGAATGAACAACAATATATATAAACAAACACATCTAACCAAAACTGCACATAAATCATTAATAAACATTTTTGTACTAACATGACGATGAATTCCCTTTTAAATCTAAGTGTTTAATACAAAGTAGATTGACTAATGTAGCTATTAGATCCATGAAGCTATCACATATAAAGTTGTGAGCATTGCGGGTTCTAGCTAACACTTGCGGGCTTGCACAGCGAGCCCGTCGCAACTGCAAAGCGAAGGCCGCGGTTGCAGGCAAGGAGCGCCAAAGACACTCCTTGCGCTGGGGGAGATGAGCGCTCTAGACGAAAAAAACGAAAACGAGACTACACAAACACCCCAACCACGCAAAATACAGCCAGGCACATAAGACTTTTACCCAGGAACGTACAAGGTACAAAATACACTATTAGGAAGGATGGAAAATGCCCGAGAGCCGCGTAACACATACACACTCATCTCCATTTTACAACACTAACGTGCAACTAATAACATTACGAATCCAAAATGGCGCTTTACCCAAATAAACAGCCTATTTATTCTGCACACTTGGCACATTGCTAACACTTTCTCCTCAAGTCAGCAACAGTCCAACTGTACATTGTATGCTGCCGGAAAATCAAAAGAGATTGTTAGCTCTTCAGGATGTTGATTGCTGGATATATTAATTACAAATAGGTACCGTATATTAATTTATTATTTAATTAATTCATTATTAATAAAAAAAATAATATATATATACATATATATATATAAAAAATAAAAATAGCAGGTTAGAGGCTCGCATTGAGCGCCAAAGGCGATCATTGCGAGTCACGCGATGAGCGCCAAACGAGCAAAAGTACACAAGGGTAGAGGCACTCAGTGCGAGGCTTGCGATGAGCACCGAAGGTGTTCAGACGACCAAAAGTACACAAGGGGAGAGACTCGCAATGAGAGCCACGCGATGAGCGCCGAAGGTACTCAGAGGAACAAAAGCCTTACATTGTGTGGCAAACAGCATTACCTGCCTTACATTTGACGGGCAATTTGCCAGTACATATATACAGCTTTATTAAATTGCGATTCAGCAAATTTAAAAGGTCTCTATATAAGCACACAGCATATTTTTTTTTACCAAAGTTTTTAGTTAGTGAAGACCTTGCTTTTTTCACTAACTAACTAAGAAGTTCACTAACTAAAAACTTCTGTAAAAAAAATATGCTGTGTGCTTAAATAGAGCCCTTTTACATTTGCTGAATCACAATTTAATAAGGCTGATAAGTTTGCTGTCCTCACTCTGTCTGATTATCTCTAACCTCTTTAAACACCAGCCACCTTTACAACAAAGCAGTAGTCTTTTCCATGTAATGTTCGGGTACAGTCTATCCAGATTCAAAATGCTCCTCCATGAAGGACGGTGAAATTGTGTAGCTCATTGCATAAGAAACCTTAACAATATATTCACTGATTGCCTAATTATCTTGAGGTCAGTGGAGAGCTGCAACCCTTTTTCTAACACTATACCAACTTTCTTAGCTTACAACTGTAAATGCTTGCAAATGAGCATCTCCAGTGAAGAGTACTTGAGGTTGCGTGAAGAATGGCTGTAATAGGTATTTGCAAATGGGAAGATAATAGTTATTAATTACAGTATACTAGTATATTTGCTTTTATTATAATACAAATCATCTATAAATGCATATAAACTACTTTGCAACTGTTGCATTTGATTGTGCTTTAATGGTGGCAGATATTTTTCCACAGTGTTAGACACCTGGGAGGAGAAGGATGAACCATGGATTCAGATAACATATTTCTTCAGTTCTCTAAATAGCACACTTGACAATAGAAAGACATAGAAGAGCAGTCCTCGATAGGACAATTCTTCAACTCAAGCTACAGGCTTGACGGGGAGATGGAATTGCCCATAACACAATTAAATGAAAGATTTCCTCTAAAGTGCTTTTATGCAGATAGCTTAAAGAGTAGATTGTAAGTCTGTGAGTTTTCAGTCTTGCTTCAGGGAAAGCACTCTGTAAGTTTGATTTTAAGCTCAAAGACAGGTCCCGTTTTTTGCATTGTGTTAACATTGTTTTTGACCTGAACTCAACCCTGTATAGCACTACGGAATATATTAGCATGTTACAAATAAAGGAAATAATAATAATAAAAACAACAACAGTAGCTAATGTTGATAGTTTATTACGTAATCCACAAACATGTGAAGTTTTTCAAAACTACAGTGGACATTTAATGATTAGTATGTCCTGTTTATTGTGGCTTCACCTTCTACAACACAGTTCAAGTTCAGTGGCTTGATTCTGATTTTGCGCTCCTGAGTGATATAGTCCATTGCATTCTGCTTGAGTGATAATCAGGTTGACAGATGATATCGTAGTATTAAAATCACATTTTTTGTTCCCTGTGTATAGCAATACTTGACCTTAGTTTCAATTTCAGACTAATATTCTTAGCAACTAAACACATACAAAATCTAAAAGTATGAATTTATCTTGTCAGTAATGGAAATATAATGTCACCCTGACTCCAGGACAAGTGCGGATTTATTGTACATTATGACACTTTTTAAGAGCAAAGCCTGAAAGGTCTTCAGATATAATGACAGTGTTCATAGCATTTTAAATCACACAGTTCACTACTTCAAATGTGCATGGGAATAGAGGAAACCTACAAGGATTTAGGTCTTTAGTTACTAGAATACTACTTATCAAGAATTCTCTCTCTGTCACTGCCAAATAACATAATTAATTATTTAAATGTCTTAGTATATTTGAAAGACTGTTGTAATTTGGGGGGGGGGGGGGGGAATTAATTTGTGAAATGTCCCTTGGACTGCAAGAAGATCCAATAAATCAATACTTCAGGAAATAAAGACAAACTGTTCACTGGAAGGTATGATCATGAGGCTGAAGCTCAAATATTTTGGCCATATTATGAGAAGACCCATTAGAGAAGACTCTGATGTTGGAAAAAATTGAAGGCACACAAAGAAGGTGATGACAAAGATGGAGATAGATAGATAGATGAGGTCTTTGAATCAATAAACATGAGCATGATGAAGCTCAGAGGGGAAGTAGCTGACAGATGTGACTGGCATGCTATGGTCCGTAGGGTCATGGAGAGTCAGACACAACTGAATGACTAAACAATCAACATTACCAGCTGCATGAGCCATGGGCCTAATAGCATTTTTACAGAAAATCTTAAATTTATCTGACTCTATTAATATCTTGAACTAATCTGACTGTGTCTTGTGTTATGCCTTGAAAAAGTTGTATGTTTGGAGACGAAACACGTTGCCATTAATATTTTGAGCCCTTATGACAAATTATTCCAATGAAAACACTGGAAGCCAGTGATCCGGTGGAGTGATACTCAATACAAACCGAGACGCTTCATGAGATACCACACGTTAGACCGGGAAAGCAGGAGTAAGTGAGAGCGCAAAACAGATAGCGCTTTCCAGAGTCCAAATATGGCCAAAGGTCCAGTGATGGTTAGGGTGTACATTTTTATGTATGTAGTGATTTCTTATTAATGTCGATTTGAGGGACCCCTTGGTGCAGTCTTATATTCTGCAAATTATTTGATAATACATTATTACTCTACTTGTTATTGTATGTTCTTTTTCTTTTAGGTATATTGATTACAAAGTTTCACCTAATATTCAAGAAAGTTACAGATGAAGATGCCAATCTATGAAATTTTTACTTAGTTCTCACTTATTTATTATGTTACACATGAATGCCGTTTAAAGGGTATTAGAAAAATACCCTTATATAAAAATTATCTGAATCCACAATTTCTCACATTTTTCTCAAGAGTCTAATCTTGTTTGTAATAAAAACAAATTTCTTTACATTTACCTTCCACTGTTTTATGTGCTTTCCTTAATTGCTAATTGTGAATGTGATTCTTTGAGAGTTACACTTCCATTTAATCTTGCTGGAAAATCCTCAATATTATGTCAGTCTCTCAGACCCTATCTAAAGTCTTCCCATATGACTTATCTGGAGCTCCATTCAATTGAGCGAAATTGAGATCCAGGAGCCCGTAAGTGAGGTCGCAAGCTAATTTGCTATTCAATTGGCATCTTTTTGCAGGCTCGGAACGGCTTCCCAGTTACGGCCTTGAAAAAATGTCGCTGATCAAACTCGGAACTTACAGCCTCCAGAGGCATTTGATCTGTCAATTTTGCATGGCTAAAATCGCAAATCTCTATTCAATTGCTCAATTTCTTCAAGCTCGCAAATGTATTCACACCCGTAAAATGTCAAATAAAGGAGAAAATCCTACAAGTGCTAGAGAGGACCCGCAAATATGAAATGCAAATATGAAATCAATCCTGCACTGTAAATAATGGGAAAGTGATGACAGACATAATAATGAATTGCTCAACAGTCTCAAGGCCGCAAATCGGCAGGAAATAATATTTATTTTTTATGTTTCATTTCGGGGGTTAAATTGATCTTGGTTATCAATGAGTTAATACATATTAGGCCACCGATATGGACTAGAACAATGGCATTAAATTTTATAATTCATTATTTTGCTGGTTTTAGAGTCTGATCGCATATCAGACCCACAAACCTAATTGATTGACATGTAACCTCCATGTTTTACTACTGTCATTTTGACAGTCTTATTTTGTATTGGCTGATTTGAAATGGGAGGTTACAGGCTTGCTTAATTGATCATGTTCCCGACCTGAAATGCTCCAAACCAGTGCATGGTTTACGGTTTTGGCTTCGGGCCCGCAACTTGTGGACTTGAGCAATTGAATATTATCACAATCGAAAAACAAACGGGAACCCGCAACTCACTCGCAGATATTCGACTGTCTGTGATTGAGTTACAGGCTTCCAATTGAATTTGGCCCCTGGTTAGGAAGAAAATAAACAAATGTCGTCTACCATCAAAGCAAACATGATCATAATAGTCATATACAGTATATAAGTTCACTTCTAAAACATATTGCAAGCAGATTGCTTAGTCCTAGCTCTACAGAATCGGTTAGAATGCTACAAAAACTAAAAATAATAATAAGATTAATAGTAAAGTATTTCAAAACAGAATATTGTAAATATGACATTTCACTGGAGCATTAAAAATTCCATCACACAATCGGGCATTTTGGAGCATTGAATATACTGAATATGTCACTAGGTTATTTTTCTCAAGTCAAATAAACATATACATCAAACTTTTAAGTATATAATCAAATTGCCAAAAAGTCCTCTCTGGGAACTTGATCCTCATGCAATTTAATATTGCATTACTATGTGAAATAAATTACAATTCGTAGCCTTCAGCTATACAAACTTTTTCAAGCAAACGAACAACTAAAAACCTTTCCGTGAGAGGTCATGAACTTTTGCATTTAAGATGGAAATTACTTCCCTACGGTCACAAAAGGAACTGTCAATTTGTAGATAGCCAGAGGTCTCCATTACGGCAATGAGCTGATTTTATCTTATGTGCACTCACCCTGTATCAGCAAATTCTCAATCGTATTGATACTTTGAAGATCAATTCTTATAATTTCCTTTAACAAGTTTCATGTATCTTCATGTCATAGTTATAAATACAAAACCATTATCAAAACTTGTATTGGGTGTTTTCAGTTATTTTCAAAGCAGACATTTGTTTTACTTCTATAGCCTAGAGACAAGTTTGTATTTAGATATTTCTTGGGATGGACCATCATTTATTTTTACATTTCTAAGTAATTACAGATATTAAACCCTAATTGTTTGCAGTATCTTACTCAGTTAAATGACTCAATAAATTACTCAATAAGTTCTAAGAATAAATGCTGCTAAAATGAAAGTACATGCATATCTATACTTGATTTATAATGTTTAAACATAATATTAGTAATTATAATTTCAAGCTCTTACCTTTATAGGTTTCTGCCTGTCACTCTGTGCTGCTTAACTCTGTCCATTTTGCATAAATAAGGGCAAGGCTTCCTGCTGTATGATCCTGTGTCTGAAAGATCTGAGGTCTGATCTACACCAGTCACATACAGGAGCAACAGGAAGTATGCCTAGTTATGCAAAGGGGGCAGAGCTAAGCGGCACAGAAGGAAAGGCAGAAACCTATAAATGTAAGAGCTTTACATTATAACTACTAGTATTATCATGTTTAATCATTATAAATCAAGTATGGATATGTACGTACATTCATTTTAACAGCATTTTTAGATTGCAATTGTCGTTTAAGTAAGCATTTTCTGTACTAATTTCTATTAAAGCCAGTGAAGATCTACAGTGCCTTGCAAAGTATACACCCCCCTTGGCATTTTTCGTGTTTTGTTGCCTCACAACCCAGGAATTAACATGGATTGTTTGAGGATTTGCATCATTTAATTTACAGAACATGCCCACAACTTTGAAGATTTTTTTTTTCTTTTTTATTGTGAACCAAACAACAAACAGGACAAAATAACAGACAAGGTCAATGTGCATAACTATTCACCCCCATAAAGTCAATACTTTGTAGAGCCACCTTTTGAGGCAATTACAGCTCCAAGTCACTTTGGATAAGTCTCTATGAGCTTGCCACATCTTACCACTGGGATTTTTGCCCATTCCTTATTGCAAAACTGCTAAAGTTCCTTCAAGTTGGATAGTTTGCACTTGTGAACAGCAATTCTGACCACAGATTTTCTATTGGATTGAGGTCTGGGCTTTGACTAGGCCATTCCAACACATTTACATGTTTCCCCTTAAACCACTCAAGTGTTGCTTTAGAAGTGTGTTTGGGGTCATTGTCCTGCTGGAAGGTGAACCTCCGTCCTAGCCTCAAATCACGCACAGAGTGGTACAGGTTTTGCTCAAGAATATCCCTGTATTTAGCACCATCCATCTTTCCCCCAACTCTGACCAGTTTCCCAGTCCCGGCTGCTGAAAAACATCCCCACAGCATGATGCTTCCACCACTATGTTTCACTGTAAGGATGGTGTTCTTTGGGTTATGTGATGTGTTGGGTTTTCGGCAGACATAGCATTTTCTTTGATGGCCGAAAAGTTCAATTTTAGTTTCATCAGACCAGAGCACCTTACTCCATACATTTTGGAGGTCGCCAACATGCCTTTTCGCAAACTCAAAACGTGCCATTTTGTTTTTTGCTGAAAGTAATGGCTTTCTTCTGACCACTCTGCCATAAAGCCCAAATCTTTGGAGAGTACGGCTTAGTGTCGTCCTATGTACTGATACTCCAGTCTCTGCTGTGGAGCTCTGCAGCTCCTCCAGGGTTACCTTAGGTCTCTGCGCTGCCTCTCTGACTAATGACCTCCTTGCCCGGTCCGTAAATTGTGGTAGGCGGCCGTCTGTTGGCAAGTTTGCTGTTGTACCATGTTCTTTCCATTTGGTTATGATAGATTTGATGGTGCTCCTGGGGATGATCAAAGATTTGGATATTTTTTTATAACCTAACCCTGACTTGTACTTCTCAACAACATTGTCCCTTACTTGTTTGGAGAGTTTCTTGGTCTTCGTGGCAGTGTTTGGTTAGTGGTGCTTCTTGCTTAGGTGTTGCAGCCTCTGAGGCTTTTCAAAAAAGGTGTGTATATGTAATGACAGATCATGTGACACTTAGATTGCGCACAGGTAGACATCATTTCACTAATTATGTGACTTATGAAGGTAATTGGTTGCACCAGAGCTTTTTATGGACTTCATAACAAAGGGGGTGAATACATACGCACATGCCAATTTTCTGTTTTCTATTTCTAAAAAAATAGTTTTATGCATATATTTTTCTCATTTCACTTCACCAACTTAGACTATTGTGTTATGAACCATCACATAAAATTCAGATTAACAAAACATTGAATGTAAGGCTGTAAAGTAACAAAATAGGTAAAAAGTCAAGGGGGTGAATACTTTTGCAAGGCACTGTATATCAGAATGATATATCACTATACACAAAAATGCATAAACTGGAAATTAAGCTTTAACCTATACTTACATGCTTTCTTCTAAATGGCATCCTTTAACTAAACATTACCAAGGTCAAGATGTCATTAAGAAGCCAAAAAGTAAAACACAACCTTTACATTTCGAAACTTTATAGGTAACTATTCTTTACTCCAGGCTTCCATTTTGTTTTCTTGCATGCTATGTGTTGTTTTCTCAGGAGGGGGTTCCTTGTAAATTAATTAGCTTCCCGTTAGTACTGCTGAGAACATTGGCTGTTGTAAATGCCACATTCCCATTGTGCAGACACAAACTTCCTGTGCATTCAGCATTCCCTTCCACCTCAGGATTTTGATCTGCTAAAACCAAAACATTTCAGACTCTACAGCAGCATAAATGCATATAAAAAGCTATAAATGAAAAGCTATGTTACCTAGTTTCAAGTGTAGTTCTTCAGTAAATACGTTTTAAAAACATGATCATAGTAGTCCTTAATTAGAACTACTGTGAAAACAAAGACCCCATAGGGGAAACAGCCATATCAGTCATTCAAAGCCATTTAATGTCTCAGCAAGTCTGCAAAATATGGAAATGCACCTTTGCAGGTAAGTTAGACCCTCCTACTGTCTAACTCTTATAGGGTGTGCCAGGGCACTGCACCAGTAGAGTTATGGAGGTCTATGTAGACATTTCTACTGTCTTCATCGTACATGGCCAAATACTGTTTTTCAGAAAGAGGTTCTGATAGTGAGAGGAATTTAATAAACATCTCAAGTGCATCTCGTGTTATCACCTGATTTACTAAGCAGTATTTCCTAAGCCCTTCTCACATTATCTCAGCTCTTTTTCCCTCAAATCAGATGAGAAAGTGCTTAGTAGATGCCCATTATGTTCAGTTTTCTTTGCTGAAAACCAGCCTCACTTTATGTCAGTTCTTCTCACCTAATCTCAGGTGAGAAATTGCTTAGTAAACCCCCCCACCCAATCAAAAGTACATTTTTAATACTTGAACAAAAAACTTTCTATGCATTATGTGTATGTTTACAGTTAGAAAATAATATATTGATTACTTTGACTTCAATCCAAATTTTCAAATAATTACTTTTGGAATATATGGGTGCACTCAGAAGTAATGGAAATACTGTTAGGACTCACCGCAATATGACTGTTTCTCATCAGATCTGTCTTTGCAGTGTGCGATTCCATCACAGGTTTGCTGGTAATCAATACACTCTCCATTACCACATTCAAATTCAGAGAAAATGTTGCAGGAAGAGTTTCGAGCTAAAAATAGAAGCAATCAGAAAATAAAATAAAATAAAAATAAATTTTCTATTCTATTTTAGAAATGATAAATTCATTTATTTACCATTGTGTTTCTGAAAATATAAAGCAGGAAATATGTTTTTAACCTTGTTTTTAGACGTCCAAATATGAATACTTATTTATTTACTGTACTGTGTACGGTGGAGGCTTCTATCGCTCTTTTGACCACCATAAGGTAAATAATGTTGTGGTTAATAACCTTCTCATAAAATCCATAGCACAAGTTAGGTACCAGCCCCACACGGATGAGATCCATTTAAGATCGAAACAGTGCTGTCTGCGGGTAGGTTTCCTAACTTCTGCATAATCCATCCTATGCTATGCTTAAAAGCTGTGTTATACAGCAGACATATGTTATAAGGAGCCATGATTAAAGTGTCATTGGATTAAAGTGTAAAAATGCATTGTGAACTTATTGACGTCCCAGTTTCTCAGAATGCAGTGCAATAACTGTATTTCTCAGAATTCTAAACAAGAAATACATTTTTTTATTAGTTTTTAGGCATTCAAATGTGAACACATATGTAGTATTCTTTTTACTGAAACTATAAATAAAGAATTTATAAAACAAAACACTCATTTATACAAAATGGGTTTATTAAAAGTAGATTTGAAACAGAATATAAAAGATAAGCATATTTACAGATATACATCACCCTTTTAAATTATTTTGAAGTGTTGTATACAACAAACAGTTTCACAAAATTGCATTACAAGTTTATGGCTGAACTGCAAATTTGGTAGAACACTACACTAAAAACAAAAATACTGGATATAGATTTGCAGCCTTATTAAATTGCGATACGGTAAATTTAAAAGGGCTCTATTTAAGCACACAGCATATTTTATTTACAGAAGTTTTTAGTTAGTGGAGACCTTGCTATTAGATACAAGTTCACTAACTAAAAACTTCAGTAAAAAAATATATGCTGTGTGCTTAAATAGAGCCCTTTTAAATTTACTGAATCGCAATTTAATAAGGTTGATGGGTTTATAAAGTTTATTGTGAAGGGGACTTGCTTCTAAATAATGCTAATTTCCTTCATTATGCAGTTAAGAGAATTGTGGTAAAATATAAAGAAATGCACAATAATAAAATAATAAAATAAAAAGTGATGGAGAGTTGGTGGTACGGACCCGAAAATCCTGGCTAGGTTAGGAAAAGGCTAGGTTAATGTATTTCATATTTGTTATGTATAACGTCAGATCATATTGAAATATTCGGGATATTGTTCAAATTAGCCAGAGATTAGCCAGAGCTCCTGGATTTTTTTTATAATGAACTGAGCAAAACTGTGAATAATTGGAGTTAAAAAATATGATTTTAATATTGAAGCTCCTATATTTTCTATGGAGCATATTTATCAATCTGGATTATGGTTTATCCAGCTTCCTAAATAGGCTCTCTAGAGAACATAAGGAGTCTGAATGATTTTCTCTTTTATAGCTGTTTCTCAAACACATTATCCCAAGTTAACCTCCCTAGTTGAGAACAAGAGTTCACTTTGTCAGTCTGATAACATAATATTTTATCTTAGGTCCATATATTTCTTTTTTAATGAGTTAAGCATTACCTACGATATTTGCAAATACATGGCCCAAAACTGAAGATAGGTCATACTATTTTCAACTTCATACACAATTCATTATAAATGTAATGTTTCTCAATAACTTACATACATCATTACACTGGCATTATTCTGGTATAATAACCTGCTAATAACTGGTCTAATGAGATAAAGGTTGGTTGTCACTTAAAGATGAGGATCCCAGAAGATGTCATTATATTAAGAAACATTATTGAATCTGGTGAGAATCAATGAGATGAGAAATTGCGAGACCCTCACTCACCTGGCCTCACAGGCAACACACATTTTATAGAATCACATATATCTGAAAACACATCAAGACCAACACACACATTATCAATATTATATGAAATGCTTATGTTTTCCATTGTCTTCAGTCTAGAATATATTACTTACTCACACATCTGTTGTCATCTAGTAATATCCGATCTCCTCTGCAGGAACAATTAACACGACCATCAGGAGTAAGAAGACATAAGTCATGGCACCCTCCATTCATGAAGGAACATGGCGACAATTCACCTAAAGAAAAAAGGATATAACAACCAAATCTCAGCTAAAACTATTTCTTAAAGTTATATTTTATGAGCTTCGTATCAAAATATACTTTTTCAATAGAATGTAGAACTTGTTTTGTAATTGCTGGGACTAAACCCTATTGAAAACTCAGCTAAACAAAAAAGTAATGGTGCCCCCATTGGTGCATAGTAAATATATAAAAGTTTGTAGTTATATATTTTAATTTATTATATCCATTTGCAAGTATTGTTATTGAAAACAATTCACTGTAAATATGAGCCATCTTAGCAGGATCCTTCTCCTGTCTAATGTAATCTTCTTTTCTTTGTATTCTTTAAAGCCCAATTATTCTTATTATTATTACTAGTAACTTGCCCATCATAAATGACTGTTTCATATGTTATGTTCAATTGTCTGTGCTCTCGCTGCGTGCCCTCTGTCTCTCTCTGTGTGCCCTCTCTCTATCTGTGAGCCCTCTCTTTGTGGGTACACCCTCTCTCTTATTGGGAAAAAATACAAATATCCATGCCCTAAATATATATATATATATATATATATATATATATATATACTGTATATATATATATATATATATATATATATATATATATATATATATATATAGCATCTATTACCTTTGTAGCACTTTTTATATTGCTAAATGTAAGCTCTGAAACAGTTAATTATGCTTTTCTCTAATTCAGCAGTTTTTACTTTGAGACCATAATATTTCTGAAACCATAACAAAATGTTCTATGAGAAGGCCAAGCGAAGGCCAAAGATAAGGTGTTTACTGCATATTAATTGTAAAAATAACGTGAGCTGCGCAATGATTTAGGTAAACATACAGCATACATGCTTTTGATGCATGCTTGGTACTTGTTTAATTCTCAATTGGCTAACAAATGTAAATAATCGTTTACTGGCTTAGAAGAGGGTGGCGAGGGAACATACTATTTCCTGTATGTAGAGATGTTATAAAAAGTCATGTTGTTTATATATTCATTGCCAGCAGCAAACATTGTGTATGCTTTTCTGTTGTGCCCTCTGCCTCTCTCTGGGTCCTATCTCTGCACTCTGTGTGCTCTCTGTCTCTCTCCCTCTTCTTTCTCTCTCTCTCCCTCCCCCTCTCTCTTTCTCTTTCTTTCTCTCTCTCGCTCTCTCTTCCTCCGTCTCTCTCCCCCTCCCTCCCACTCCCCATCCCTCTCTCTCTCCCTCTTCTTTCTCTCTCTCTCCCTCTCCCTCCCCCTCTCTCTTTCTCTTTCTTTCTCTCTCTCGCTCTCCCCCTCCCTCCCACTCCCCATCCCTCTCTCTCTCTACCTCCTTCTGTCTCTCTCTTCCTTCATCCCTCTCTCTCTCTGCCTCCCTATCTCTCTACCACCCTTTCTCTCCCTCTCCCCCCCTCTCCCTTTCTGCTTCCACTCTCTCTCTCTCCCCCCCCCTCCGCCCCTTCCTCTCTCTCCCTCCCTCCCACCCACCTGCCGGGCAGTGCATGCGCATTTGCTGCGCCGCAAATGCACGGTTTCGTGATTCACTGCATTAGCCGTGCAATAAGCATGTGAGTAACTCCTGGAATGCATCGCTCAGGCATTTCTCACATCTGTTAACTATTAAAGGTGATACAAGATGCAGCAATGAGACTGCACATTTAGTGCATTGCCCATCCATTTCTATTGTCATTTTTGCATGAAACTTATTATTATAATAATTATTCATATCTGTTCCATATATTTTTGTTATATGAATTTGCATAATATATGAATATGTATATATATAAAATATCATCTGGTATTTTACATTTTCATTATCTTACATAATGTATCAATACACTTTACTGCAATGTTTTTTGCCAGGTGGTTGAGTTTATGATTCATGTATTGTCAGTAGAAGGAATTACGAGGGAGCTATAGGTTACACATATTACAATGTGATTTATTGTATTCTGTACATCTGTGAATTATTCCCATCATGCTGTTGGGTTTGAGATGGCAAAATCCCCTCATTAGTGATATACATCAAATGCAAAGAGAAAAAAAGGCATGCAGCATCTTTCCACTTTTGCTACAGAAAATAGTGCAGGGGGAGAAAAATTAGATTTCCGCTGCCCTGATACAGAAATAGCAGGTAAAAGAACGAATATAATATGGACTATTGAGTTTGTATATTAATAATTCTCTTCTTTAGCCCACACAATAACTAATGTAGAAGTCAATTATCATAATACACTTTTCTTTTTCTGACTGCCCACTTCCAGACCCAGGAATTCAGCTTTGTGTAGTGAGCAAAAGAAGGAGAAAAAAAAGAGATAAACCTCAACAAATCAATCTATGCAGAGTATGAAGTGCTGGATCATCTAAACAGGTCAGTTATGGATTAACTTTTGAGTGCATTCTTAAGTTCACTGAAAAATGCTATCAATCAGTGTCCTCACCATGGGGCGCTACTGTCTGTTATTAATTATAAAACTGCCAGTAGGAAGGATAGACTGTGTCTGTAAACAAACTTAAAACCTTTAGCTGTTATTTAGTGTAATTAAAAATGTATAATTTTAACATACAATCTTGTGCTCTTTCACCCCATGAAGAGCACTATCAGTGAGGTAAATGGCCTTTTAGGATTTGTTTCAGTGCCCTCTTTTGTGATAACACTATAAGACAAATAAAATGTAGAAGTATAAATGAGAATACATGTAAAGCTATTGTAATTATTCATGGCCAAGTAAGAACATTTAAAAAATAAGCAAAAAGAGAAACATCCATAATATTTTAGCTAGTAAGATTATATTCCAGGAAATATAAATAAAAAAAACTTTATTGACAGCAGTTTGTCAAGGTATAGTAGACTAACATGAATTATACTGCAAGGCATGCTCTTTTCCATGACAATAGCAAAAACACAGAATTTCCTGTATTTGTATTATTAATATGATATATCAATAATGTATATAGTGACAGCTTTTCTTCTGCACAATGATATATTAATTTCAGCTTTCTATACTTACAGCTGTTGGTATCATTTGCTACAGCGATGATTCCCATAGGTTGGTGCGGTATGTCGGATCGAAGGACCTTAGTTTCCCCTCCTGTGTATTTGTTAGATCGTAGTATAGCTCTTCTCACCCAGTCAGACCAAAATATGTAATCATCATGAATGGCCAGGCTTAAAAATGTGCCTGGTCCTGAACGTACAATCACCTGCATACAAGCAAAATTAATTATATACATTAATGTAAAGTAAATAGTCATATTGAAATCAGATGTTCTAACCAAACTGAGCTATTAACAACCAAAATCTTAATAAAAAAACAGTAATGGACTTATCCAAAAAAAAAGTATATATATATATATATATATATATATATATATATATACCAAACATATATATCATACCTCCTACAGAATATGGAATATAACATAGTGAGGAAAAAATGATATTTTTATTTATATGTATGTATATATATATATATATATATATATATATATATATATATATATATATATATATATATCCTTGCCCCCTTTCTCCCTCCCACCCCTGTCTCTCTTTGAGCCCTCTCTCCCTCCTCTGTCTCGCTTTCCCTTCTCTCCATCCCCTGTCTCTCTTTGCCCCCTCTCTCCCACTCCTGTCTCTCCCCCCCACCCCCTTCTGTGTTCCCCTTACCACCCCCCTGCCCCACTGATGCTCCCTCTGTCCCAGCTTTGCCCTGTACCTGCACAATGGAGACCCACCCCTGCCGGCGCATCTTCTCTGCAGAGAGGGACATAGCAATGACGTCATTTGGGAATCCCTACGCTGCAGAGAGGATGAGCCGGCAGGGGTGGGACTCCATTGGTTCGCTGAACCACCAATGACTGAGCAGGTAGGCAGGCAAAGGGGGGACAGAGGGAGCATCGGTGGGGCAGGGGGGAGGTGAGGAAGCATCAGTGTGCAGGGTTGAGGTGAGGGAGCATCAGTGGGGAGGTAGTGTCCCCCGGTAGTGTCCCCCGCTGTAGTGTCCCCTACAGGCGGCGCTCAGGGCAGGCCTGTAATGAGCACCTGCGGCGCAGTACTACAACTATATATATATATATATATATATATATATATATATATATATATATATATAGTAAATAAATATTATATTTGTGCTCACATTTGAATGTCTAAAATAAATTTAAAAACATATTTAATGCTCAGAATTCGGAGAAATACAGTTATTACACTACATTCTGGGAACCTGGGCAGGGACATGCAAATGTGTTCAAAAAACGCTTCACTTCTATAATCCAATAACATTTTAAACATGGTTTCCTTTAAGCATATGCTTGCTGTATTACATAGTTTTAAACAAAGCTCAGGATGGATTATACACAAGCCAGGAATCCTATCCACGTACAGCTGTTTCAAGGTTACTGCCTCATCTGCGTGGGGACGGATCCCAGTTTGTTTAGTAGATTTTATGAAGAGGTAGTTTACCACAACAATTATTTAATATATGGTGGGCAAAAGAGAGAAAGAAGCTCTCCACCGTACAGTAGTACAGTAAAAAAATAGTACATCTGTGTTCACATTTGAATGTTTAAAATAAGTAAAAACATATTTCCTGCTCAGAATTTTGAAAAATACGTATACACACACACACACACATATATATATATATATATATATATATATATATATATATATATATATATTTAAAACAAAATATAATGAAAAGCCCTTTGCCCTCAAAGGCTCTTACCTACTGTAAGGATGCCCCAAAGCTTACTAAAAACCCTAAGCTAAAAAAAGGGGCAGAGTGATATTTTTTCTCTATATTAGCTTTTGAATAAATAAACATTATAAAGGGCAACATGATTTTTGGAAAGTAAAAAAAAAAGAATAAATACAACATTTACATTTAAAAATTTTGTAAGTAGTTTTTCTTTAAAGTTGGCTCAATTTTCTTTTCTACATTCTAGTGAGTTCTGAAAGATCTGGCAGTTTTAGCTGCTACTTCCTTTACATTCAAAATCGGTCACCGTGAGGAAGCTGATCAGCAGAAAGCAAATGGTAGATTCCATTGCAACATAATTTCACACAAAAGATAATAATTTAGAGGCTGTATTATGTTTTTTACATAACTACATTTTGGGCCCCATTCTAATCGAGTGGTGTCATTTGTGGTATAACGTAACGTCGGCTGCAGGAGTTTTTCTTTCCTAAATGTTACACATTTATTTTAATCTTTTCACTCAAAATATTACTACACTCAGCCCCTATCCTAAAATCCTGCCTTGTCTGCAAGAGATTTCAGTGTAGGAAGTATTTGTTCACTCGTATATTACACCAAACCAATCTTTACAGATGAGAAACGGCTCTCGGAACCAACAGGAAATATATACCGGTATATTATATATATATATATATATATATATATATATATACTAGTGACTTGCCCGTAAAAAAAAAAAGACGGTCCATAAAATTTGAAGCCATGGCAATGCTGTTTGGCACACAATGTTAAGCTTTTTATACTCTAAGGACCTTTGGCGCTCATTGCGAGCCTCTCCTCACGTGTCCTTTGGCTCCTCTCTCTACATTTTTTAAAATACTAATTCATGAATTAATTGAATAATAACCTAATATAGTTTACCTTTTTCTAATTAATATATGTAACAATCAATAGCCTGAAGAAGTAACAATCTATTTTTACTGTCCTGCAGCATGTAATGTCCAGTTGGACTGTTGCTGGCCCGAGGAGATAGTGTTATGAATGTCCCAACAGTGCATTAGAAATAGGCGGCGCGTGCGAGGACAAACTGTTGGTTTTTTTGTGTAAAGCACTACTGTAGATGCGTAATGTTGTTAGTTGCAAGTTTGGGTTGTAAAAGTGCGTTGTTTCACGAGCATTTGCCGTCCTTTGTAACAGTGTATTTTGTACCTTGTACATTCCTGAGTTAAAGTGGTATGCAGTTGGAGGTGTTTTGCACAATCCAGGGTCGTGTAGCCTCATTTTAATTTTGTTTGGCCGCAATTTTTTTCTCACTTAGCCGATTTTCGAGTGCTGAAACTTGTCAAAATCGACTTAAATTTGTATTCCACCTCACTCCCAGACGTCCTGGCTGTTCCCCCATGCTGTGTGTGATGTTTTTTGCTTTGCGCGGTTCGGCTGTTAAGTTTATATTTTTCCTATCTTGTATTTTTTTTCTAAGTCCTGCATCTAATTTTTTTTTTCTAAGTCCTGCGTCTCCTATTTTTTTTTCTAAGTCCCACGTTCGTCAACTGCTTGCAGCCTAAGGCAATCCCGCGTTTCCTAAGTGTTTGGAGGCTAAGTCCCACTTGTTTCAATGTGTGATCGGCTCGCCTCGCTTTGCCTTTGGCGCTCCTTTCTGGCTAAGTTCTGCGTGTTTCATTGCCTCCACTGCTTGCCTCGCTTCGTGAGGCTGCAAGGCAATGAGCACCTTTGGAACCGTGTTAATAGCTCGCCTCGCTACGCAAGGGTCTGAGGCAATGAGCGTCTTCGGCGGTCATCGCCTAAGTGCTCCAAGTTATAGGCTCACCACGCAAAGTGTGACGACGTCTCGTAGTTCGACAATTATAATATGTGAGATATATATATACAGTATATACACACATGTATATAGGCAATGCAGTAGAGCATTTGTTCCTAGTCCACGTGGTTTCCTAATATCTATTAACCCCTTGAGTATTGGGTTATGTGTTACCCTTGATGTTGTATAATGAAACGGACATAATAATAAAATATCATATGTTTTAATTACACATATGTTTTTATTGGACTGTTAAGTGTCAAATAATGTTGAACTTTCATCATTTTCTATTTTTTTATGGTGCTATACTGTCACTTTACCTGCCGCTGCGGCACTCAGCAGAGATTTTAAAACCATTTGCGAGTGGTCTTTGGTACCTGTAAAATATTCTTCAGTTTTTTGCAGTTGAAGCACTGCCCTATTTTGCGAGTCCTCTGTAAAATCTTATTAGCATAGGGTTTTGGTGTAAAAGTCTAAGCTTTTGTCAGTGCAAAAATCAAAGAAAAACTACCTAGCTATGGCTTTCTGCAGTCACTCCTAGCAGTTATCTTGCAGTGTTTCCGGGATGGGTGATTAACATAGCTAGGTAGTTTTTCTTTGCCCTTATACATAGTGTAATCTGTGATATTGGGGATTAGAATGGATGCCTTAGTCAATTACCAAATGCAGCTCTCCAAAATAGTGTATTTTAAATATATGACTACAGTGGTCTTTTTAAATAGAGCTTTTTGAGCTGGTATGCACAATTTTTTCATAGTAAGAAACTGATGTAAAATAGAGAACAGAATTGAACTGGCTAAAATAGCAACTGCCATTGATACCCTAGAAATACTGCGTTGATTTAAAATAGTTATGAAAGAAAATGTTATATTTAAATGAACTATATAAGCATTTGATCTTTTACAATTCTGTATGTATGATGTCTTAGTTGTAATCAATGTAGAGATATAATGCATATATAGTTCATTTAAAGGCATATTTAAGTTTCCTGGATTATGAGTGCATTTGATAGAGGATAATCAGTAGTGTATGAAAACATTTTTTGCATGACAAAATACCAAACTTACCCTGATATTTGCTAAATCTCTTGAGTTTGCAAGCAGTTGATTTTGTTAGTTAACACCCCTGGAAATTACTGCTAAAATGGAAAAGTTTGACGTAATTTACGGCTCTGGCTTTCTGCAGTCACTCCTAGCAGTTCTCTTGCAGTGTTTCCGGGATGGGTGATTAACATAGCTAGGTAGTTTTTCTTTGCCCTTATACATAGTGTAATCTGTGATATTGGGGATTAGAATGGATGCCTTAGTCAATCACCAAATGCAGCTCTCCAAAATAGTGTATTTTAAATATATGACTACAGTGGTCTTTTTAAATAGAGCTTGAAAGTATAATTGACTAGCACAATCCAATTTAGTAATATAAACATAAAAAATCAAGCCAGTCTAATGTTAAAATAAATGAGCAACAAATCATGCTAATTCAATTTACATGTAAAATCCACCAGGCCATTTGGAGTCAGTAATGATTAAGGATTTGCTAACAAATGAATTGAGTCCCACGCATTGGATAAAGCTTTGAAGTATAGACAATATTAATCTGCCTTGTTTGTAAACTAAGGGTCGGGTTATTGATTTTTGAAATGCGTAAGTAACCTTTGAAAATTTTAATTATGTTCACTTCTATTGTTTTTTTTTTCATTTTATTTAAAATTGGAACTGTTAAATAAAATAGTAATTTATTACAGCCAGATAATTAGCTCAATTGATTCTTATTATTTCCATTTATATATTTAATTATAAATAAGAGGCATGATATGTTATCCAGCAGCTAGTGCTAAAACCAATTGAAAATATGTAGGTAATAGGTGTTTTTTCTCTATTTTACATATTCTTTAGTTAAAAATTTTAAATTGGCCATTAATTTACCAAATACTAATTCAGTATCAGGAATCTCAAAACTAAAAGCCTTCATCTGAACATCAAAATTGATGTCATAACAAAAGTACAGTACTTTTAGATCCCTGCTTAAAACAGATTTCAACCTATCCAATTTTATTGGAGTCAGATCGTTCAAGCATTGAAAACAGAATGCTTTGAGATGGCTAGCGGTCAAACTCAGACATGATTTTTATAGTTGAAAATTGAATAATCTATCATATAAAAAGAAGACTATTAGAATTCCATCAGTAAAACACAAATCTTGCATTTCGTATGTGGATCTCTTTTTGAGCTGGTATGCACAATTTTTTCATAGTAAGAAACTGATGTAAAATAGAGAACAGAATTGAACTGGATAAAATAGCAACTGCCATTGATACCCTATAAATAGTGCGTTGATTTAAAATAGTTATGAAAGAAAATGTTATATTTAAATGAACTATATAAGCATTTGATCTTTTACAATTCTGTATGTATGATGTCTTAGTTGTAATCAATGTAGAGATATAATGCATATATAGTTTATTTAAAGGCATATTTAAGTTTCCTGGATTAGGAGAGAATTTGATGGAGGATAATCAGTAGTGTATGAAAACATTTTTTGCATGACAAAATACCAAACTTACCCTGATATTTGCTAAATCTCTTGAGTTTGCAAGCAGTTGATTTTGTTAGTTAACACCCCTGGAAATTACTGCTAAAAATAGCATAAATTCATAATTCATTTTGGCCAATCACTGGTAAGCCAGTTTGTGCACCAAAGATTCTTGGGATGTGTAGTCCTGTTTTTACCCAGGAACAGGAAGTAAGGATGAGTTCAGAAATCGCTGTGTCGATCTATGCATTGAGCTGCTGGCTTGAAGCCTAGTATAGGGTTTAAATACATACCCAAATGCAGTGTTTCTATTGGTAGGTACACTGTGCCTATGTGGGCATCTCTGGGGGTGTGGAAAACAATTTTTATTTTTAAATAAAATAAGTCTTATGTGACTCAATATAATGTGTGTTTTTGATCTAAGCAGCATGTGTTAGATTAGATAAAGGTAAAAACAGGGACAGTTAGATATACCTTTAAACAGAACATTTCTTTCAAAACTATATTACATCAGAGCACGATTTATAAGGTATCTATGGTTCCAAAATAACATACAGTATTGAAATTGGCACACCCAAGTACATTAGTGATCAACATTGGAAAGAAAAAAAAGAGCAAGAAAAAAGCTAATACTGCTTCAATATATACAAGATATAACTATACAGCCTTATTACATTGCGATTTGGCCAATTGAATAGGGCACTATATAAGCACATAGCATATTGTTTTTACAGAAGTTTTTAGTTAGTGAACTTCTATGCAAAAGCAAAGTCTTTACTAACTAAAAACTTAAAAAAATATGCTATGTGCTTATATAGACTCAATTAGATCTCTAAGGAGAGTTGAAATGGTATACTTGCAATTATATTCATTTTTAACAGTAGATGTTCAAATAAAGATATATTTTTATGTTAATAGCCAACTTGAGTTAGTCTGAATCTTTCCTAAAAGACCCCTGCTGGTTTAATAGAACTGTGACACCAGAGGCAAGCCGAATAATTTCAGAGAAAAGAAAAATGTGAATTTACAAGTAAGATTTTACAAAAATACTTGCCTTTTTAAAATTATATTGCAAAGTTGTTTATCTAACAATAGATAATCGCACACTGTAGAGTGTTGGATGTTGGTTGGTTGTTACAATGACACTTTATTATACAATGGAAGTCATTCATAATAGCAGTACAAATAGTATAACATTGCAATAAAACTTTGAGTTTTTTAGTAGCGCACAGAGGTGATAGATCAAAATTATATGTCAAATAGTATATTGTAGTGAAACAGGCAGATGGAACTTGTACAGTGCACTTATCTCCTGCCTAAATGTTCCTGCCTTCCAGACTTCATAAACCATGTAAGTATTGTGAGCTGTACAATTAAAGAAATGTAATAGGGTACTATTCATACTAAGATACTGATTTTGTTGAAAACATTTAGTGGAATTTCTTCAGTTTATCCCAATATCTTGAGATGCTTATCCTTTCTTCATAATATAATAGACCGTCACTGTCAATCAGTGTTATATTGCTAGAAAATGTAGGAACAAGCCATGAGAGTATATTTTAAGGAGAAATGATGTGACAGAATGAACTGATACTTTTCTTTTGCTGTAAGCAGAATTCAGCTATTCAATATTTTATTGTCAGAATAACCTTTCTCCTTCTATGAAATGTTTGGCGTCTTCCCATTAAATAGTGTATTAACTGCAAATCTCCTCTCCTGCATGCTGCTCAGATTCTTGCTAACTACTGAACTATTTTTCATGTTTGTTCATTTTGTAAAAGGTTCAGTTCAGTATAAAGATAGTCTTCGTTTGTTCTGTTTACCAATTATTATTATTAGTGAATGTAATAGTAACGTTAGTATTAGAACACAAATTATCAGAATCACACTCTGGGGGAAATTTACTAATGATCTCAAGTGTATCTCACCTTATCTACTAATTTACTATGTACTATTTGCTAATAGGTTTTCCTGGTGGTCCAGTGGTTAGGATTCGGGGCTTTCACCACTGCGACCTAGGTTTGATTCCAGCCAGGGGAACCAAGAGGTCACACCACCCTGAAGCCATGCACGGTTGGACCTGGTCAGTACTTGGATGGGAAACCAGGACCTGTATGCTGTGGCCCACTGTAGAAGAAACTGGCCACCCACTCCAGTATCTCTCCCATGAATACCAATTGGATCAGCATGGTGTGTTGCGGTCCATGAAAGTTTGCGAGTTTTCAATCTTGTGTCAGGCCTTGGAAACAAGCTCTATGTACATTTGATTTTATACTCAAAAACAGGGCCCTCCATTCTTTACAAGGTGTTTAATTTGTTTTCTGCTATGTACTCAACCCCTGTACAGCGCTACGGAATATGTTGGCGCGATATAAATAAAGATAATAATAATAATAATAATGAGGTAATGGAGAGTTGGAAACAACTTAATAACACAAACAAAACACATTTCCTAATGCAAAAAACAGCCCATCTCAAGTTATCTTAGCTCTTCTCACCACATTTCAGGCGAGAAATTGCTTAGTAAATTCCCCCCTCATCTATGGAATTGTAAATCTCTTTGAGTCCAATGAGTAGAAAAGCATAATAAAAAATACACACCTCAATACTCTTGTATCTACTGTTATGCTAATGAGATATCTCTTCATCGTTTTATTATTAAATTAAAGTTAAAAAGAATAAGGGATTTTTTGGTGTAGATAATCCCCAGTAGACTTGAGAAGTTGCACAGATCACCAGTATGGAAAAATACATTTTGTTTATTAAAACAAATATACATGAACATGCTGAGTGACCAGTCCCTTCTTAATCACAGCAAGTAATGGAGTCATGGTTAAGTTCAGACTGTCCCAAGTTGTGAACTGCGTTAGATCAATAAGATCTACCAAATGGATTCCTTAGCTTTGTTTAGCAAACTCCAAGTGTAGCTGACCTCAAGAAGCACTCCACTGACTTGAGGTCCTAGTGACGTTAGATCCACTGTGTGTATTTGGGACTATAGGCAAACTAGAATTTAAAATACAGCAAATATCCAGAGGAAACTACACGGGTCAACAATAGATGGGTATTTTATAGGTATGGCTGCCTAATCCGACTACTAAAGGACTGATTTTAAGGTTTATCCACCATGCAATTTTATAGTAAAAACATCAATTTTGAATTGTAGTATCGCCTCTTCTAACTTTGATTTGTAATGTATTTATTAATATGTTTCTAGTTATAAAAACTGTAATTAAAAAATAATTTAAACAGGTAATCTCACACTTTAATAACAGTTGTGACTTTTTTTTACCTTTCCCATTGTTCCTACGATAGAACACACTTTCCTCTTTTTTAATTCTGCATTTTCAGGTATCAAAATGGACCTCAAGTCGAAAACATCAGACGTTTGGTATTGTGGTGGTCATTATTCACAAATCATTTATATATATTTTTTTACTTTTAAATTTGCTTCCAAAATATTTAAAACTATCCAGTGGTCCATTTTGAGAATTTCTTCAAATAGAGAACATCTTAACGTGTGTTGGTTTTTATTGAAGCAAAATGAATATCCATTCTATGTACAAATAAAAGCATAAAAAGTAGGTTGATGACTATGTTATAGATATAACAGGTATTGAGCTCAGAGAGGTTTCTATCCATTGGATCCACTAAGCTTCATAATGGCAGCCAAGTAGGTCAATGAAATATGTAATGGATTTTTTTTCTGAGTAAAATTGATATCACAGACCATCATGGCTTCCGAGAAGCTAAAATAATCTACTGTCATATGTCTTTTCCACTTTTAATTCATTCCACAAAATAATTTTGACTTTAGAAGTTTCCAAGAAGATAATTTTTAAGTGAAGACATTTTTCATAAAAGGTAGACCGATACAATAGTATTATCATCATATAAATGTAAATACGGTAGACTCTCAGTTATCCAGCACCCATGGGGATTGGTAAATGCCGGTTAAATGTAATTTCTGGTTACTTGAAAGCTGCTCTGCTAAGTATATATGTTCTTGCAGCTGCAGCTTTCACTCCTCACTTACACACAGGTACGTTCAGCTGGAGGGTTTTGGCGGTGCGGACCCCAGGGAATGTAACTGCAACACTGCACTGGCTCAGTCACTCATGCCGTTCTGCTTCGAGGTAACAAAGTCATACAGTGGATGAAACCTAGGTGCCTGTAGGCATTTTGTGGCATGACAACCTGGCTCCTGGCATTTGTTGAGTCCAGTAAATTTTAATTTAAAGTACAGTATTTGTATTTTATCTGGTTGCTTGAGAGTTCTGGTTGCTTGAGTTCTGGTTAACTGAGAGTCTACTGTATTCTGGGGGGAATTTCCTAACCATCTCAAGTGCATCTCATATTATCTCCTGATTTACTATGTTATATTTCCTATTGGCATAAACAACTCTTATACCGTTATCTCAAATCTTCTCAACTCATATCAGGTGAGTGCTTAGTAAATCCCCCTACTATAAATTAAAATAAACAAAGAAATCCATTTTTATAGTGTTTATCTGAAAGAGAGCCATTAACAGCCTTCCAATGTTAGACAGGTATATATTTATCCCATGAAGATTATATTCAGTTTAATTTAAGTTGAGTCATGAAGCATCAGCAAGTTGTCACCTGCCAGATGGCAGAACAAAGCAAAGCTGTGACAGAGCTAGCACAATACCTTTTCGTAATACAGCATTATGTACATAGGAAAATGTGTCAATCTAGTTCCAAGAACTACAGTATCCTCCTGCATTTCTTTTTCTTAAATACAATGAAGAAATGCAAGTGCAGATTCTATTCAAACTTCCAAACTCCAGTTGTTTAAAAAATAATAAACAAAAGGTTTGTATGGAACCAAGAAATTACTTTGCAGGATACATGCACTGTCTTTGTGCAATTCTTATAATAGGACCATCTGTCTTTGTAGGCCACTTGTACATAGTCTAATCTGCATTTTAATGGAAGTATTGCTGTAATAATGTTAAACACATTTAGGTAAAAGGGAATCATAAAAATAAATCTCCAAAAGCAGTGCAATAGAGAAGTCAGATAATGTTAAAATAGTATTTTCTGTTTGTTCAATATTTTAGAATTATGTGTTTATTTGTGAAAATTGTTGTCATCAATAGAAACAGATTGGAATCTCCTTTTTCTTAGATATGAGAACAAAGTAGGATGATAATTTTTAAACTGAGCTTCAGACAAAATGTAAACTCAATATATTGTTTTCTGTTCGTATAACAAATCTCAAGCATTCCTTGGAAATGTGAGACTTTGAGATTCTTCTTATAGGGAAACCATAATTTGGAAAACTGGAAAGCTAAAAATGTTAAGAAGTGATTTGATGTCCAATGATGGAAGACAGTACTCTGGGTAACACAAAATATTACAATATTGCACACCATTATTCAATAGGTATATTATAGAAATAGAAAATCTTCATATAATGACAAAAAAGCTTATAAAGGAAATCAGAAGTTTTATCTATGAGGAAAATAAGTATTTATTTTATTAAAGCAACACTCGATTTTTATAATATGTGCAAAACAACAAGTGACTGAAAATTTGCCAAGGGATCACCAAATTAATAAGGAATATGCCATATGTAATATGTAATTTATTTTTGTTATAGGCAGTGATATTTCTGTACCAACAATCAGAGAACAAACTAACCTTATTAGGTTAGTTCTATAGACATAACAACCCAATCTGAGAGCAACCTCTTTTAGCTCACTTGTGCCCTTCACAGAGAGAAATACCCACTTACTAGAGTGATCCAGCCCTGAAAAACAAGGCAATTCTACCCTGTAGGTTCATAGAAATTAGGGGTCATATGGGGGACAATTCCCCCCAAGATTATTTGAATAGGGGACACTCAAAATGATGTAATAAAACGTAATCATGCATTACTGGAGTTTGCCACTATAGGTCGCCAGAGTTATGGAGCAGTTTGTCTCTCCCAGGGAACATCTGAACCAGGAAAGCTTTTGTCTCCCACCTTTTTTTACAACCCTGGGAAGGTGCAATGGCCAGTACTGGCAAAAGCAGCAGAAAGAGTATTTGCACAACGGCCTATACAACATTGGAATTAAAAATGGCAAGTATACTTGTTATGGGATATATTCTTTTGAATTATTTTTTTTACTCTTGCAAAATATTCAGTTGATTCATTTCCTTCCAACTTACTTCTACTCTCTTTTCTTTATTCTTTTTTTCTAGTCTTCACTTTTCCCATCTCACTTTCTACCTCCTCCCTCTGTCTGCTGCTTCTTGCTCTTCACTAATTATTTTTCCCTTCCACTTCTTTTCCCTCATCGCCCATATCCCACCTACCCTCACACACACTATATTCTCCTGGAGGGAGGAATCCTGTGTTATGTAGTGATATGATAGTGAGGAGGGAGTTAGCCTGTGTTACGCAGTTATATGATAGTGAGATCGGAGGAATCATGAGTTATGCAGTGACATGATAGTAAGGAGGGAGGAAGCCAGTGCTATACAGTGATATGATTGTGAGGTGGGAAGAAGCCTGTGTTATACAGTGATATGATAATTAGGAGGAAGAGAGACTGTGTAATGTACCGATATGATAGTTAAAAGTGGGAAGCATTTGTTATGCAATGATATGATAGTGAAGAGCAGGGAAGCCTGTATTATGAAAAGTGGAGGGGCCTAGTACTGAACCTTGTGGTACGCCAAAAGACAGAGGGTGAAGCAAAGTAAGTTTAGGTAATATTAATACCCACATGAAAGACTGTACTTACAAAACATAAAAACTGCAGAAACATGTCCACAAGCTCTGACAGTACACACAAAAGTCTTGTTAAGATAAATAGACCTTATAGCCACAGGGTATGAGATAAAAAAAAAGGTTACCTACCTCACACTAACAATTTTAATAATCTGCCATAATACATACATTAAAAGGAGGTTCAACATATGTTTTATTCCAAATTGACTATTTTTATAATTAAGTAGGTGATAGTTTTTTATGTTTTGTAAGTACAATATTAATGCATGAACTAAAATTATGCCAAATAATTGACTGATTTCAGTATTCCGTAGACAATATTTTTTTAAGTATATTTATGCATGTATTAAAATAACCCAAACTTACTTCACCTTACTTCACCTTACCATTTATTTGATATTCTAGCACAATTTGTTTATATTGAAAAGTGCACCACTATTGTGTGTAGGTTTTTTCTGTCCTTTTATACATAACCCCCTCTCCCCCGCCCCCCCCCCCCCCCCACAGATTCTTGGGGCTCCTACACCCATGCTACCCTGAACAGGAGAAACAATTAACTATATTATATTGACCAGAGGAAATTACTCAAAACAAGGTTGCAAATATGCTGATGTAAATGTTAGCAAGTTTGGATTAAAGATAAATGATAAGTGTCTTGAAATAATTTGAAACTGATATATCAATAAAGAGACTTGTATTCCAAACATGGATATGACTGGAGCAGGTTAGCAGAATATCTAATTGATTACCAGATATAATAACTGGAATCAATAAAAAAATACTGAGTTTAGGATATTTACAAATTAGTCAAATGTTACGCTTTTTGTGCATCATGATATCTTAGTGTGACTGGCAACTCCATCAATGTCAATGGAAAGGAGATAAAAGTAATTTACCCCGTGAATAAAGTACAAAACACTCAGAGAAAGTTTAACTCATTTGTATGGATTTTATGGGAAACTGATACAAATATAGATGCTGTGTAAGACGTTGCTCCTTTTATAGCAATCCATTCTGAATCTAAGTATGACGATAAATATGTACATGATTAAGAGCAAATTATGTCTGGTTTGGAGTACATATGGTAACCCCATACTTTTTCTAACCTAACATTAATACAAAGATAATTAGTAGGTTACAGTGCCAGCAGGCTTTGTTTTATAAAGCAGTTTGGAGATTTGGGGAATGTTATACTTTCATTAAATAACGGCTTGCCTACCCACTAAAAACAGGTTTTATGCTATACCAAACTTAGTCATTAATTCTGCTCTACACAATCACCTAACAGCTAAAAAACAGAAACTGTGTAAAATAAATTTAATTTGAAACTATTTTCACTGTTTTATAGTTGCTTAAAATGCTGCACCCGCACTTAAAGTCAGGATTTAAAACTGACTTTAAGCAGACATCTATGTACCACAAGATACATTGGCACACTCCTTTAGGTCCTCAATTAACCAAAAGTTACAAGCTCCCACTAAATGCTCATCTAATCATCTTTACTACAATACTACATTTTTCCATTTGAGATTAACACTTCTAAAGAACCCAAAAGAACAAACTTACATTTTTGTTGTTGAGGCAATGAGCAATTTAAAGTGTAGAGCTTAACGCTACCCATTTGAGAGCTGATTCGCCATAATGCTCTTTTTCCCTGTAATTCCCTGCTTAAGGCTAACAGCACTGTTTTTGAGCTCCAAACCTTGTTTAGCTCTTTAAATCTCCACTCAGTGCTCTCTGATTCGCCGTAGAGATGTCTGAGCCATATGGCTAGATAAAGAGGCTTGACACAGATAGAGAGACAGCACAGAGAGAGAGACATGACAGAAAGAGAGACAGGACAGAGAGGGAGAGACAAAACAGAGAGGGACAGGACAGTAAGAGAGACAGGACAGCGAGAGAGACAGCACAGAGAGAGAGAGAGAGTGCAAAATACAGAGAGAGACAGGACAGAGAGAGATAGACAGGTGGGCAAATTACTACTGTTATATAATAACAGTAAAATACGTATATATAAACAGTAAAATATGTATCAAATAAAAAAAAAAAAGCTCAAAGTCTTTAACTAGGTTATTTGTTGAAGTACGGATGAATTTGCCTTTAAATATAATAGTAATATGACCTTTTAAAACATAATTCAAACTATCACTGTACTATGCTAAACAGTATAGTACTGGGTTATTTTTTAGTTTTCAATATGCTCTGCAAACATTGTTCATTTTTTTTATGTAACTATTTAGAAAAGAAGTATTGAATTAGGCATTATAAGAACTTGAAAGTTCCTTACGAGGTTAAAGCTCAGCTGCTAATGAGCTAAGGCAAAGACAACAAGAGGCTATTAAAGAACATACAGTTACAGTGTTACCTGCACACAATGAGATTCAGAAAATCTTACGTGTTTTGAATTTTTAATATGCACCTATTCTTTAGTTGTACCAAAGTGCACAGTGCCTAGAATTAAATAGAAATGGGTTAATAATAAGGTATAGAGGATTAAAACTGTGCATGTTATTGTTCTGTGTTAAGATGAGCTAATGAAGTGGCGGTGTGTAATTAAGAATGGCCTACAGTACAACTCGCCATTTAAATTAAATCGGGAAAACATTGGGACGAGGTGACCCAAGTGAATTTTACCTTCTTTTAATTAACTAAGACATACAGTACTCAATTCAAAAGAAAGACTTCCCTTGCCAGTAATTTACAGGAGAGCTCTGACACTGAAATTACGATTCTTCTCAAACTGATTTAATCATATTCAATCAGAGAGAAAAAAAACTCTCACTGATGGCTTGTTCATGTTCATCCATAACTGTACATTATTCATCATAAATTATCTTAAATGTTGTGCTTCATGTAACCCCTACTGGGTTTTTATAGAAATCATTTTCTTTACAGACCAACACTTAAAGGAAGAGTGTAGTAGTCTAGATACAACATACAAATTGGATTTAAGATAATTAAAAGTTACATAAAAAAGTACATTTTAGAGCTGGAAAAAGTACAGAAAAGGGCAACAAAACTAATTAGGGGAATGGAGGGGCTAAGTTATGAAGAAAGACTAACCAAATTAAACTTATTTTCTCTAGAAAAAAGGCATCTGAGAGGGGATATGATTACTTTATAGAAATATATCTAAGGCCAATACAAGGCTTTGCCAAGTGAGCTCTTTGTGCCAAGAGGTTTTCAACTGACAAGAGGACACCTTAAAAAAAGAAAAGGGTTCTTCACAGTAAGGGCGTTAATCTGTGGAATTCTCTACAAAAAGAGGTGGTGACAGCGGAAGCGATAGATAACTTTAAAAAGGGATTTATATATTTCTAAATAAAAATGGCATTTTGGGTTATCATGGATAAGAGGGAGTAGTGATCCAGGGAGGAATCCGACCACCAGTATCTGGGGTCAGGAATATTTTTTTTTCCCTTTTTGTCAAGTTTCACTTGGGTTTTCTTTTTTCTTCCTTTGCCTTCCTCTGGATCAATTACAAATTCATAATTAATCTGGATACTGCAGAACAACTTTGACTAAAAGTTTTTTCCCCCCTCAATTACTATGTAACTATATACAGTTATGAATTATTACCATTTTTATTTTTTATTTCCCTTAGTTTGATAATTGGGAGTTGCCATTCTGGCTTTTCTTACACATCCCATGTCTCAGTGAATGTCACTGTTTAATGTGGCTGAGCAGCAAGCTGTGAATATCTATACTGCATTTTCTAATGCAAAGATAGCATACCCACTGGCTTTTTATTAGAGCAGATGGTCATGTGGTGTAGCTTTAATGGAAGGAAACAGCAGCACATGACAATGTTGACCAGTTAGAAGCTAAATTGTTGACAATGTTGACCATTAAGAAGATTTGTGCCTAAGAAGAAGCAATATGGATATCCACAGCTTGTTGACTACCTAGCTTACATAGCAATATGTTCAGACAGATGCGAGGAGGAAGAGAGGAAACATGGCAGATACCAAGATGAGAAGTGAGAAAAAAAAAATGCATACTTTATATAATTTCGCTGTTTAACCTAAATTGTGCCATTAATTGTTTTATCAACAAAATGTGTAGATAACAAGGTTCAGTTTGCAAAAAAAATTTAATATATTTTGCAATGCCATCATTTTAAAGGTATATGGAAGTTTCCTTGTTTTTCTAATCTAACACATACTGCTTTTATCAGAAACAGAAATTACATTGAGTCATTCTATACATGTACAGATTTATTTTATTTAAAAATAAAAATTGTTTTCCACACCCAAAGAGCTCCTTATATAGGCACAGTGTACCTACCAATAGAAACACTGCATTTGGGTACATTTTTTTAACCCTATACTAACCTTCAAACCAGCACAATGCAGAATTTCACATAGCAATGTCTGAGCTGCTTCCTTGCTCCTTTGACTTCAAAGATTGATACAATGTGATAGCTGCCTGTGATTGGCCAAAGCAAATTATGAATTTTATGCAAATTGTTGTTGGGGAGTTCAAGGATGTTAACTCTCAAAATCAACTGCTTGCAAACTCAATAGATTTAGCAAACTTTAGGAAATGTTTAGTGATGTTTATTTTGGTATTTCATCATGAAAAACACCACTGATTCTCCTCTATCAGATGTATTCATAATCCATGAAACTTAAATATTTTCCAAGACGGCAGATGCAGTACTGGCTTGCTTATTGTTTTTTTTATTTTCTTCTGACCGTCTCAAAAGGGAAAATGCTACATATCGAATATATTTTTCATAAATAAGAAAGCTGATGTAAGAAAGGGAAACCTATTTTGCAATACTACATTGATGACTGTATTGACTCATTATTTCATAAAAAAACAATCAAATCTTGCTAATATGATTGCATTTTAATCACAGTAGTAGTATACAAAATATAATCAGACTTTCATCATCAGAAAAATCCCTTCATCTACAAATTCATAGCACCATCTTCATATCCTCCCTCAATTAAACTTCAAAAACTGGAAAATTAAACTCTTTATCTTCTTCCTTCCATCACAAGCTCAGCACCTAAAACCTCCCATAATGTTGAAACTTTATCATCAGGTTAACTTTTCATGTCTAGTACCTTATAATCACACTGAAATGCACCCTCCTTCATTTCTCACTCTCATCTGTTAATTCAATCATGTAAGTTTTTCACTTAAATATCTAAAACATGTATAAAAAGATCAAATTGCATAACAAAAAAATTTTTTATGTAGATGTACAGAAGTAATAAAGCAAACTAGCACTATGATGAACACACTCCTGGAAGCTAACTTGGGAATAAAAAGAGAGTAATAAGTTAAATTGTACTGATCACATTTGTCACTAGACTGACTGATTGTGTATTCCTCAGCTAGTGCATAGCAGCCTAGGTTGACAGTGATGCAGACTATGGTTGGGTATCATGATAATTTATTTAGGTATATTTTTTCACTTTCCTTTCTGCAAAAAAAACATATTTGATATTGTATTGAGCATGCCCTACACAAAACTAGTTGTTGCTGTATAAATTACATTTGAACTAGCTCAAAATACTGATGCAGGTAAGCTGTCTAGGTCTGAGACTCCTCTTTCAACCCCTCCAAACTCTCTCTGAACATACTATTTGGGTCTCTGAACACAGCCAGTTAGCAAGCTGCCTGGATCTGAGACTCTTCCCTCAAACCTAGAACACTCTCTGAACATACTCTCTGGGTCTCAGCCAGCAATTCCCTCCCTCCCTGACCCTCTACCACTGCCCCTGGTTAGCTCTAATTTATTGAATCACTCAAACTGCTTGCACCTGATCAACCAACTGCACGATTACTATCCCTACTTATTCCTCTTAGATTACTCTCTTGCCCACTATGTTCCCTTTTACTTTCTTCCTCATCAAAAGCAACATTATGTCACCAACACCATTAACATCTCTCCTTCCCTACTTTCCTCCCCCCTGCTCACACAAGCTCCCCTCCTTTTATTTGAAGGGCCTCTACCAGTAAATGAAAAAACTTTCCAACTTTTCACACCTTCCCACCTAAGCAAACTTTCACCTTCTTCCTGACCCTTGCTATTCCTTACCTTTTACCCCCATGTTTCTGCCTCTTTTGCTCCCTTTAGATTGTAAGTAGCGAGTTTCCTATCTTGTAGGGTGCTTTGGGAAAAAGCACTTTTTACAAAGATTCTAAGCTCAAAACAGAGCCCACAATATTCTTCAGTTGTTAATATTGTATTTTTCCATGTTCTCTTCCCCTGTACAGCAAGACGTAATATGTTGGCAAGTTACAAATAAAAGTTAATAATAAAATAATAATAATAATAATAATAAAATGCTATATTTATACACAACTCATTTACATTTAAAATATATATATATTTTGTTTATAGTAAACTTTACTATATACCAATATTGCAAAACTGTACAAAAATGCAAATATATGTTGCATATGACACTACTATACAGCTACATTAAAAGCAACAACGCCATACATTGTGTAGTTTCATTTAAGAATTTTTGAATAATCTTGCAGCTTTTAAATTCCCATGAAGCCGCCACCTCAGGGGATTATAGGAACAGTCTGACAAATACTTATATGAATAATTGATTATCTCCATTTATTTTTTTGTTATTGCTTGTTTAGGTTTGCATTGCTTCCCTTTACAATGACCCCACACAATATTGAATACACAATGGAGTTTCCATCCAATAGGGAATTCTGGTGTCCTCAAATGCATCCACCAAGTTTCAAGTATTGTTCCTTCAATGACTGGCAAGTCCAATAAACTTGGCATAGCACTTTGCGTGTACAGTATTTATTCTTGCTGAATCAATCAGCCTATTCTGCCTATTCATTACCCTTCTGTCCTAATGTTTTGTAATTGTCTAATAGGAACCTGTGTTTGAACCTACAGTACTTTGTAATTTTTTACAGCTGATTGGTGCGTGACTTGTGAGTAATTGAGAATATATAAAAACTAGCGAATTGCCCGTCAAAAAATGACGGCAATGAAATTGTAAGGTAGCTAAATTAGTAAATGAATATAGTGTACCTATTTTGAAGCATTGTGATGAAGAGCTGGCAATCTGTGTTGATGTTGCTGCAGCATTAGTGGTGTGGAGCTGCTGTATAAGCATGCTGAATGTGTGCAGTGTAACAGTGTGCGTGCGCGAGACCAAACCGTTAGCGTAGTCGTGTACTTCCGCATTGGTGTAAAATGGCGAGTAAT
Source organism: Discoglossus pictus (assembly GCA_027410445.1). Classification (NCBI taxonomy): domain Eukaryota; kingdom Metazoa; phylum Chordata; class Amphibia; order Anura; family Alytidae; genus Discoglossus; species Discoglossus pictus. The sequence continues at coordinate 44,899,762 of CM050173.1, forward strand.
GTGTGGTATAGGTCTGTATCGGAATATCCGTAGGTGTTTTGTGGTGTTTTGCGAGTTTCTTGTGGTGTTTTGCGAGTTTAGAGTGCTGTAGCCTCGTTTTCGTTTTGTTCGGCGGCCATTTTTTCTGTCGCTTCGTTTTTTTTTTAGTCTCTAAACTGTTTTATTTCGAGTAAAATCGAGGTGTAAGTTGCATTTTTGAGGTCCTGGGTGCTCCCTGTTGGTGTAGGTAAGTTTTTTATGTATGTGCTGTGTGTATGTATTGTGTTTTAAATGTTTGTATGTCGGCGTGTTGCGTCCGATGTTTGCGAGGTCGTAATGTGTGGTAACGTGTTTCGTACGTTGTTTGCGTGCCTCGTAAAATTTAGCGAGTGTCGTAATTTGTGTGTCGTGTTTTTTGAGTAGCGACGTGAATTTTGCGAGGGTTTGAGGCCCTTGCCCAGTGACCTCGCCAGCAACTAAGGCCCTCGCTTCGCGAGGGGCCTCAGTTGCTGACATGGAGCGCCTTCGGCGCTCCATGCCAGCAACTGAGACCCGTGCCCAGTGACCTCGCCAGCAACTGAGGCCCTCGCTTCGCGAGGGGCCTCAGTTGCTGGCATGGAGCGCCTTCGGCGCTCCATGCCAGCAACTGAGGCCCTTGCCCAGTGACCTCGCTTCGCGAGGCCCGCGGCTCGCTACGCGAGGGCCGCGGCTCGCTACGCGAGCCCGCAAGCGTGAGCAACGACTCGTACGCTCACAACTATATATGTGATCAATGGTCTTAAATGTAACAAAGCATATATACATTTCTAAGCTAGTTTTACAGTTTTTAATACTTTTAAAGGGCCACTAAAGTATTTAAAACTGCTCTGCACAATCATTTAAAGGTAACTTTAAATCACCATAAAATTATATAAAAAAAAAAAAAACACTTCGATTTTAAAGGCCACTAAATTCAGTACAATTTAAACCACATCACAGAAAATATCTCCTAAAAGCGTGTTTAAATACATTTAGGTATTTTGAAATACATGCATTTTTGACTGAGAATTCAATACAGTCTGTGCTTATATGTGTCGCTGACAGCCCCCAGCCAGACCCGCAGCTACAGCTCTGTGTAGTGAGCCAAAAAAAAAAAAAAAACAGAACATGGCATGTTGGAATCACCTAAACAGGTGAGTTGTGAGTTAACTTTTGAATGCATTCCTGAGTTCAGGGGAAAAAATGCTATAAATCAGTGACCTCACCATGTGCCTCGGCTCTCTGGTATTAATCATTAAACAGTCAGTAGGTAGGACAGACTGTGTTTGTAAACAAACTTAAAACTTTAGATTTTTTTAGCTATTATTGGTATAATTAAAAAAAAAGCATATTAACATACAATCTTGGGCTCTTTCACACAATGAAGAAAACTTACAGTGAGGTAAATGGCCCTTTAAGCGGCCCTTTATAGGCACATTCCGTTAGGTCCTGAATGGACAATACATTACAAAATATTAATATTTTATTTACTGCAATAATAAATTCTCAATTTTTCCTCTTAGGATAACAATGTCTAAATAACACAAACAAATATGATTACATGTTTAGTTTCAGCAATGAGAGTTTTATTGCAATTTGCAGGGTGCTTGTGATGTTTGGTCCTTGCAGAAAGGCAGACCATTGAAGGAATAACACGGTTATATAAAAGCTCTTACAAAGTAATGAAATAGACCTCAATAAAAAAAAAAAATGAAAAACTTGATTTTCAGTGCTCTGTTTGATTATAAATAACAGTTTTCATGAAATCCATGTCCCTCTAAATATAATTCCTATTATGAAGATTTCCAAAAAGTAGCATAGCGTGATATGATATAATCTCTTTAAACGCACAACATAAAAACATATTTTTATGCTTTTCTCACATGAAAGAATCTATTTTTTTTTAAAAAAGCCATTAAAATATAACTTAGCAGTTAAATATCAAATAAAATATTAAGTTACACTCATAAGGCAATTTTATATGATACCATAAAGTCAGAAATTCCTAGGCAATTATTACATTTTAATCAATATGAGTGAGATTATGGCTATGTGGCATTGTATTTTACTGTAACTGCACTCATCTATAAAATAGGGTAATAAAGGAAATAGCTGTGGGTTTGATGAAAGCATTAAACACATGAATAGGTTTGTTAAAGTACACTATTTGCACATAATATGGATGGAATAGAAAACCCTGATGCTCCTTGTCTATTACTACATTTTTTTTAAAAAGATCACGCACCTCTGAAAATGGTTCACTGAACTTAGACAATACAACTGGCTAAAAAGATATTGCAACATCATTGAGATGTCAGTGCCCTTCAGAGATTAACTGTAATTTCAAACCAGATGCCCTCAAGAGAAAAATATGCAACCATACCTGTCATTTACTAAACCAGTCAATCATACAACTAGTTTACACTTTAAAGGGACATTCAAGGTGTTCTGGAATAAATGTCATCTAAATAGATTAAAGAAACCCAAGCATATGTTCAAACTGCAGCTCTATATGCATTTAATCTCTTAAAGACATATCCAAATTTCCTTGTTTTTACCTTTTTTCTAATCTAACAAATACAGTTTATATCAGAAACACACATTACGTTGTATCATTCTATCCACATACAGATTTATTTTATTTAAATAATTAAACGTGTTTTCCACATCCCCAGAGCTGCTTACAAAGGCATAGTGTACCTACCAATAGAAACACTGCATATGAGTATGGATTTTAACCCTTTTCTAACATTTAAACCAGCAGTAGCACAATGTAGATATCTACAGAGCTGTGGCTGGCTCTTCCTGCTTTCTTGTGCAGGGGACTACACATCCCTTGATTCTTTGGTGCACAAACTGCTATTTCAGGTTGCTACTTTTTTTTTAACTGCTTGTGATTGGCCCAAATGAATTATGAATTTTTTGCTATTTTTAGAAGGGATTTCTAGGGGTATTTAATCAACTGCTTGCAAGAAATTTAGAGTAAGTATAATGTTTATTTTGAGATTTTTTTCATGCAAAAAATGATTTCATATACTACTGATTCTCCTCTATCAGATGCTTTCATAACCCAGGAAATTTAAATATGCCTTTAAAGTATCACTGTCGGTTTGTTTTAATTCACTATGTTTAGAAAATATGGAACATGTTTTCAGAATGTAAATAAAATAATAAAGCCTGTAATTTATTACGTATGTATGCAATTATGCTGCTGTGAAAGAGGCTATTTTTGCTACACCAGATAAACGTCCTCAGCTGGGAAGAGTCTTTTAATACACATTGGGGGTATTTACAAGTGATAATATCAGTTGGTTAACCATATAACTATACAATATAAACATATTCTGTAGCCCTGTATTTGAAATTAAAAATATTTTTTTAAAACTTGATAATCAGAAAACTGTTTTTAGAAAATAAAATAAATAAATAAATAAAATAAATATATATCTTTATACTTGTGGTCCCTGTAATAAGGACGAGATCTGTTCCTGAGAACGTTCTTAAGTCGGATTTGTATGTAGGTCAGATCCATAAATAATAATAATAATAATAATAATGCTATAATGTCTCATATGTGGTAATAATAATATAGTGTAATAATAATAACATCACTAAACTGTAATAAAAAGTTACATAAACTATTGTGCTCTTTCTTTTCATTCATACAAACAAAAACAAAAAAAAAACTCATACAAAAGCATGGAAAGCCCGTTCTTATATAGGGGTCATTTGTAAGCTGGATCGTTTGTAACCCGGGTGAATTATCTTTTATATAAATGTGTGGGTGCTAACTCTGATTATCTACTTTCTCAGATGGGAGAAGACTTGAATAGGAAGCTTCAATCCGCAGAATTTAAATGTGGCAGCTATAATTGCTAGTGCTTTCATTAGGTCTAAAGGAAATCTCATTCATTTACAAGGACAAGACCTTCTAAGACAGCAGCAGAAAGAAGAAACTTAGTAAAAGACTTACATTCTGCAGTAAAGAAAAATTGCATATAAAAGATAAATATTGTACACACATTTTGCCCATCAAGTTTTTTACTCAAAAGAATATTTAGAAACAATTGACCACAGTTGCTATATTATTACATGCAACTATGATATTATAGGGGCCACCATTTTAGTTTCTGTGCATCTTCTTCTGCAAGTGGAAACGGAAATAAACTATAGAGACAAGTTCAGCTTCTTCACACAATGTGTGGCATTCTTTAATTGAAGTGCTCTTAAAAGAACTACAGAAAATATATTTCTAAAGTCAGTCAAGGCTCTTCAGTGATGAGAAAGCAGCTAAACAAAGACACAATGGCTGCCTCCAGTATAAAATAGTTACATACAAGCTACAATTTAACGCTGCATGTATTTCTTTAAATACATTATTTTATTCCTTCTAAAACATTTTGTCGAATCTTAAGCCTATTTCTTCTAAATACCATGCTATAGATAGATAGATAGATAGATAGATAGATAGATAGATAGATAGGGGAAAACAGTGTCTCTTTAATAGGCAAAGTTAAATACACAACACACGTGATATGACATGACACAGTTTATAGCATTAGTAACATGCATTTTTTTGAGCAGCACAAGTTCTTTAGATTAGCAGTTTACTGGAAGCTTATTAATGAATTTTTATTTTTTAATTAAAAATATGATATTATTGATAAACCATTATTGCTGGCTCTAACAGCTCAATACTGGGAGAACTGCCATTGACTGGGAAGCTTCCAAATATCAAGAGGCCAGCCATATTGTAGATGGGTGATTGAGAACTGATATAACTGACTTTAAATAACTCTAACAAGGACAAAATTATCAAATTTAGAACTTTTTGATTTGATTTAAAAAGATGGGATGAATATATCCTTGCTGAAGCAAAAATTGTTAATCAGCCACATGGATGAGTTTTCACTGCTCAGGTAAGGAAATTCTGAAATTCAACTCTTTTTGGAGACTTAAGGCAATCAATAAGAATCCCCAGTATTTAAGTAAAACTCCAAACATAGGACCCTAGTCTATTGCCCACTTTGTAAATGTATACACACTTAAAATCACTCTTAATATTGCTACATATTCTGCAAATATTACTTATTGGCACCAATGAATTCTTAAGTCAATAGAATGCATATAAACATTTATAAAAAATAAAAAAAAACACCCAAAGCCAAATTTATGAGTTCAAGTCATTTGCAAGTAGCTAACAGAATATGGCCCAAACATTTCTGGTGTCAATAACTTGTCAGATCCGCTAATCATGCTGACCAACCTTAATGAATCAATTTAAGAAGCATGCTTAAAGTTTTTCTCAGAATCACAGGACTACATTCAGTAAACTCCTTTGCTATTTACATCATGGTTCTCCCTCTGGAGCCCTTGCAAGGTGACCTTGGTGATTGTTTCTGTGCACTGTCCTGGCTGTCTGGTTCCATACCTCTTGTCTAGACTGTAATTATCAATTTGATTACAACTGAATTCATCCTGACACTGAAATTCAAATGTGTGCTGTCTGCCTTCTCAATGGTCTTTCTCCCAGATTACTTATACTCATCCTGGAATATGATCTCTGTGCAGTCTCTGTGGCCAGTCTTAACTTTCCAACACCCAACAACATAGCATTGGCATCCAACTCTAATCTGGCAACCAAATACTTTACCTAAGTTATTATTATACTTTATTTGTAACGCGCCAACATATTCCGTAGCACTATACATAGAGTAAGTTAATTTCTAGGCAAATACATATTCAATATTAACACATTGCAAAGAATGGTGACCTCTGTTCTTGAGCTTAGAATGCAGTGTCCATAGAGCTTACCCCAATGGAAGATTGAAAACTCGCAGACTTGTAATCTAAAGTTCCTCCTACACCCTCTCCATCACATATGCCTTTCTTCATCCATCATTAGCTCATCACATTCTTGCCTGCAAAACTTCTCCACTTTGTGGAAGTCCTTAACTCACTGTATTAGACTAACTCACTTACTCTCTGCAGCTTCAAATGCAATCCAAAAACCCAAACTTACAACCATGCTCCATAACATCTTGATAAATGTCTTCCTTCCATTATCAAGCAATTACCAAAAACATTCTCAAGCAATTTCATCTCTTAGGTCTATAATAACCTCAACACCTACTTACATTGTACACTAACTGGAGTGTGGGCCCTTTCCTTCTTCTATACTAGTAGACATTTTTCTTTGCGTCTATATTTTGTATTTTAAATGAAAGGCACAGCCTGTAGTTGAGTGAGGGACTTTCTCCACTACTTAAACCTCTCACTCCATTAAACAACTTGTAGAATATTTATTAAAAAACAAACTCCTTGTACCTCTCCCACTTCCTTCTCGATACCTTCCTCTCCTGTAACTTCCGGAATACTGATAGCGTCTCTCGTGAGTTCATGCAAGATATATATATATATATATATATATATATATATATATATATATATATATATAAAACTATATATATATATATCTATATATATATATATACTCTATCCACCACAGATTGTTGTTGGGTTCCTACGCCCTTGACAGTTATATTGAGTATAATAAAAAATGTAGACTCCTAGTTAAACCATTTATATAAAACATATCAATGTCCAGAGTCTCTTTAACCTTGGGAGATATTAAACTAAAAAGTTATTCTTCTATTAAATCGAAATTCTATGATTTCTGAAACTCATTTCATATTTTTATAAAGCAGGTAAATGACAATTAGTATCAGTTGCCAGACATTTGTAACTTTTGAAAATAATAGGAACCAAGAAATTGTTCTAGTGAAAGTAACATTACAATAGCTCATAATTATGTTGTTTTTTTCTCTCCCTGCAGCAGTTATAAGTTTGTGGAGTTTTGGAAGCGATCTGTCAAATAATACATTGTACATGTGTAATAAACTTGAAGCACTGAGACGACCTTGCAGGCTTAATATGTGAGACTCACTCAAGGCTACCTAAAATTGCTGTTGCAGTGTAGTTTGACTTCGCTCTAGAATGACCCCTTTACTGATATGAAAGTCAAAGGAGGATACTAAGGAAAGTGAAGAGACAGCATATTCACCAGAGAGTTCATTGTGTAAAAAATGTATTGTGCTCCACACAAATTGCAGTCATTATAGGAACATTGTATAAGCAATCGAAATGTTACATATGTAGGTTGATGATCGAGTTTGGTCAAAATGAGTGAGATAGTTGTTGTCAGATATTATCAAATAGGACCACTGTATAAATACTTAATCATAAAAATGATATGACATACCGAGTGCAAAACTAAACTTATAGATATATTGTATTTAAAATGTTTAGTTTTTAAATTGGATGTATGTTTTAAATTAAAGTAATGCTTACGCGTTGTATTTATTAATTGCTGCTTTAATCAATTTGATCTGATGTGCAACATGTTTTTACACAGCTAAAATAAATAATTGCAAATATTAACGTTGAACTATTGCAGTCAGTTTTACTTTAATAACAGGCATTTTGTCTTTGTTTGTATAAGGATTAGAGGGATTGGAGGAGTGGGAGGAACAGTAGATGTAGATAATGTCTGTATTCACTTCCATTAAAACACCATACACAAATTGTCCTTGACCATGGAACTCTAATGCATACATGCTTTTACAATGTTAACATAAATAGTACAGGCTTTAATGTATCTTTATATGCAGTTATTGTTGTTGTTGTATCATTCAGTCGTGTCCAACTATTGGTGACCATCTGACTAGGATTTTGGTGGTGCTAATCCATATGGTTTTCATGGCAAAGATACTAGAGTAGGTTGCCAGTTCCTTCCCCAGTTGACCTCTCTGCTATGACCTGCCCATCTTGGGTGACCCTACATGGCTTAAGCCCACAGCTTCATTGAGGTACACAAACCCCTTCACCACGACAAGGTAGCGATCCAGAAGAGGATATGAGGTTACGCTACCATATAAATATGCTACCATTTATATGCATGTTGATCTACTTCTTGATGTGGCAGGAGACACAATGATAGGAGACATTATCAGCACATTGGGAATATGTCAGCTAAAACTGACAGTGCTTTTAACAATACTAAAGGCATGCTCAATGGTTTACAATGGCACAGCCTCCTGAAAAAATACCTGTCAGAAACAATTCAGAATATTATAATCATTCATTTATATAAATGTAATCACCCAATAATTGCACTAAAAAGACAGAAATATAAAGATCATGATTATGTGTTCCTAAAACATTTAGCAAATTATCAAATGTAATTATTCAAAAGGCAATATAGAAAAATATTGACCACTGTGGCTCTTTACATTAATTGTCATTCAAGACAGACCTAAGGACAAGGAAAACTTTGGCCAGATTCATTATAGTGAGAAGTGCTATCAGAGAGATGGGAGTGAGTGCCCTGCATCTCCCCAGAAAGCTCAATTGATCAAAAATGTTCAATATCATTAGAGTATAAGTATTGTGACCCCCTCACCTTCATCTTATGAGCATTATGCATCTGACTCTCACTTTACAGTGTAATCAGGTATATAATGTTACAAGATTAGACACATGTACCCAGGAAATTACTGTAAGCCATATTGTTCTATGCTAATATGTGATGCATGGTATTAAAATGAATTGTGTGATAATTAAAAAAGCGTATTACTTGAATTTCTCAAAACACGCATTATATTAAAATAAATCATTCTAATAAATTAATAAATTGAACAAATATATTATATTGGATATGTACTTTCCATTATAAGGCCTACGTCTACACAGTTATTTAATTAAACAGTGCTCATGAACAAAGCTATTAATTTATGTATCAGACTTTACATTAGGCTTTTTCTTTATAATAAAATGAATTAAATATTCACAAATGCTATTCTAAGGAAAAATATATTTCATTATAATAGAAAAACCCACATATATGCTTGTTATAGCAGTTGACAATGTCAGCTTACAGTAAACTTGCCTCAAGTTAGTCTCTATAGGACATGTGTCTCTTTCCCAAGGCCTCTCTTCTTTATAATGTAGGTACTCTGCCTAATTTGTCTTACAGGAACATGTTTGAGTGTTATTTCAATTTTTCAGGTGGACAAAATAACTTTCATGCTGGTTGACAACAAACACATCTTGGAATGGTAAAGTATGTGAGATCATAAGATTAATGTTCATAAATGCAATATTATGTACGTAAGGGCCATTTACCTCTCTATAAGTGCTCTTCATGGTGTGAAAGAGCACAAGATTGTGTGTTATAATAATCTATTGCTTTTTTTTAAATTACACTAATAAACAGCCAAAAAAGTTTTAGGTCTATTTACAAACATACTCCTGACTGTTCTATGATTAAGAGCATTTGCCGACAACAGCCGTTGCAAACTCTGTGAACAGAAAGTATTAGGGTTTTACTCAGCTTTCAGGAATGTAATCAGACATCAGTTAATCCACAAGTAACATATTTAGGAATTTCTAGCAGTCATTTCCCTGCACAGATGAATTTGGGAAGGGTCAATCCTTGTTTTGCTCTGCTCTCTGCACAGAGCTCTTGCTGTCAGTGTGCCTGGGGGACTTGCCAAATTATCATGTAAACAGAAATTCATTTATGATTATTTATGTGAAAAGGGCATTTATTTAAAAAAATTAAAAAAGTATTTCCACATGTTTTCCAGAGTACATTACAGTGGTGTGCGCCAAGTTGTGCTGAATTAACTGGCTCTTTAACACACAAGAAAAAGCAAATGTAGAATATATATTTAAATATATTGTGTTGCTTGTGATTTATTTTATAGAATGATTTAGAAATAAAAAACAATGCAACTAAGATGCAGGAAGAGCCAGTCGGGTTCCAGGTTGTACTAGAATAGCAATTAACAGTTGAATTTGAAGGGTGGAGAATTTAGGCTTAATGTGGAGTATTACTTTACAGAAAGGTAGTAGATAAAGTTGACAAGTCTTCCAGAGGAAGTTGTAGAACAAACACAGTAAAGGAATTTCTGAATGCATGGATAAGCATATGGCCACCTGATTAAGCCAAAATGTTAGGTAGATAGGATGGGCATACTAGAAGGGACATATCTTCCGATAATAATGCGAGATGTCAGCATAATCCAAGAGATCAATGCTTTTAGAAAGTTATCCTTTACAAAACATTGAGACAGACCACTCTATGAAAAGAAAGTGATAGGCGACAAAGAACTTTCTTTGATCTTAATTCTTCTTTTTGTGAAACAAAGCCATAGTTCACATCAAAATTCTGAAAATATATCTTCGGCTTACTCAGGAGAAGCTTAGCTACATATGAACGGAGCTGACATTTTTAAGAACAATGGGATATTGAATTTTTCTTTTTGGTGGGTTCTCCTAGGAGTGATTGACTTATTGGATAAAGTTCACATCTGAAGTATTTGCTTTTTGTCCTTTGTATGAAATAGATTAAAGATTAAACCACCTCAACAAATTTGAGACTACTGCACTTCAAATATAATAGGAAGACACAGACATTCTTCAGTCATTAAACAAATCATTCTGGAGTACTTTGCGATTTACCTAAAACTTGCATACTTGGATTTATGCCGTTTCAGGACATTCTTTAAATAGATAAATATTCTAGTTTTGTGAAACAGTGTTACATAAATGTCATGCTTGTTCCTGCAAAATGTCACAAATCTGTAACTTGAGTTTGAGTCAATGTAGTTTTTTTATGAAATGGTAGATAAGTATCAAACATCAGAACGTATACTTTTATCCTCTATTATTATTTTGTTATTAATAATTAAAGTACAGCTTTAAATATTATTTTTATTATTAATATTATTATTAATAATATCATTAGTTTGTAATGTGTCATCATATTTCACAGCTCTAAACAGGGTAGATACAAGTCAAAAATAATTTTAACAAATTATAAAAGAATGGACGGTTCTGTTATTGAGTTTAAAATCAAGCAATGTGCTTTCTTTAAAGCACCGTATAAGATAGAAAACTTGCCTACTTGATATCTAGAGGGTATTGGTGAGGTATAGAATGGTGAGGTACAATTGCATCTATTAAGGCTGAAGGTAAAACACTTCTTTAAACAGATAGTGGGTGTTTTATTTTATTCTGGAGGTTATGGGTTGACAGTGGAGTGACTGACAGAGAGGAGCTGCAGACACTGAATGTTGAGTTTGGTAGATGAGTCTAGAAGAGGCGTTCATTATGGACTGGAGTGGAGAGAGTTGCAGTAGTAGGCGAGATATGATAAAAGTGAATTTGAATTTTGGTTGTGTTTTATGAGAAAGTAGTATATACTAGAGATTTTTTTAGGTGAAAATGAAAAGATTTAGTGATTGGTTGTATGTGAGGAATGAAAGAGAGAACAGGATCCAGTAGAACCCCAAGACAATGACCCTGAGAGGTGGGCGTGATGATGGCATTTTCAACAGTGAGAAATATGGGAGGAGCAAAAATTGTGGTAGAGGGTAGGAAAACAGGAGCTCTGTCTTTGATATATTGAGTTTGAGTTGACAGGTAGATAGATATTCAGGAGGATATGCTAATGAGGACTTTTGTGGGGGTGACACTGTATGCTAATTAATGGTACAGTATAACAACAATATATTATATTGATACAGTAGACTCTCAGTTAACCAGAACTCAATCAACTAAAACACTGAAGCAACCAGAAAAAAAATTGAATACTGTGCTTTAAATAAAATTAAAATTTTACAGGGCTCAACAAATGCCAGAAGGTTGTCATGCCACAAAATTATTACAGGCACCTAGATTTCACATAGATTGTATGTCTCTGCAATTCAGTTTTACCTGGAAGCAGACAGGCATGAGTGACTCAGCCAGTGCAGTGTTGGCGTTACATTGCCCGGGGTCAGCACCCCCACCCTCCAGCCGAACGTACCTGTGTGTAAGTGAGGAGTGAAAGCTGCTGCAGCTAGAACAGCCCTCACTGAAAAATATACTTAGCAGTGCATCCTATGTGCAGCTAATCTATGCCTCTTTTAATAGTGACCAGAAACTACATTTATTCGGCATCTACCAATTGCTATGGGTGCCATATAACTGCTAGTCTACTGTATTAACATTGTTTGTGCAGTTAGGTTCTTACCTTCATTATATACACAGTGCCACTATTTACATATAGTGTTACACAGAGAAAATATTTATATCACAATAAATATTTAGTTTGGAAAAATAATGTCTTGCCATTTTTATGTCCATTAAAAAGGTACCAACACTCCAGAATGGGAAAATTTACTTTTATTATCATTCGAACTGTGGTGTAAAAATGACAAAAATGACAAAAAATATTGCAATACATGTCCTTTTAATTTCTCCTCTATAACTAGAAATTTTGGAAAAGGTTAAAATTGTTATGTACAATAGCTAAATAATTAATTTCACACTTAAAATCAATATAAACACTAACCTATATAAAATAAGTCACATTCACAAAGATTCCTGCTAGACGTTACAGAAATAAGATGTTTTGACATAAAATCACTTGACTTTCACACTGTAGTATTGCAAAATTAAGGGCATCACTGTAAGTAATGGAAAAATGCAGTTACTTCGCCATTAGAACCTGTAATGCATCTCTGTGTCATGAGTAATAAAATGTTATGAGGGATATGTGAAATTAGATAACTTAATAAATGGGCCTTAGCCATCAGAAAGCTATCACTTCAGAAAACCTAGTTAAGCATTAGTCACCGTACAACTCTCATCTGGGCACACAGTTTGGGTAATAACTTACAGCAATATGCAAAAGAGAAAGATATTGAACAAACTCAATTTATCACAGATAACACAATGTAATTCATGATTCATGCTGTAGATTTCCACTTACATATCTGTGTGATCCATCATATTCACACCTCTCTATCTTTCCCAAAGTGCCATCCGAGTAGTAAAGTTTCTCTGCCGTGTGATCGATCGTGAGACCGTTCGGTGTGAGGATGTCTGTGCTGACGATGACTTGGGCATTCTCCCCAGAAAGCGTTGACCTCATGATGCTTGGATGCTGTTCATTCCAATTAGTCCAGAACATTAAACTGGGCAGAAAGTGTAAGAAATAAGTGTTTGTCTAACAGTAGGTTATGTCTTTTTTTATAGTATATTATTATCCTAGTCAATATGTGAAAAAAACATTAAATAAATACTAACATCATTATATATACATTCAGATTTCCTAATTAAAAGGGACAGAACTTAAATACCTGTCTAGCATACATGTAAACAGTTACTGTTCAATCTGAATATAAATGAGAGGCCCTCATTCAATTGCAATTTGGCCAATTGAATAGTACTCTAAATAAGCACATAGCATATTATTTTTACATAACTTTTTAGTTAGTGAAAAACTTGCTTTTGGATAGATGTTTACTAACTAAAAACTTGTTTAAAAAAAAATGTTATGTGCTTATTTAGAGCACTATTCAATTGGCAAAATTGCAATTGAATGAGGGCCAGAGAAATTATAGAAATAAATAGCATTTGTTCCCCTCAAATTTTTTTTTAGAAACTTTATGCACTTTTTTATTTATGTACCACTCCCTGAATGGCTGGGCAGCACTGGTTTGTATCAGAACCGTGTAAATAGTGAATAAGTGCTTATTTACAATGTTTCTTATCTACTATATGCACTGTTCTGATACAAAGCAGTGCTGTTCAGCAAGTCATAGTGGTGACACACAAGAAGGAAAGAAAATGAAACAGGAGGAGACACTGAAAATAGACTATACCCAGAGGTTAGCAAACTAGCAATAAACATGAGACTACAAATATTGGTCCATGAGCTACATTTAGGAGGTCCATGAAACAACTGGGATTGCAAAAAAATAAATATTAAATAAGATTTATAAAATTAATCAAAATACCTAATATGCAATACAGAAATGCCCACATAGATTTTAGGATTTATAAGGCTTTATTCCAATATATAAGAGCATATTTTAACGGTTAGGTATTCAAGAGATCCACTGGGATCCTGGTAAACCTTTGAATGGTCCATGGAAAAGAAAGTGCGGGAACCATTAATCTATAGCCATGCTCTGTGAAAAAATAATTAAGTTAAAAAAACATTCCCAAATCATATTTTTTTTCAGGGAGATACTGAAATGTCTATACTGTACTACAAGAACATTTTTAACCTTTGCAGCATTGTTCACTTTTTAACTGTTCCAGTTTTGGTTAACTCTTAACCTCGTTGAAATCAAACTAAATGAGATAAATAAAAACAGAATTTTGTAAGTATAAATGTTAACTCAATAAGTCCTCAAATCTTGAGTCAAAGGCAGTCACAAAATGTTTTTTAAGGACCTTTCTTCTCTTTTTGATAACAAATGTAGAAAAAACTAGAGACTGTTATAGTTGATTATATTTTTAAGGTATGCATGTATATGTCTCCCTGTAAGAGATTGGATATCTAGTAGTAGGAGGTGATTCATTATATGTCTTTTTTTTTTTTTTTTTGGAAACTATGTGGTATTAATTCTGAAAATTTAATAAAATTTAATAAAAAAATACTGAGTTTACAAGTTGTCTTTTTAAAATGTGAGTTCTATGTCCCTTTAAGGAATGTCATATATATCTGTCATAACCACTATAGTGATAGAAAAGAGTTGCCAGGACATACAAGCTATATTCTCATTGCATGCCCAATTAGCTTCCATTACTTAGTAATTCTGTAGTACCCATACATTGATTTGTAAAGGATAATGATAGAGGAGCAGATAGGAATCCCTGGGGTGAAATGTTCAACCCATTGAAAGCAGGTAAATAGCTTCATTCATTACATGTTCTAGCCATTTATAGAAAGTGCCTTAAAAGCAACTTTAGTTCTAAATGGATATATTTAGTGACTATTTGCTGTTAACCCTTCACACACTACAGTTGTCATGATTGTAAATAACATACATACCCACTGCCTAAGTAAGTTTTACAATTTGATGCACCTTGTTACCAACTGTGGTTCTCTAGTTGTACCCATCTGTGTCTTGTTTTTAGGCATGTGTATTCTGGGGGATCCAGATTTAATTGGGGGAAATGATAATTTATTTAACTATTCAATGCCAATAAGTCTCAGTGTTTATGGAAGAAACTTGTTTTATAGTAAATAGTGTGGATCGATAGGGAAGGAAATATACTTGTATTACCAGTACACTTAGAAGTATCAGCAAAACAAAGTGGGGGCTATTGTGGTTTTGTGAGCTGACGTGAGGGAAATTTTAATGTTTGTGTTTCACTGTACAAAAATGCCTGTGTCATTAAAAAACAACTTCCATCCTTGTACGCCTTGATCTATAAGAATCATTAAAGATTACTAAGTCATTCTAATGTCCTGGATCCTGAGGACTTTTCGTTTATTGAATGCCTGGGGAGTGCTCACAATCATGTGCTCCATGGTGCATGTGCTCAAGTGAAGTCTTAAGGACCCCTTTGATCTTCTGGTCTCTGGCCTGGTAACTCAGAAGATGTTTGCTCTCCCCTCACCCAAGGAATGGGAGGGGGGGGGGGGGGGGGTTCTACCAGCCATCCAAAGGGTCCCTGGTTAAAAAGTGTTTTGTGGAATGCAAAAGTGTCCAAAACACAAATCATGTGTCCAAAAATCAAAATGTTTGCTAGATCGGGTACCTGCCACATACCCTATCTAGCATCAGGCGAGGCCAGAGGGACAGTTCTCACCTTAACCTCCAGCTAAGTGCTGAGGTGCACGTGACAGTGCTCCCCTAACCCATGGGCTGGGGGAAAAATCCCAAATCCTGGCCCCCCACAGACCAAAAGCTCTGGGCTTAGAAATCTGTGCTGGTGACATTATAGGTGAGAGCTGCAGTTCTCCTCTAGCCCTGGGCTTTCCCACTTACTCGGCCACTGGACAGTTCCCCCTCCTACTTGACAGGTGCTGCCCTTCACATGCTCATTCAGAGGAGGTACTACACTTGATCTTAGCCAAAAGGACGAAATGAGGCTGGTTGGTGTAAGGAGCAATCCGGATGGCAGTTCAGTTAAACCATTAGCACTTCCAGTTCTGTCACAATATCTATTAGATTCAAGATTTTTTCATTTTTTAGAATTTTGAAATTGATTTACTGACTTCCTTATTATAATTCTTTTTTTAAGTTAAAATGCATTTTACTCCAGAACTACAATAATATGTACGGAGTTAAAGCATCATTTTCTTATTCCATTTATTATTTGACTAAAAAGAGAATTCATATGTTATTATCCTAGCAGAGGGTTTATAAATTGATGATATTCAGTGCACAGCAAAGCTCTATAGTATACTGAAGTGGGATTTTATTCCACCTGCATTAGCTTCATTCGAAAAAATGATAACTCCATGATCCCCTTATAATAGGAGTAGTTGATTAAAAAATGGTCTTGGTTTTTTTAATAGTTTTTCTGTGTTTGAGAAAAAAGGCAATGAAGACATGTCTCACACAGATTTCATATTTAGATATATCTTGAATTATTGGAATTTAGTTATCAAATTAAGTAAAATTGGTTTTCCTAAATTAAGTGCCAACATCTTTTTTGCTAACTTGATACAACAGGTCTTCACCTTTTAAAAAGGAATGTGTATATGTGTGTGTGTATATAAATACATACAAATATATATTAATATATATATATTAAAAAAAAAAATATATATATATATATATATATATATATATATAATCTCATCGTGCCTCAATTATGCTAAACCTTACTAATCATTAGAAATATAGTCCATTGTCTATTATTACACATCAATATAACTGATTGTTATGGTCGCACTATTGCATGTATTATTGTATTGTATTGTATTGTACAGTATTGTACCAGCAAATCCTATAGGAATAGCTACAGATTTTTTATTTTGTATTTGCAGTGAAAGCACAAAATACTGAAGAAATTTTGGCTGCATCTATTGTTGTTAACCCAAAAGGAATTTGGCCATTTTTTGACAAATAACATTAAACTTCACCTAATAGAATCCACTCCTTCTGCAAAAAACTAGAACAATTCCAACTCAAGACTGCAGATTTGCTGACTATGGATTCTGACTATTTTTTCTATTTTTCTTCGATCTGTAGGAAATTGCCAGAGTTAGCTTATTATTTGTCCTGGAGGAAATGAAATAAAGTACACTGTACATTAAATAAGAATGGCTCTTGGACTGAACATTTATTTCTTAATGTCAAAAAACACTATATTAAATGATGTATTGTCTTGCTTGAAGATATTGACATGTGTAGCATGTGACAAACATGTTATTATTACAGTTTTCTTCAGGAACAGAGGTTATAAAAATCATGCTGGGTCACTAGCTTTAAACCACTAACACAAAAGAGCGGAGGTGTTGATATTGGAAAAGCTTTATATATATTTTGCAAGTTGGATTTTCTAGACCTTTTGACATCGACCTTAGTTTTTTTAAATGTATTATGTTGTGTAAGAAGATATACAAATATAGATATCTTTATTTAATGATCTCAACTATGTTATGTCATAAAGAGAAGAATTTGAACCAATATTACAAGAATACGCATTACTTACTTTGGACACTCTTTTAATTAGTTTATGTACAAATTGCATTTATCACCCATGATATAGTAATAACAATCTATAGAAAGCAACATAATATAATTTTTATTAAATATGCTACCTTACAGAGAGAGACTTCTTAGTCAATTTTGAGAATACATGGAGAATAAAAAAGCATCCCGTGCTATGAGAAGTTAAAGGGATATGGAAGGTTTCTGGATTTCAGTAAGTTTGTATTTATTTACTGAGAAAACATGCTGTTGAGATATGGCCCCTCACATATAGCACATGGTCCTGCATATGTAGCTCTATAGAGTCTGAATCTGCATATGCTGCAGTGGACAAAGTGCATACAAATAAAATAAAAAACATTAGAATATTACATAGCTAGTAAATTCCAGAAACCGTCCATATCTCTTTAATATTAGTTTCTCACTATGAAGGAGAGGGAGGCCTGGCTTGTTTGTGGGATATTAACAAAGTGTTTGAATTTGTTTTATTTTACTGGCATATCTATTTTATCCTCTACCAGATCGCTATATTGTTGTGGTGGAGGGGCTTGTGTACTTCAGTAAAGATGTGAGCTACACCATGTAGGATCACCCAAGATGGGCTGGTCATAGCAGAGGGGTCATACAAATCGTAGTCCACTGGAAAAGGACCTGGCGACATGAGTGTAGGAACTGGGGGGGGGGGGGGGGGACAAATCCCCCCTACATTGTGTGTATGTATGCGTATAGAACCTGTTAAGTGTTCTGTGTATCAAGTGAGCTGTATACCCCCCAGAATTATTTTGGGTCCTACTCCCCTGCCACTCCAGTATCTTTGCCAAAATAATCTTATGGATAAGCACGACCAGAGACATAATGATTGTGCCTGGCATGCTGCAGTCCACAGGGTCACGGAAAGTTGGACAAATCTATTTTATAAGATCTTTTTTGCTGATTGCCAGATAGTTGGTATTACAGAATTCTATTAAAGAAACGCTTTGAATGCTTTTTTGGTGTAATATAACTGTTTTAACTGAGATTAGTGAGTTATTTGATCCACCTCTATGTAATTTTAACATAAGATTTACACTTTAAGAGACATACACTGCAACAGTTTCTTCACATCTGGAAGCTCCCTGTTTCTCCGCTTAGTCTCTCCTATAGGCTGCCATCTTGCATACCTGGGACCAGCAGCACTGCATATTTTGAGCAATACGCTTAAACAGACAATGACATGCTGTGTCAAGATAGTACTAAACGTGCAGTGCATAGCACAACATACCAAATGTACATCTAGTTTTGCCATGGATCCCATGTTCTAAGATGGACAGCTGAGACCTTTGTTTGTTTATTTTGAATAAGTCCCCATTAGAAGCAACTTTTATTGATCAGTTGTCTTTGTAAGCATGGTTTTACTTCATTTTGGCTTGATAAGGTTTATTTACCACACTATTTGAGCCTTTTAATCTCTCCTCCCCTCCCTCTATTTGACTTTCCAGTACATCTCTATGTATAGCTCCATTATTATGGACACATTTTTTCCTACAAAATGTCTACAATCTGAAATTACTCTAGAGTATATTACACAGTTAATCAAGACATTTCCATTTTTTGTCTTAGTTGTAGCTAAGATCTCAGATTTATAGCATCCAGCATTTTACAATGCAATACAGATAAATCATATTGGATATAAATTACAGAGCACTGAGGAGAAGTAAAATTTAAATCTTAACGAGAATTAAACTCCAGATGTTTCACAAAGTCTCTCTACCCTGAGTACTTGTGGAAAAAGGTCACATTTAAATCTTACATAAAACTGCTCAAGAAACATGTTCAAACATCTGTAGTGAGAAACATACACTATAAATTACAGAAAATAATAGAAAGTGGTTACATACTTTTGGCACTCATCAAGTGCAAGTACATGTGGGTGGTCATCTTCAGACATGGTAATAACAGGTTCTTTGTTGAAGGCCCCTCTCCGGCTTTGGTCTACTGTATGCCGTGTGATGGATGATGTGGTTGAACTTGTCCAGTAAAGTGTATCCCAGGCTCGGTGATAAGCCAGACCTTCCACGGAGCCTACATCTGTCAAAGAAACACAAAAAAGACATTAGATCACTTCCTGCTGTTCTCAAACCGGAGGAACATATTCTAATGGTTATTACAAACAGTAGACGCTACAGATGGTATTGCTATTATAATTCCACTAAATATCAACACAACGCACAAATAATTTTACCTTTTATTTTTAAAGGGCAACTGTAAATATCCAGTTTTCTCAACTTTCAAGTGGTAAAAATCAATGTAAACCACACATCATTTTAATAGGATTAAAACACAGAGAAAAAGGCATTAGTTTGCTAAGGATGTTAAAAACATTTTGACTTATTTTCCAGGTACTGACAAAGGTAAATTATTACATAACTATGGAAACAATTATATTAGATTTTCATTATTGGCAGCCAATATCTCACCTTTATTTCTAATAGAAAATATTACATAGTAAATACAGGGATGCCCATCTGAGCCACTTGAGATAATTATTAAATTCCCCCTAGTATTTGAAAACTTGGAAGATAAGAGCAACCTATGGGCTCAAATAAAAGCTCTATTCATTTCTGTTGAAAGATATGGTAAAGTAGAGTAGAGTAAATGCCATAGGATAGATCTCTCCCTCAAGCTACAGGCAGCCCAAGATTGAAGCAACTCATGACATAAGCAGAGTCACTTAAATATAAGATTTTAATACAATGTTCTTACGCTATTGGCTTCCATAGCAGTTATGTTGCTAGTTTGTTACACATGTCAAAAGCATTACAGTGGTCTTTGAATGTCATTAACAAATAAAAACTTGGAACACTATAAGTAAATCCACAAAGGAAACAAAACCAAAAAGTAGATTTACCTTTAGTAAGTGTATCAGAATTTGAATGTGATATTAAGTGCATAACAATCGAAGATAGTCAGCCCTGGATTGATCTCCAATATTCATTATCAGAGATTAGTGAATTCCAATAAATTGCCTCAAAGTAACATCTCCTATTCCTATTCTCCAAGGATATGCAAGGATATATAAGGCTATCTCTGCATAAAGAGTGTCTCAATTAGTGGCTTAGCGATTTCATTTGATCTTGTAATGTATGATTTCCTTATACTTCCTATCTATATCCTAAATAAATATTCAAGTACTAAAGTGGAATTTGGAATTCCCAGTTGAGAGACATAATTACTATTCTAACCAGGAATAGATGACTAATTGACTGAAATAAACACTATATATATATATATATATATATATATATATATATATATATATACACATATATACGACAATCCAAGGGTAGGGGCCATACAAGTACAGGGCCACCTGCTATAGACTACAGGTTAACACCCACAAGGACCATTGGATTCTTGGAAATTTCTGCACCAGCACCCTGGTATCTGGCTTCTGCATCGGTCAGGGTCCTTGCATCAGAAATCAGCATTTCCAGGCTACTAAGAGACTTCAGATCTGCTTCTTCTTAGGGGGTTTGATAAAACTTAAAAATAAAAATGTCTATATGCCTCAAAAGTGAACTGATTTATTTTTTAAGTCAAACAATATTTATAGCAGTTAGATACAGAGGGGGTGTACACAATCTAACAATGAGAGGGTGTGACAGACAATTACAGGAGATAACCCTGCATGGGTCTAGCAGTAGCTTCCTGAGAGCAATAGGCTTAACCTCCAATACATATCCTGCCATCTCTAACACATATCAGACAAACTGGCATTTATCTGGCAAACAATGGGACAAAAAATACAAATACAATGGAGGTGTTTACATTCATAATCCAGTGGCTGGAGCCCAGCTGTCAGTCCTTTAATGGGTTCAATGGGCCAACACCCAGGTCAAGAAAAATGACAATAAATATATATACAGTATATATATACAGTCAGGTCCATAAATATTGGGACATGGACACAATTCTAACCTTTTTGGCTCTATACACCACCACAATGGATTTGAAATAAAACGAACAAGATGTGCGTTAACTGCAGACTTTCAGCTTTAATTTGAGGGTATTTACATCCAAATCAGGTGAACGGTGTAGGAATTACAACAGTTTGTATATGTGCCTCCCACTTTTTAAGGGACCAAAAGTAATGGGACAATTGGCTGCTCAGCTGTTCCATGGCCAGGTGTGTTTTTCCCTCATTATCCCATTTACAAGGAGCAGATAAAAGGTCCAGAGTTAATTTCAAGTGTGCTATTTGCATTTAGAATCTGTTGCTGTCAACCCTCAATATGAGATCCAAAGAGCTGTCACTATCAGTGACGCAAGCCATCATTAGGCTGAAAAAACAAAACAAACCCATCAGAGAGATAGCAAAAACATTAGGTGTGACCAAATCAACTGTTTGGAACATCCTTAAAAAGAAAGAATGCACCAAGGAGCTCAGCAACACCAAAAGACCCGGAAGACCACGGAAAACAACTGTGGTGGATGACCGAATTATTCTTTCCCTGGTGAAGAAAACACCCTTCACAACAGTTGGCCAGATCAAGAACCCTCTCCAGGAGGTAGGTGTATGTGTGTCAAAGTCAACAATCAAGAGAAGACTTCACCAGAGTAAATACAGAGGGTTCACCACAAGATGTAAACCATTGGTGAGCCTCAAAAACAGGAAGGCCAGATTAGAGTTTTCCAAACAACACCTAAAAAAGCCTTCACAGTTCTGGAACAACATCCTATGGACAGATGAGACTAAGATCAACTTGTACCAGAGTGATGGGAAGAGAAGAGTATGGAGACGGAAAGGAACTGCTCATGATCCAAAGCATACCACCTCATCAGTGAAGCATGGTGGTGGTAGTGTCATGGTGTGGGCATGTATGGCTGCCAATGGAACTGGTTCTCTTGTATTTATTGATGATGTGACTGCTTACAAAAGCAGCAGGATGAATTCTGAAGTGTTTCGGGCAATATTATCTGCTCATATTTAGCCAAATGCTTCAGAACTCATTGGACGGCGCTTCACAGTGCAGATGGACAATGACCCGAAGCATACTGCAAAAGCAACCAAAGAGTTTTTTAAGGGAAGGAAGTGGAATGTTATGCAATGGCCAAGTCAATCACCTGACCTGAATCCGATTGAGCATGCATTTCACTTGCTGAAGACAAAACTCAAGGGAAAATGCCCCAAGAACAAGCAGGAACTGAAGACAGTTGCAGTAGAGGCCTGGCAGAGCATCACCAGGGATGAAACCCAGTGTCTAGTGATGTCTATGCGTTCCAGATTTCAGGCTGTAATTGACTGCAAAGGATTTGCAACCAAGTATTAAAAAGTGAAAGTTTGATTTATGACTGTTAATCTGTCCCATTACTTTTGGTCCCTTAAAAAGTGGGAGGCACATATACAAACTGTTGTAATTCCTACACCGTTCACCTCCAATTAAAGCTGAAAGTCTGCAGTTAAAGCACATCTTGTTCGTTTTATTTCAAATCCATTGTGGTGGTGTATAGAGCCAAAAAGGTTAGAATTGTGTCCATGTCCCAATATTTATGAACCTGACTGTATATACACTGTACATGGGGTAGAAACTGGGGTACTAGGGGGACAATTCCCACAGATTTTTTAAAGTGTGAGTCTATGTGTAGATTTTCTACACCCATGATATATATATATATATATATATATATATATATATATATATATATATATATATATATATATATATATATATATATATGTAAAACCTGTTTGAACTTTATTGAAACTAAAAGTCTGTAATTTGCCTGTGGAGGGAAAGCTCCAAAGGACAATTACACTTCTGAATAACTTTTGGTGCTCTGGGACCTTTATTTGAAAAAGAAACCAAGCTAGGACACATTTTCAAATACCCACTTACTGATGCAACAAAGAAACACATATTTCCATGTCTCTTTCATATACTTTGTAGTCTAATTCAGTTGTGGGCATACTTTTCTAGATTCCATTAAACTAGTTGCCCCAGTGTCACAGGTTGTTTGCTAATAAACCCACAACAAATCATGTGTTTTTTTATGTTCAAATATCTCAAAACAAGGACATAAGTAAATTATAAAAAACACAATTAAATTTCACTTGAGGATAATGCTGAATTATTTGTCAAGAGTATTAAAAAAAAGCAAGATATACTGTGCTGAAGGAGAACCTGGTTTAGCGGAGTGATAAAATACCCACATGGGACACAGACAGGCATCATAAATAAAGTACTCGGTCAGGTGAGCAAGTAACCACGATAATCCATAATAATCCATAATAGCAAGCTTGGCCTTCACAAGTTATCACGAACATGGTGTTTTCATGGACATATTAAAGTGTCATAGGTGTGTTACATGTGGCATACAGTGAAAATCCAAGTTCTCCAATTTTATGAAATGCAAATCTTGCTGATATTCCTCATCATATTTTTCAACCCCTTGATATCAGTATTTTTTATGCTAATTGAGATGGGTTTAAAGGGGGTGTTAACTCTGATTTTCAACTGTCAGACATCACAAGAAATTTTGCTAACTTCAAGGTAAATGTTTAAATATTTATTCTGGTATGTTTTCATACACTACTTATTTTCAGATGCACTCATAATCCAGGAAATTTAGATATGCCTTTAACATACAATATTGTGTTCTTTCACACCATGAAGAGCACTTGCAATGAAGTAAATGGCCCTTTAAGTAAATTACAATATTTAGCCATTAACACAGAACAAAAGCAGCTACATTTAACAGAAAAATGATGTCAACAAAACTGACGCTTAAAGTAATGTAAATGAATCATGATTTATTGAAATATAAAATAGTAATACAAATTCTGAATTACATTTTATGTTTGTAATATTTATTTATTTAGATATCTATTTCAGTGCAAATGTATCCTAATATTACCAGATTCTTCCTCGAGTTTACCTACCTTTAAAGGACCATTGCAGTTCAAGAAACAAGACTGTGTGTCAAGCATGTCAAGAATGGGCCAAACTAACAACATTAGCAGCTACATCACATCCTGAGAGCTGTATTATAGGGGTGTGTGTTTGCAGTTATCTTTGTAGGGAGGGGTGGGAAGGAGTGAACAGGCAGAAGTCCAGAGCCTTTGTTTGATAATGAATAAGACTGTAATTGACACCACATCCTTTCCCACTCATTGGCCCAGATGTAGGTTGTTGCATCAAAGGATGCAACCATAGCTCTCCAGAAATGTAAATACCCTTTTTTACACACACAAAACTTCCACCATTATATCATGGATCCCTTCAGGGTCCTGTAAAGGCATCTACATGATTTTTATTTTATTAAAAACTAACAACTTAACTTTTGTATTAATGAATACAAATATTTATTGTATTGTAATTCTTGTTACAAAATGAAAAATAAACAATTAAAAACAAACAAATGCATGACTATTTCTTGCTTAAAGTCATGTTTAAGACCAAAATAAACATTTGTAAACTTACCCTAAAGTTTGCTAAATCTCTTAACACCCCTGAAAATAGCAGCTAATACAATGTTTCAACCTTTGATGGCAGTTTGTGCAGCAATGCATCATGGGAAGCTTAGTCTTGTTTGTTCCCATGCACAAGAAAGCAAGGAGGAGCCCAGGCATTGATCTGTGGTTTTCTACATTGTGCTACAGTTGACTTGAAGATTAGTTTAGGGTTAAAAAAACATACCCAAATGAAGCATTTCTATTGGTAGGTACCCTGTGTGACTATGGAAGCAGCTCTGGGGGTGTGGAAAACAGATTTAATTTTAAATAAAATTAATCTGTGAGTGTATAGAATGACTCCATGTAATGTGTGTTTCTGATAAAGTAAGCATGTGTTAGATTAGAATAAGGTAAGAACAGGGAAATTTAGATTTACCTTTAAAGGTAGGTACTACCCAGTTGATAAATGGGAATAAAATACCACCTTCAAAGCAAGCTGTCAACAAAGCATACCTAATTTCCTATTTTTTTTATATTTTTATAAATGTTAATTACTATGGACTATATTTTGCAAATGTATCATTTTATCTAGCTTTGGATTCACTAGAGAATATTTTTTTTTTCTTTCCAATTTTGCAGCTGCATAACACAGAGCTAGAAACAAGGTAAATCTAATTTAGTAACAATTGTAGCTGTTACTTATTCTACCTTTACAGAGTCAAGAAGAAATAAATTACAGACTATAGTTTGCAATACATAAAAGGTCACAATGTGAGACCGGATTAATTATATGCTACCAGTGCGCTTAAATTCATATGAGAAAAATAGCAATTCAGTGACAATGTTACCTGTTCATTATATAATTAGACAAATCAGTAATAATTCCAGAAAAAAATGTTGTAAGTAAAATACCTGACGTTTATTATTGGGAATCACTGTAGTTTGGTAGAAACATCACATGCTTGTGAAGTACGTAAGAAACTACCAATATTAGCCAAGTAATCCCCTTCTGGATCACTACCTTATTGTGGTGAAGGGGCTTGTGTACTTCCATGAAGCTGTGAGCTATACCATGTAGGGTCACTCGAGAGGTCATAGCAAAGAGGTCAGACAAGTTGTGGTTACTGGAGAAGGAACTGGCAACCCACTCCAGCATCTTTGCCATGAAAACCTTATGAATAAGTACAACCAAACACAAGATGTGCCTGGCATGCTGAGGTCCATGCAGTGGGTTGCCAGTTCTTTTTCTAGTATCCAGAACTGGATACATGGCCTCATTTTAGTACACAATCCCATTCACCATGACAAGGTAGCAATTTACAAACTGCTAATACTGTCAATTTCTTACATTCTTCACAAATATGTGTTTTAAAGGCTGTATTTATCTATTTTAAACTTTTTAAATATTTTAATGTCTAGATCTTGAAAAAGAGCACAGTAAATATGACACTTCAGTGGTCATTTATTATAATGACAGTCAGGGCAGAACTTTACATGGACTCGTTATCCTATCACTTATTCTGAAAGCAGATCCACAAAGTAAATGACCTTCATTTCAATAGTTTATAAATGTATAAAACAAGCCCCTGACCTGAATGTATCAGCGAAGCAGACTCGTTATTCCTGACATTACTAAACCTTTTCTACACAATGACTTTGACAGATCTTGTGCAGCTGATGTTTTTATGCCAAGTCAGCAAGGAGCCACTTGTGCCACCACTGAGAGGAAACAGATGCTACTTTATCTTATGGATGATATATGCTCCTTGGAACAGTTCTACAAATGATATCTACCTGTTTCCTTGAAGGTTGTTTTTACTTCTTCATGAAGGTAATGGACTACCAACAACTGGATAAGCACTATCTACAGTTTGCATTGCATTTTCCTTAAAGATGTTAAAAGTTTGGCAGATATATATTAAAAATACAGGCAGATCTATCACTGTAATTTAATATTTAAAATATTTCCTTTTGAAGAAATACATGTGATAATGGGCAAATGTTTAGTGGCTTTAATTAATAAATATTATCTATTCAAAATGTTTATACGATCATTGAACTAGCTAATATTTGAAAGTAAAATAGTAAATACTTTCCTTATTTTTTTCAAATCAGCACTGCTTGCGTCTGCTCATGTTGTTCCCTTCTATTTTTGCCTGATGCAGAGTTAGGGGCTGTTGTGTTTGTGCTTGCATCTTTAGATGCTCTGCGGCAAGCACAGGCACTCCAATAAATGGTATAGGCCAGTGTAGGTAAGTTCAGTCTCAGAGAGCCACAGACAGGCTTCAATGTGAGGATTTCCTTTCTGCGAACAGGTGAGTCAATATGACTGAAGAAGCGATAGTCTCACGTGCACGCAGCAGGGTTATGCTCAAATCCTGTCCTGTGTGTAATTCTCATAAGCTGAACTTGCCTACACATGGTATAAGCAATGATGCAGTGCATCTAAAGATGCAAGCACAAACACAACAGCTTTCTGTTGGTTGCAACACTGATTAAACTAACAGTGCTTGGACTGTAGTGCATCTAAAGATGCAAGCTCAAGCAGCAAAATTATCTATCTCAACTTTTAATTCTCAGACAGGAACAGCTAGAATTTAAGAGGCCTTCAGGAGGACATCACCTAATTCACTAAACTTTGCAAAGGCTGCAAAATCACGTTGCTTCTTTTAGTTTGTTCTTAAACAGCATGAAAAACTGGCTATACATTGCATTGGCCATTTTTTCTAAAGTGGATAATTCCTGAGAAATTCATTAACATTTGTGCTGCATTTATATGAAAATGAGTGGTTTACAATCACTAATTACTTGCTTTGATGTTATTTTGGAATCTCAGTCTGCTTGTCTGTCCCTGCAGTGGTCAAAAGAATGAAACCAATGACCCCCAATGTTGTCATTCAGTTCAAATCCCTCCCACAAGTACTATAAATGATAAATTAGCACAGGGAACCACACATTAGCTGCAAAAGTAATGCTGTGTTATTCAGGAATTATTGTAAAGACAGAGGCTAATACAATAGATTAAGACTAATTTCACTTTTTAATGACTTCATTATATTGCTAAAAGTCTATATATAAAAATATCACATATATAGTTGTGGATCTGCGGGACTGTTCGGAACGTTTGCAATGTTGGTAACGCACTTGTGGCCCTCGCACCACCGTTGATGGGGCACTTAAGCTGCAATGAGCGCTCATTGCACTGTAACCTCGCAAAGTGAAGCGAGCAGTTGAGGAACACGGGATTTGGGCTGCAATGAACGCGAAGGTGCTCATTGCAGGGCTCATGATAACGCGCCACAGGCGCTCATCACGAGGCCAGTAGGACTTAGGGGGTGCACAAAATAATGGCCCGTAGGACTTAGCAACCAAAGCACGTACATAGACTGTGGGTCTTGGAAAATTACAACTTTAAAGGCCAAATCAGGGAACCCGAAAGACCTGCTAAAAACAACAAATGTGCCTCAAATTAACTTACACACTCACACATAGCACAGGGGGAGAGCCAGGGAGTTAACTTGAGGCATATTTAGCATTTTTTCATGAATGAAAATCACCTAACCGAGAAAAAAAATGGTGGCTGAAAAATCAACACAAGTACGAAGGACGTAAGCCAGTAAGACTTAACCCAAGGCACTAACTCTTAACCCAAGGTTGTAACAGTCATCGAGAGGCCCCTAAACTACACGGGGGGGGGGGAGTTTGCAATGAGCGCCGCAAGGCTCGCGATGAGTGCCGGGCCTGGAAATTACACTGGGGTAGAGGCTCTCTTCAAAGGCGCTCAGCGCAGGGTTCGCAATGAGCTGTGAAGGGGCTCAGAGGGGACATATCTTTGCATTGTGTGGCAAACAGCATTGCCAGGCTTACAATTTTACTCCCGTAATTTTTGATGGGCAATTTCCTAGTATATATATTAATATATATATATATTGTTGCTGCGTTAGTCATTCAGTTGTGTTCGACTCTCCGTGACCCTATGCACCTCAGCATGCCACTACACAAACCCCTTCACCATGACAAGGTAGCGATCCAGAAGGGGATACTGTATAAATATATACATACAGTAGTGTCATTGGCTATACACATATATGCCATTTCAGGCAGCCTGATGCCCCCTGAGAATGTGCTGCCCTAGGCCTACACCTCATGGTCCAAGACAGAAACAAACATGGAATACTTATAGCTCAGAGAGAACATTCAAAAATAACCTCAATGCAACAG
Source organism: Discoglossus pictus (assembly GCA_027410445.1). Taxonomy (NCBI): domain Eukaryota; kingdom Metazoa; phylum Chordata; class Amphibia; order Anura; family Alytidae; genus Discoglossus; species Discoglossus pictus. Next base: position 44,928,922 of record CM050173.1, read on the forward strand.
GGAACCTCCATTTACACGAATGAAAGGACTGTTAACACAGAATGATATTAATAAACAGCCACTCTGATTATTCACCTGCCCCTGACATTTTGCGTTAAATCAGTAATGGGGTGTATAAATGTATAACTGATTAAATATCTACACAACAAAATGCAATAGCTTATGATTTACAGAGGCAATGGTAGAGTGATCACATCATTACACTGCCAAATACCATCTATCACTTTTACTGAATTTAACGAAGATGGATTACGTCCTAAAGGAGAGATGCAAGCTATAAATATATTCATTCTGATCTTCATCTGACTTTCCCGTAGCATAGACACGAAACAAATCAATAATTGAAGAACACACACTACTGATCCTTTGTTATAAATGATTTTAAGAAAAAAAAGAAATCTGGTATAATGGCAAAGAGAAATTGTTAGTAGGAGATGAAACAGCTGTACAGAGAAGGCTAGAACAAAAGAGCCATGTTAATGGTAGATATCCTTCAACTTTCTGTTTGTAGTTTTTGTGTAGAAATAAAAAAAATGTAGTTTACTGTTGTGTTCCAAGAACAAGTTTATTTGAATAAAAGAAAGTCTCAGGGGTTTTCACACTTTTAATTAAGTGATATATTTTCAAACTTATGTACTTTTAAATGGACATGGAATTTATTTGTCTAGCACGCAATTAAAGGTTCAGGCTTCAGATATTAGTTAAAGGAATATTGTAGTTGAAAAATGTTTTTTCCTTTTTTTGTGTAGGGTATAACAAACTTACAACATTAGAAGCTGTGGAAGCCATGAGCATAAAATCATTTTATGAGAAAAACTAATTATATCCATCTTGTCTGATTTCATCACTTCTTGAAATTGGTGGGAGAAGTGGAAGAAAGGAGAGGGTGATGGTTTTGTTAAATAATTGGATCTTTTGGAATTTGATACCTACTTGTAACCTTACACATGCTCCGAAGCAGACAGCTTGCTACAATAATTGCAATATTTTCTCCCATGGAAATGTAAATGTCCCTCTTGCACACAACCTTCATCAAACTATCATGCATTACTCCATTGACCATTTACATTTTTCTAATAAAAAAACAAAAACATTTACCTTGTCTAATTATGCTCTTGGTCCACCTCAATACACATTCACACACACACACATATACATATATATATATATATATATATATATATATATATATATATATATATATATACACAGTGGATATAAAAAGACTACACACCCCTGTTAAAATGTCAGGTTTCTGTGCTGTAAAAAAATGAGACAAAGATAAATCATTTCAAAACTTTTTCCCCCTTTTTCTCCATGTGACGTATAAACTGTACAACTCAATTGAAAAACAAACTGAAATATTTTAGGTGGAGGGAAGAAAAAAAAAAAAGAATGTGGTTGCATAAGTCTGCACACCCTCTTATAACTAGGGATGTAGCTGTGTTCAGAATTAAGCAATCACATTCCAAATCGTGTTAAATAGGAGTTAGCATACACCTGCCATCATTTAAAGTGCCTCTGATTAACCACAAATAAAGTTCAGCTGGTTTAGTTGGTCTTTCCTGAAATGTTCTTAGTCACATCCCACAGCAAAAGCCATGGTCCACAGAGGGCTTCCAATGCATCAGAGGGATCTCATTGTTAAAAGGTATCAGTCAGGAGAAGGGTACAAAAGAAATTCCAAGGCATTAGATATACCATGGAACACAGTGAAGACATCATCAAGTGGAGAAAATATGGCACAACAGTGACATTACCAAGAACTGGAGCTCCCTCCAAAATTGATGAAAAGACGAGAAGAAAACTGGTCTGGGAAGCTACCAAGAGGCCTACAGCAACATTAAAGGAGCTGCAGGAATATCTGGCAAGTACTGGCTGTGTGGTACATGTGACAACAATCTCCCGTATTCTTCATATGTCTGGGCTATGGGGTAGAGTGGCAAGATAAAAGCCTTTTCTTACAAAGAAAAACATCCAAGCCAGGCTACATTTGCAAAAACACATCTGAAGTCTCCCAAAAGCATGTGGGAAAAGGTGTTATGGTCTGATGAAACCAAGGTTGAACTTTTTGGCCATAATTCCAAAAGATATGTTTGGCGCAAAAACAACACTGCACATCACCAAAAGAACACCATACCCACAGTGAAGCATGGTGGTGGCAGCATCGTGTTTTGGGGCTGTTTTTCTTCAGCTGGAACTGGGGCCTTAGTTAAGATAGAGGGAATTATGAACAGTTCCAAATACCAGTCAATATTGGCACAAAACCTTCAGGCTTCTGCTAGAAAGCTGAACATGAAGAGGAACTTCATCTTTCAGCATGACAACGACCCAAAGCATACATCCAAATCAACAAAGGAATGGCATTACCAGCAGAAAATTAAAGTTTTGGAATGGCCCAGCCAGAGCCCAGACCTGAATCCGATTGAAAATCTGTGGGATGATCTGAAGAGGGCTGTGCACAGGAGATGCCCTCGCAATCTGACAGATTTTGTAGTGTGTTTGCAAAAAAGAGTCCGCAAATCTTTCCAAGTCAAAATGTGCCATGCTGACTCATACCCAAAAAGACTGATTGCTGTAATAAAATCAAAAGGTGCTTCAACAAAGTATTAGTTTAAGGGTGTGCATACTTATGCAACCATATTATTTTATTTTTTATATTTTTTCTTCCCTCTACCTAAAAGATTTCAGTTTGTTTTTCAATTAAGTTGTACAGTTTATAGGTCACATTAAAGGTGGAAAAAGTTCTGAAATGATTTATCTTTGTCTCATTTTTTTACAGCACAGAAACCTGACATTTTAACAGGGGTGTGTAGACTTTTTATATCCACTGTATATATATATATATATTTTTTTTTTTAATTATTTTTTGTGTCATTCATTGATGTCCAACTCCCCGTGACCTTATAGGCTGCAGCACGTCAGGCACAAAAGTTATGTCTCGGGTCGTGCTTATTAATAAAGTTATCTTGGCAAAGATACAGGAGTGTATTGCCAGTTCCTTCTCCAGTGGACCAAGATTTGTCTGACCTCTAGCTATATAAAAAATATAACTTAAGCTCAGGATGGGCTTATGCTTATCCTAGACACTCCTGAATTCCTTTAGTGAGATTGTCCCTATCACTATGATGCAAGCTGTTCTGCATTCTATTGATAGTATATAGAAATAGGCTTTTGAATTTATGATTGCACAGTGGAATCAATAGATTAGACTATACCATGGTGGGCAACATGTAGCCGTCAAAGTTTTCTTATATGGAACCCTACTTTATTCTGGAATGGACAATGATGTCCCCTTCTACAGCACATAATCCCTTTACTCACCCTAAAATGACTATGTCACTTTCCCCACCAACACAGCCCCTCTCTGACTTTTCCTAATTAACTTCCCCCAACCATGCACAGTCAAGATACAATTTTTTTTCAATGCAGCCAAAAAAGTTAACATTTTCTAAACATCTTTTGCTGACACAGGATAACTTACACATCAACTGCCCATCACCTGCCTCAACTGGATGGTATTTTATGTTGACATATTTAAAAGTACCCCTTCTGGAATGCTACCTTGTTATGGTGAAGGGGCTTTTGTATCTTAATGAAGCTAATGAAGCTGTGAGCTCTACCATGTAGGATCACACAAGATGGGCAGGTTATAGAAGACAGATCAAACAAATTGTTGTCCGCTGGAGAACCAACTCCAGTACCTTAAGGATACGCACAGCCAGACACAAGATCTGCCTGGCATGCTGAAGTCCACAGGGTCACGGAGAGACAGAGACGACTGAACAACTAAACAACAAAAACAATTTAAAAATATGTTTTTCTGAGTTTTTTGTATGTCTCACAAATAATTTCATAGTTATTTTGGCTTTTTAAGATCATTGCTGTATGTAGGGAAGTCAGCATGGATAAAAATAATCAAAATCAAATGTTCACATTATAGCATAGTAGAAAAAGAAAATGTCTTTTTACAGAAAGTTTTGCAAGGATATATAAAAACAAATTAAGATTCTAATTTTAATCATGAACACACGTATTACTTATTCCTCTTCTGTCTTTTGTAAATACGCAGAATATTCCTTGGAATGAGATTCTAGACAATCATTTCCTCCCTCTTCTACTCAATCTTTTGTTTATTATAGGCTTAATATTGACTTTTAGGCACTTCAACAACAAATCATTGACTACCTTATTGCTAGCTGAGGCATATTGTCGTGCGACAAAACATTAATTAAAGCTGTGATGGTACAATTAGTGTTAAGTACAAATTGTAAAGACATATTCTTAGATGTTTTATAACCTTAAAGGCAGACTACCACAGAGTCTGTGTTATCAGTTCCAATAACATTATGCTTGCATTAGCTGACACAGCGATCTTATGGTGTCTGATTGGGCTCTTCCACAGAATGACAAATGCTTCAAACTGTTTTAAATGGATGAGCCAAATGAGAAAAGCACAGATATATAATGATGTGATTCTAAGCATGCATTGTCCATCCATCTCAGAATTCCTAGCTGAGGAGCAATAAAACATATTGCATTTCTTGGTACTAGCATTAGAGAGATAACTGGGTTTTAACTCAGCTTTAACTCTCCCCCTGTTAAAGATTAGTTTAACTCATCTTTATAGCAGCTACCTTCTAGGGCAGTGACAAGTTAACTCATCAACAACAGTTTAACTCCTCCTGGAAGAGGTGCAGGGGGAGGGGGGGGGCTGGTGATGGGGAAAGGAGGGCTGGTAAAGTGCTGGCATGGGCAGGGGAGGTGCTGGAAGGGCTGGAGAGGTTTGGGGAGGGCTAAGGAATGTACAGGGAAGGGTTGGGGAAGGTTCAAGGAGAGCTTGGGAGGTGCTAGAATGGCTGGGGAGGTGCAAAAAGGGTTGGGAGGTGAGAGGAGGGCTGGGAGGTGCTAGAAGGGCTGGGGAAACATCAAGGAGTGCTGGGGAGATGCTAGAATGGCTGGCAGGTCCAAAAGGGGTTGGGAGGTGAGAGGAGTTCTGGGGAGGTGCTAGAAGGGCCGGGGAAGGTTCAATGAGAGCTGGGGAGGTGCTAGAATGGCCGGGAGGTGCATAAGGGGTTGGGAGGTGAGAGGAGGGCTGGGGAATGTTCATATGATGGGTGGGGAGATACAAGGAGTGTTGAGGAAGTGCTGAAAGGACTAGGGAGGTGCAAGGTGGCTGGGGAGGTGCTGGAAGGGCTGGTAAATGTACGGATGGAAGGGCCGGGGAGGTGCAAGGTGGCTGGGGAGGTGCTGGAAGGGCTGGTAAATGTACAGATGGAAGGGTCGGGGAGGTGCAAGGTGGGCTGGGGAGTTGCTGGAAGTGCTGTTGAATGTATAGATGATGGATGGGGAGGTGTCGGGAGAGCTGATGGATGTACAGGGTGAGATACAAGGAGAGGTGCTGGAAAAGTTGGGGAAGGTAGAGGAGAGGCTGGGGGAAGTGCATCTGAGGGCTAGAAAAGTAGTGGGAGAGGCGCAGGGAAGATTAGGGGGAGGTGCGGGAAGATTAGGGGATGTAGCTGAAGCTTTGGGGTAAAAAATAGTAATAGAATACATATAAATATACATATGTTATTTTTATATGTATTTTTTAGTATTTAGTAGGACTGCCTTCCATAAATGGTGGAGATAAGCAGCTCATCTGGAGGTATAGAAATGGATTTTTGAAAGTTTTTTTTTCTATTGAAATATTGCTTTGATAAATCACTGACTAGGCATTTTATTAGACATCAAACCCCAATTGAGACATCTAGAATCTGTTGTTGTAATAATGTACAGTGTCCATTTAAATTTAACTTACATAGATACAACTCATTTCCTATTGTTTTTAGATCTTATTTTTAAAAAATCCTAAAGGAAAAAAAAAAGAATAAAAAAAATAAATAAATATATATATATATATATAACTATGACAAATTATTTTCTAAGTACCACTGACTGAGTGTTCTGTAACACCCTGGGTGAAGGAAATTCTAATTCCACTCTTTAAGCAATTATAATAAATATTGTAATAATGTGTAAAACCAGCAGTATTTCATTTTAGTATTTTTTCAAAAAAGTTGAAACTTCATCTCTACAACTCACTGTGAACCACGCACTGAAAATCATCAATTATATCTACAATTTCTTGAACCATTTGGTGGCCTGTATGAATTATTGAAGTAGTCTCAGTTCAGTTCCCAATGAACGCATCTTATTAAGAAGCCTTTCATGTTAAGTATTATAAGTGATACTGAAGTTAAAAATGAAAGCATTGATGCTAAAATGAAATTAATTTTTCATCAACCACTAGCCACAAAAGATGATAGTTGAATGAAGAAAGACATAAGTAATGACAGTGCTATATTTTAAAGCATTAAAGGGATGTAAAAGTACATAATTTTTAAGAAGCTTTTCTGAAGATCTACTTACAAGGATAAATTAACCACCAATAATTATAGGACTACTGTGGTAAAATATTGCTTTATATTGTTTTTTTTATTTTTAAATAATGAAGCATGCTAATGGAGAAAACATTTTTAGACAGCAAAAATATAATAAAATAGATACATTTTACTTTTGCAACTTTTATATGCAACTGTTCTTTATTTTGTGGCCATGTTGCTTTATTTACTGTTACTGCCTGTTATTGTCTTAGGTGGGAGTGTCTATAAACTAATGAACTTCCCTTTAGTTCTGTCGAGAGCTCTGGAAGATGTAACTATTATATTCCATTGTGCGGACAAACAATTCTACCTTGGGAAGTTTATCTGATGAAGCCAAAATGCATAAATGTATATAAAAGATTATAACTTTGAGGCTGTATTTTTTACATTCTTAACACATGCTGCATATTTTTTTAATTTCAGTAGTTTTTATTGCCACAGTCATGTTATAAAAGTCATCATTGTCTTTATAACAAGAATGTCAATGCATTAATAAATAACTGTTATGTCTAAACAATACATGTCTAAACTATTTCTTGCTGTGTAGTGACATTCTTTTAGTTTTTTTCTTTTTTTTTTCAAACAAATTAGAATTTTAACTTAATATACAAGGGTAGTGAAAATAAATGAATACAGGGAGTCAAGCCATGGGTCAGTATTTCATTAATCATTGCTATATGGCTTTTGTGGAAAGCATAAGGTACTGAAGCCATTTGTTCTGGCTTTTCAATATGAGAGGGGTGCAAATACCTTGAAGGCATATGTTTATAGATGGGTAAATAATTGTCTTTAGGATGTTTTGGTCCAATTTTTTTGGACCACTGGACATTCACACCAAGGGTGTAGAAAGGTGCCTTTAGTTTGACATAGCATCTAGGTGAAAGTTGAGGGACCAGTGTATGCAGTCTATCTGGGGTAAGATATGCTCTGTGTAGCACTATAATTTTGTGAGCCTTTAATTAAGTTTGTACAAATCTTCTCCCATTTGTGGGAATACCATTGTATACCTATGTCAGTCTCCCATTTTTCCATAAAATTAGGTTTATAATTTTCTGGGGGTGTTCAGTATTGAGTATATGGATCCAAGGACACCTATGGTCAATGGGGCTTTACTGCATATAAGAGATAGCCAGCTGATCAGAGGTTTACCCAAAGTTCGAATTAAGGTGACAATAATTGTAATGTTCCCTTAAGGGGATGTCGTAACTGGATCGGAGTTTTTCGACTGTTAGAAATTGTTCCCTAATCTGTCAAGTCTAAATAGTATCGCCAGGTTTTTGATTCTTCTCTAAGGCTTTCCCAAATTGGATGAGTGAGGGTAGGGGTTAAATTTGGCTGCTAGATGATGCCTCGAGTTTGCCTACTTCCAATTAGAAAGCGATAGCCTTATAATAGCATTAGTATGTTTCAGGTAGCTGGGAATTATTGAAGGGTACCAGAAAAAGAGATAGAGGTCACCCCTCTCTGGTCCCTCTTTGAATATGGATACAAACCCTATTCTCTCCTTGAAGTTTCAAGTACGCCACTGGACCCTGATAATACGATTTGATACGATTTATGAAGTTGCCCCTGATGCCCATCCTAGACAATACCTCATGTAAGTATGGCCACTCTAATGAATTAAAGGCTTTTCCTAGATCTAAAGCTATTTTGCATAAAAGGGATGGTTGGTGAATTTTGCTAAGTGAACATGCTGCATATTTTTAAGTTCAGTTCTTCAAACAAGTGCATTTTAAAAATATGACCACAGTGAAATTGGGAAACAGAAAAACAGTAACAAGGACATTTTATGAAAATTTTATTCAAATGTATGCAAATGTTACCATAGAAACGCACCTATATAATCAGCATACTGAGCCACATATTTGCATATAAGAAAACACAAAATCAATGGGGTTATCTCAGGAGTGATATACTGTAGATAAATACTGCTACAATGTACAGACAGCTTGTAATGTTCTTTAAGATGAAACTGACCTGTGGTTCCTCATGGGCACCATGACCTCCTTATCTCTCCACTCCTGAAGGATGTATAGTCACTGCAGTTGAAGCCACCCAGACATACTGTCCTTCCAGTGTAATAGTGGAAGGTGATTGAAAAGTGTATTTCTGTACATTGCTAATAGCTCATGTTACACTACTTCTTGCTACTAATGTGTTTTTTAAAGAGTGGTCTCTAAAGGTTATCAAGTTGGCACATTCCCCCTGGGTGGCTCCCACTTTAGAAATGCATCAGTCAGGGGGTGGAGATATAAGAAGCTCATACTGCCTGGGGGCATGACATAAAAACAAAGTAATTAATTGTTTAAATGCAAAGGAAAAGTTTAATAAAGATTTTTTTATTAACAAGCTCTACCTACCTGTTCTTTAGAGAGACCTTTATAAGACCGCTAAAGTGCACCTATAATGGACCAATACCAAGACAACACTAGACCACTAGAGATCCACAATGTCCATGAACTTTATTTATAGGCTAAATAAGATAGTATCCTATACCTACTGAATACGTTGGCACTTTAAAAAAAAAATAACAATAATGATAATAATGTTAACCTAATGTATAAATACTGAATTTGGCATATATTTACTATTAGCTTTAAAGGGACTATGTCACTCCAAAATCAAGTTGTTTTTTGTTATTCGTAAAGAGCATAAAAACAAACTGATTTTAGTATGAGACATTTTCTCCTAAAATAAATAATTCCTGAGATAAGTAACATTGTTTGATCTGTATTGTTATGCAAGTGGGTTACTTATAAACAGTACTTAGCTGCTTTGACGTGCTAATTTCCATTACAATTTGCTTGATTGTTTATGTGGTGGCAAAAACAATGTGTCGCAATATTATTATGGAGTTGGATTCCTTAACGCTGCAATCTGTGGTACAAATGGTGATAAAGAGCAGCATATTAGCATAAAAGTGCTGCACAAACAATGTTGAAAACCTCTGTAATGATTTAATTAAGGGCAAAAAAATGTCTAGTTACATAGTTACATATTTACATAGTTACATAGTAATTAAGGTTGAAAAAAGACTTTCAGTCCATCAAGTTCAACCTGTTAAGATCTCCTCTGATTTGCAATATGCGGATTAGTTATTAATTAAATTATTGATTAAATAATTATTAATAGTATAGTATTGGAGGATGAATAGAGTTAGTCCATCAAGTTCAACCTTTTTAGATCTCTATTGATCTTTTTAATTTGGACTATTTATTATTATTGTTAATTGATAATTGATCCAGAGGAAGGCAAACATAAAAAAAAAACCCATTGAAACTTTGCCAATTGTCTCATAAGGGGGAAAAAAAGCAAAATTCCTTCCTGACCCCAGAAACTGGCGATCAAATTTCTTCCTGGATCAATATTCCTTGCTAGTTATCTAGGATAGCCTTGAATGCCCTCTTTATTCAGAAATATATCTAACCCCTTTTTGAAGTTGTCTATCGAATTCGCTGTCACCACCTCCTTTGTTAGAGAATTCCACAGTTTAACCACCCTAACTGTGAAGAACCCTTTTCTTTGTTTAATGTGAAATCTTTTTTCCTCTAACCTCAACGGATGTCCTCTTGTCAGTTGAAAATCTCTTGCTACAAAAAGTTCACTTGACAAAGCCTTATATTGACCCTGGATGTATTTATATAACGTAATCATATCTCCTCTTAGACGCCTTTTTTCTAGCGAAAATAAGTTTAATTTTGTTAGTCTTTCTTCATAACTTAGCCCCTCCATTCCCCTTATTAGTTTTGTAGCCCTTCTCTGTACTTTTTCCAGCTCTAAAATGTCTTTTTTATGAGGTGGTGCCCAAAATTGTACTCCATATTCCAAATGAGGGCGTACTAGAGATTTGTATAGTGGCAGAATTATATTTGCTTCCCTGGCTTCTATACCCTTCCTAATACATGCTAATATTTTATTTGCCTTTGCAGCCGCTGCTTGGCTTTGAGCGCTGTTACCTAGGTGGTTGTCCACAAGCACTCCCAAATCCCTTTCAATATCTGATACCCCTAGATTTGCTCCATTAAGATTATAGTTGCTTGGCTATTGTTCCTTCCCAAATGCATAACCTTACATTTATTTGTATTAAATCTCATCTGCCATTTAGCCGCCCATTTCTCTAATTTATGCAAATCCTTTTGTAGGGAAAGTACATCATTATCTGATTTTATTACCTTGCACAACTTAGTGTCATCAGCAAAAATGGAGACACTACATTCGAGTCCTACTTCAATATCATTAATAAATATGTTAAAAAGGAGAGGACCCAATACTGAGCCCTGAGGAACCCCACTTATCACCTTAGACCAATCGGAGTATGTTCCATTTACAACAACCCTTTGCTTCCTGTCTTTTAGCCAGCTCTCGATCCATGAGCAGATATTTACTGCTATTCCTGTATCCCTTAATTTGCTCACTAGTCTTCCATGTGGCACTGTATCAAATGCCTTTGAAAAATCTAAAAAGACTACATCCACTGAGTTGCCCTGATCCAAGTTCCTACTAACCTCCTCATAAAAACTAATTAGATTGGTCTGACACGACCTTTCCTTCATAAATCCATGTTGACTGCTACCTATGATCCTGTTCAAATAGACATATTCTTGTATTCTGTCCCTTATTAACCCTTCTAAAAGCTTCCCAACTACAGAAGTGAGGCTCACTGGTCTATAATTCCCCGGATTTGCTCTAGATCCCTTCTTAAATATAGGTATCACCTCTGCTTTTCTCCAGTCATCTGGTAGAGACCCTGTAGTGAGTAAGTCTTTAAAGATTAGATATAATGGTTTGGCTATTACAGAACCCAGCTCCCTCAGTACCCTTGGATGTATTCCATATATATATATATAAAATGTATTTTTGTATGCCATAGGAAGAACATACTGCTTCATAGCGCGCGAGTGGCCAAATCTGGTGAAGCATTATTAAGTCTAATTTTGCTATTGTTTGTGTCATCCCCCCATCCGCCCCTGGATACAGCTACGTGATAGGCTCCTTAAGACTGTCCTATAAATCGTTTTTAACCTCCACAGTCTAGACCAGATGCTTGCTCAAGTGAATGAACTGTGTTCTTGATTCACAAGGATAAGATGGTCTGGTACTCCCATCTCTTTAAGAAATTGTCACATTTTGTTGTTTTCCACACAGTCAAAGGCTCTAGCATAGTCTATGAAGCAGAAGTAAATCTTTTTTCTGGAACTCTCTTGCTTTCTCTATTTTCCAGTGGACATTACCAATTTGATCTCTTGTGCCTCTTCCTCTGCTCGGCTTTCACATCTAGTTTTTCTCGGTCCATATATTGTTGGAGGTGAGTTTTCAGGATCTTAAGCATTACCATGGCATGTGAAATGAGTGCAATTGTTCAATAATTGGAGCAATCTTTAGGACTATTACCTTTATTTGGGGATTGGAATGTATATTTACCTTTTTCAGTACACTGGTCACTGTTAACACTGTTAACTAATTTGTTGGCATAATGCAAGCAACACTTTCACAGCATCATCTTGAAGGATTTTGGACAGCTCAGCTGGGATTTTATCAACTCCTGCAGCCTTGTTGTCAGCAGGACTTTCTCAGGACCCATCTCACTTCATTCTCCAACATGTCTGGCTCCAGCTTATTGGGCAAACTATTGAGTTTATCAATGCCTATATAAATCTTTTTGTGTGAAGTCCCTTCCTGGCCTTCTTCCCTTAATATATTTATAAAATATTTTAGGGTTAGTCTTACTTTCCTTTGCAACTGACTTCTCATTTTCTATTTTAGCCAGTCTAATAGCCCTTTTGCAAGCCTTGTTGATTTCCTTATAGTCACATAAAGCTGCCTCTGTTCCCTCCTTCTTGTATAATTTAAATGCATATTTCTTTTTCCTCATCATGATCTTTAAGTCATTGTTAAGCCACATGGGATGTGATTTACTCCTATTCATTTTATTTCCACATGGTACATGCTGATGAGTATGTTTATTTAGTAAGGATTTGAATGTTGTCCATTTATTTTCAGTATTCTTCCCTGTAAGTTCTTTGTCCCAGTCTATATGTTGTATTGCTGCCCGTAGCCCATTAAAGTTAGCCCTTTTAAAATTTAGAGTTTTTGTTGGCCCCTTACAACTCTGTTTTTTGTATTCAATCTCAAATGAGACTGTGTTGTGATCACTGTTCCCCAAGGGTTCCCCTATTTTTACATTTGATATTATATCAATATTACTTGTGATGACTAAATCCAAGATGGTCCCATTTCTAGTAGGTTCTTGTATTACCTGGGCTAGATAATGATCCCTGAGTGTACTCAAGAACCTGCTCCCCTTAGCTGAGCTGCTGGTCTCGTTTATCCAGTTTATATCAGGGTAATTAAAGTCTCCCATTATTAGAACTTGCCCATGCTTAGCTGCATTTCCAATCTGTAACAATAATTGTATTTCCTCACTTTCAGCTATATTTGGGGGTTTATAGCATACTCCCACCAATATGCGTTTAGAATTAGCTCCTCCACTATTTAGCTCAACCCACAAGGATTCAATGATGCCGTTAGTGCCAGCATAAATATCTTCTCTAACTATAGGCTTAAATTCAGGCTTAACATAAAGACAGATCCCTCCTCCTCTTTTACCATTTCCCCTATCTTTCCTTAACAGGTTATAACCATCCAGATTAACAGTCCAGTCATGAGATTCATCCCACCATGTTTCCGTAATGCCTATTAAGCCCCATTTTTCTTGTACTGCTAATATTTCTAGCTCATCCATTTTCCCAGGCAAACTTCTTGCGTTTGCAATCATACACATTATGTTGCTATGGCTCTGCTGTTGTGAAGTGCCTGCCACTGTATTTGAGGCCCCTATTACTACCTCCCTACTTTCTATTGTAACCCTCCCCCCTTCTCCTCCCCCATGGGTAAATAATTCATCCCTTTCCCTCTCTACCCTATTTACCCCAATACTTCTATATAGTCCCTCCCCCCCACCTACAAGTTTAAAAACTCCCCCAGCCGTTCTACCATCCTATCCCCTAGCACAAAAGCGCCCTCATCATTAAGGTGCAATCCATCCCTGCTATAGAGATTGTACCCAAGTGAGAAGTCAGCCCAGTGCTCTAAAAACTCAAAACCCTCTGCACTGCACCACTTTTTTAGCCACGCATTAACCTCCCTAAGCTCCTTCTGCCTCCCTGGGCTAGCACGTGGCGCTGGTAGTATCTCAGAAAATACTACCTTGGAGGTCCTTGCTTTAAGCTTATTCCCTAATTCTCTAAAATCATTCTTTAGGACGCTCCATCTTCCACTAACTTTGTCATTGGTACCAATGTGTACCAAGACCGCCGGTTCATTACCAGCCCCTCCCAATAATTTATCCACCCGATCCACAACATGCCGAACCCGAGCACCCGGGAGACAGCAAACTGTTCGATTGCTGGGATCTGGGTGACAAATTACCCTGTCTACCTTCCTAATAATAGAGTCCCCTACCACCAAAACATGTCTGTTGCTCTGCCTATTCTGCCCTCCCTCTCCTCCAGTAGAACTGTTCTCCTGGCTGTTAGAGGGAACAGCTCTATCTGGCATTGCCATTCCCGAATGGACATCCCCAACAGTTTCACTCAATCTCGCAAATCTGTTGGTGTTTGCCAACTCAGAACTGGCCTGCCTCCTCCTGTACCCCCTGATTCCCCTTCTAACTGTAACCCAGCTACCTCCCTGGCCATCCTCACTAGCCCCAGCTCCTCCCTCCATACTAGGCCCAGCTAAACTGTGCTCCGTGAGCACCAACTCCCTTTCCAGTGGAGCAATATCACTAAGTGCTGCAATTCTCCTCTCCAGATCTTCAATTTGAGCTTCCAAAGAGGCAACATGCTCACACCTGTCACAGAGGTATGGACCCTGGATCATCTGTTCCAGTAGTGCATACATTTGGCAGGATGTACACTGAGTGAGGTTTCCACTGGACTGACTCATGATTATCAGTTACAAAAATACAGTGAGAAAACAAATCAATGTATTTGTATAAAGATTTATTTTCCACACCTTAAACCAAACAAAACAGAAACAATATGTACGTTTGTTTTCTGTTTTTTCTTATAATACCCCTTATTTGAATTTCCTCCTTTTATTTAATCTCCTACACACCAACTACACTTATACTAGAAAAGATTGCAAGCTCCCAAGCTCTCCCTTCCCTTGTTAAAATAGACCCTGCCTACTTGCCTGTACAATGATAAAAGAGCACAGGATAGAAAACACGGTCCTGCCACACAGAACCGATTCAACAGAAAACAACAAAATACACACAGATATAACTTACACAACCCAAGCCACACCCACACTCACCTGTACTCTGATTAATGCAACAGACAGAAAACTCTGCACTGACTTAGAGCAGATTCAAACAGAACTCACACAAATTCACCCAGATATAACTACACAGGCCAAGCCACACCCACTATCACCTGTACTTTGATTAATGCAACAGACAAAAAACTGTGCACGGACTTACAAAGCGGATTCAAACCAGACCTCACACAAATGCACCCAGATATAACTACACAGACCAAGCCACACCCACTCTCACCTGTACACTGATTAATGCAGACAAACTGTGCACTGACTTAGAGCAGATTCAAACAGAAACTCACACAAATTCACCCAGATATAACTACACAGGCCAAGCCACACCCACTCTCACCTGTACACTGATTAATGCAGACAAACTCTGCACTGACTTCGAGCAGATTCAAACAGAAACTCACACAAATGCACCCAGATATAACTACACAGGCCAAGCCACACCCACTCTCACCTGTACACTGATTAATGCAGACAAACTCTGCACTGACTTAGAGCAGATTAAAAAAAAAAGTACCATGGATATCTCTTTAAAACTAAGTTAACTTGTTCTTAGGCTGACAGTGTCCCTTTTACACAATTGCCAGATTTCACCACTTTCTATTTACAAGAGAAACAGAGAACATATTGAATGTTAAGTGGTAAAGTGTAAATATTCATCCTTTCCTCTTCCTTCATAATACTTTATTTGTGCATCTTTCTCTTGTCATTTACTAAAAAAACTATTTTCTAAAACTAATTGTATATAATATATCCTAATCCAGGCTTTCTACAAAAAAACTAAAGTATTTTTAAAAATATATCTTATTTAGCACCCTTCCAAGAGTAGAAGCTCATGCAGATAAACTCATTATGCATATTTTTAAATGCTGAACACTGTCACGTAGCAAATTCATGGAAATCCCCTAATGAAGACCATTTGGAATTGGTAAACAATAGGATTTGGCATGTTATGCACACGGAGCATATTACTAGGACAAACAAAGGCACTTTGAAGCAATTTATTTCAATTTGGAATCCTTGGCTCATGTATAATAAATGTGATCTCCCTCTGTATTTGAGAATACAAAATTTGCAATAAAGCTAAACCAAGACACTGCTTGATTGATAACATTTTATTGAGTCTAAATTTATCTAAACAATCTCTTTTTTTTTTGCTGAATTATTTTTTCACTTTTAGAAGTAAGCCCAAGACTTATTTAAATGTACCACCATCTTGACACTTTCTTACTATTCAATTTTTTGCCTGACGCCCTATCCCCTTCTAATTTTTTCCTTGCCTTTTTATTTGTGATCAATACTTTTACTTTTCCTACCTCTTTTGTCCTCTATTCTCTTTATCATTATCTACAATGCCCTCCTCCAACGCTGTGTATCCCAATTGTCCCCCACCAAAATGATTTCTTTAACCTGAGCTTGACAATGGGGGTCATAAAACAATATTTAGTTTGATCATATTAGGTTAATTTATTCATATGCAACTAATTATTAAATACAATCAGTATTTAAAAATATATTGTTTTTAAAAATGACAGTTAAGCCGTCTGGAATACATCTACTTCTCTACATCTTCTTTGATGTCCAAGGGGTGGAAGAAGGTCTGAAAACAAGGTTGTCTTATAGGAATTTTTACTTGCTTCTTTTCCTGTGGTTGCCTATTGGCATAATCACTCCCAATCCCTGGTCATGGATGAAGATGAGTAGATTTAGGAGCTAAAGTCCAATTGCTAACAATAAATCCACAATTGCATTAAATATGTGAAAAATACTACTTTATTACCTAAACAACAGTTCGAAAAAGAGTTCACACTATGAGCTAATAGGCACCCCAACCATCTAAAGGATATGGGGTTTTTATTATTTTTATTATTTCCTATATTTCTAATGTGCCAGCATATTCCGTAGCGCTATACAGAGGTAAACTCAAGTCAAAACAATATTACAAAAGGAAGAACAAAAAACAAGATCTTAGTAAAGCTTCCCAAATATACAGTAGCCCAGCTATACTTTGTACCCCAAAATAGACATGCAACTTATCTCATACTAGAGTACACCGTACTGCCGAGGGCAACCTAACGCTGAAACATACATCTGGGGTTTGCTGTTTCTCCTGTTCAGGGTGGAATTGCCTGGTATTTCGGGGCTGGATCACTCTATTCAGTGAGATCAGACTGATATACTACAGGATATTTATCCCTGTGTAGAGCCCTCCTATTAGTCAAAATTTGCTATGCACCACTAGAGGTCACCTGCACCCTTTAAGGGGAGATCCTAGTCAGGGGCTGAGCATCCTGTATATGGAAACCAGATGAGGTACCTCAGATATCAGAGCAATATTACTTATGTTTTGACTCCCTGATAGATTTAATCCTTCATTCTCATTGTATGCTATAGAGGAGATGTATTAAGCAGGGATGAGTTGAGAAACGATGAGAAGAGGTGAAAACGTCTGTTTTTCCTCATGGAAAATAGTGCATAGTAACTAAGGTGCACATGAGATGCTTAGACAAATCTCCCCCAGATGTTTCTATGTTTGTATGTATGTATGTATATATAAGATATGTTATGGCCTGTTTATACAATGAGCTGTATCCCCCAGACTTATTCTGGCTCCGACACCCATGTTCCCACCATAATATTAATTGGTTCTGTGTCTATGCTGCACAAGATTTTGCAAGGTGATTTTTCTTTCTTTTCTCTTAGTACATTGTAATAATTCCATTTTATTTGGAATTAACAAAGATGCAATGTATATGTATCTTCGTTTATATTTTTCAGTTTCATTATTACCTTTTTTACATTCCTTATAAAATACTTTTTACTTTTTGACCTCCTCTATTTTCACTCGCATTTCTCCACTTAACCTTAAATAACCTAATTTTCTATAGTATAGATATCTATCTATTGAATTGCATAATCATATTTTAAACTATTTGGCAAATGGAATTTAAAGTAGACACTTTCAATCAAATCCTTGCATTTGGTAGTTTTTTTCTGATTTAGTCATTGGATTTTTAAGGTAAAAATGAAAACTGCAATAAATAATCTATTACCCTTTGTATATTATTTCACACAGCCTATTGGGTTGTGTGATTGACATGGATAAAATAAGCAGTTGCTTTTTAAAATGTATGTATATATATGTCAGTATGCTTAAGCTATACTTACAATTCATCATTAATGTCAATAATACACATAAAAATAAATGATTCAGTTTCAGGTCTGCTTGCTGTCATGTGCTTTATGAATTATATACTGTACTGCTGTTAATATCATAACATCTATTACATTTGATAATGAAGTCATATTTTTCTTTCATACATTTAAGGGCCTTATTCAAATGTGATTTGGCCAATTGAATAGGGCTCTATATAAGCACAGAAGTTTTTAGTTAGTGAAGACCTTGCTTTTAGATAGAAGTTCACTAAAAACTTCTGTGCTTATATAGAGCCCTATTCAATTGATTTGAATTATTCAATTCAAATTGCATTTGAATGAGGCCCTGAGACAGAATTTGCTCTTCATTATTGCAATGTTGCAAATGGACATATAGATAATTTCCAAAATATATATTACTCCATTTTTTAGATACATTTGTTGTCTGGCTCTTGGAAATAAAACTCCATGTACATCTGTCTGTGATGTGTTTACCATATGGTCTTCTTGGCAAAGATACTGGAGTGGGTTGCCAGTTCCTTCTCCAGTGGACCACAATTTGTCTGACCTCTCTGCTGTGACCTGCCCATCTCTGGTGACCTTACATGGCAAAGCTCACAACTTCACTGAGGTACACAAGCCTATTCACCACGACAAGGTAGCAATCCAGAAGGGGATACATACATACCAATAAAACAGACACATTGTGTTGATCACCCCCCATATGTTGTGGTTCACAAATTTAATTTCCAAGGATCTCTTAAAGATTGCTGAGGGTCTTGATGGACGACTTGAATACTTTGATGCTTTACATCTAATGATTTTATGCCTGATGTTTAACAATTAAGTTGCTCTGTGTTTTGTTGTAGTAGTATAACTATGTACTTACAAACAAAGAAACCACTGCTGGATAATAATAATAATAATAATAACACTATAATGGCTCATATGTGGCAAGAATAATACAGTGTAATATTTACTGTAACAATAATAGTAATAATAATAGCCCAGTACTGTAATAATTAATTGCATATAGTTTTCTCAAAAAAGTGGTCCATGTCCTTCATTCAGGTAGTTCATAGTACATATGGGACTAAAAAAATATTATGAAATAAAAACCACTATGCATTGTAATTGTTTAGAAGAAGGCAGACAATTAATTAGGTGGTGCTCAAAAGCCCTCGGTAGTATTTAGCTGGTCCATTTGGTCAAATTTAAGTTCAAAGTAAAATGTTTGAGAATCAGTGATCTAGTCCTTCGGCAAGTTTGTTCTACTTTTAATGTATTTTTATTAATTGTGTGTAACAATATATTGAGAGTAACAATTATTCATTGTGTGTAACGATATACAATTCCAATTGCCCACATGAAAGAAGCTCATTGACAACTTTAACTCCGGGAACCACAGCTTGGGAATTATTTCTTATGGCATATTCACATAGGGCCTCATTCAATTGTGATTTGGCCAATTGAATAGGGCTCTAACTAAGCACATAGGGCCTCATTCTATTATCGGCCGTAAATCGGCCGTAAGGCTGCGATTCCTTGCGGGGGTTCAGTTAACTCGCGATTCTATTATACGGCCCCGCAAGGATCTCCTCTTACGGACGGCCGCATATCTTGGAACCGGCCGTAAGCTGTGAAATATAAAAACGCAAAAATAAATTCAAGCCTGCACTGTACAGCTCTGTAAATGCTAGGGATCATATTGGGGGACATGAGGATTAAAAGAAACCCACTCTCAAGCTTGCACATCTGCCCAAACCCGAGTTCAAATTAACTGTTTATTTTCCGGCTGCGGCGTGGGTGTGTCTGAGGTGCTCCAAGCACTCTGGACTTTTTACATGGATATTTTACGGATATTAAAAATAAAATATTTTACGGATTTGAGTACAGGATAATTATGTGCTATTTTTCTAACACCTAAAATCCCTTTATAGTCTTCTCAAAGTGCAGGATGGCTTTATTTGAGCTATTTTATGTGCTTAATTGGTGCTAGCGGGACCTCTTTCCTGCAAGTAAGCTGCGGCTCGCTTTTAGCCTTGCAGAGAGGTTTCCCGGAGCAATTGAATTGCAAAACTCTTGCGGCCGTTTTAGATCAAAGGCTTTCCTCTGGCGCGAGCGGCCGCAAGAGATAGCAAGGCACCGGCCGCAAGCCTGCCGGAGCCCCCGGCCGTAAGGGAATAGAATAGCAGAATAGCTTGCGGCCGGTCCTTGCGGCCCCGCAACGGCTGCGGCACCTAATAGAATGAGGCCCATAGTGAACTTCTATCCAAAAGCAATGTCTTTACTAACTAATAACTTCTTTAAAAAAGTATGCTATGTGCTTATTTAGAGGCCTATTCAATTGGCAAAATCAGAATTGAATGAGGCCCATAGGGTGTAAGAGGTGTAAAAGATAAGTATTATTTAGTCTTCAGCTTATAATTTATATTTTATTATTGAAATGATCATTCATTTTAGAACTGGCAATCGACTATTAAAAAGACATTTTTTTAGTTAGTAAACTTTTTTGCATCTATTTAATATCAAATCTATTTAAGTACAAAACAACATAACCCATCTGCTAACTGATACATAGATGTTTTTTCTTACCAACCACACCATTGGTAAAAACACTGTGTACTGCAGATTTATTTTTATAACTGAAATTTATTTTGTTTTTTTTTGTTCAAGTTTTCAATTAATGTAACTTTTTACAAAATAACTCATTTGGCTACCGGCTATGTTTTCCAATATAGATTCTTCACAGCGGGTTTTATATGCTGGACTCGTGTTTACAGAGTACAAGAGTTAAACAGTATGTACTGACCATATCTGTGAAGTCAGCCACAGGACTACAATTAAGAAAGCTCCACTTTATTACTTTCTAATACCGTAGGAGGGACATGAAAAGAAAGCATTTTTGTGTGTTTGTTCGAGCCTAGACGACTCAGGCACATTGTAGGGGGTCGAAACTCCTGGCAGTATGTAGCTCATTTCCTGCTGTTCTGGACTATGGTATTTCTGTGTCCGATAAGCCTTTAGCTCTTTTAACCACTTGTACAGATCTCAGTCCGTCTTATTTTTTTTGCCAGATTTGATCCCAGGTGCTGAAGGAAGATAGTTTTGACTTTTTACTGAACTGTCACAAGCCCATCATCCAACACACATATGTATTTTTCTATAATAACTATCATATAAATCTGATTAAATACCTTGCTAGTACATACATTGTAATTCACCTGATAAGCTGTCTAGACTCGTAATCACTGTGATACAACTGCACTGTTGGCCTCTGGCTATAAAACACGCAAAATGTATCTATATATTTTTAAGTTGCAATTATTCTTTGCAAAATACACAACATTTTAATGATAAGGACTTAATGGGGAAAAAAAGAATATACAGGAGGATACATTTAGCAGAAACATGTTATTTTCATCCACCAAGTTAAAGATTAAACTACATTATCAATCCATAATTTCCATTAGCTTATGGAAACATACCACAACATATTTTTAAGGTGACTCAGTAGGTATTAAACTACAATTCAATTAAATGTATAACTACGTTTTTCTGTTTTTACCTTTTTCTAAACACATACTGCTTATATCGGAAACGTGCATTGCATTGATTGATTATATACACATACAGGTTTATTTTATTTCAAAATCAAATGTGATTTCCACACCCCCAGAGGTGCTTACACAGGCACATTGTACCTACCAATAGAAACACTGCATTTGGGTACAGATTTGAACCCTATAATTGCCTTCAAGCCAAAAGCAGCACAATTCAGAGATCCACACAGAAGTATCTGACCTGCTCCTTGCTTCATTGTGCAGGAGAAAATGAGACAGCACATTACATGATGCTTTACTGCACCAATTGGAACAGTGTTATAGTTGGCTGTGATTGGCCAAACTGAATTATGAATGTTATGTTAATTTTATCATGCATTTTCAGAGTGTTAAATCTCAAAAACAACTTCCAACAAATTCAAGAGATTTAGCAAACTTTGGGAAAGTTTAATAATGTTTATTTTGGTAGTGTGCCATTCAAAAAATGTTTTCATACACTATTGATTCTCCTCTGTCAGATGCATTCATAATTCATGACTTTAATATCCTAAGCTTGATTTGCATTGCAACTGCAAGATGATTTGGAAGGAATTGAAGTAATTCGTTAAGGGGACAAGTTGAACATTGCCACTGTCAAATTTAGTAGAAGACGCCAAGTCAGATTTGGCCAAAAATTCCCCAAGGTGCCATTTGAAATTTTGACAAGATTTTTCTAAAATGCCATGTAAAATGTTGCCAAACTACATTTTCATAAGGTTTTTGGATATTTAGATAAAATGCGGTGGACAGCTCCTCTCCTTATAATAGTGTAAATTCTGAGGTGTGTCAAACCCAATTACCCAATAGGAACATCTTGTCTGGCCAATCAATTACAGCCTTGTCGGGAACACTGCCAGTTGTAATTACAAAATGTATTGTGTGCAAATAGATACTTCCTGTGTATTCAGAAGTTGATGTCTTGAAATGGTAGATTCCACCAAGGGATAATTACATATAAAAAGTAATACATTTGTATTATTTATTTTAAAAACATATAGCTCAAATTCAAGTGAAGATCTTCAAAAAGAGTACATTTTACAAATATGACCAAAATATAACTTGGCCGCAGAGATTAACCAATTTACAACATTGAACATCAATGATGTAGCTGCCACCTAATGCTACCAAAAGCAGTTTATAAAAGATAGCTGCTATGATGAATCTTTCATTAAATAGTATTCTCCAATAGCAAAGTGTCTAAATCTAATGCTGCAGTAATGTCATTGGTAGTAAATAACAAGCTAGACCCTTTCCTGCTATTCCTGCTATTATGTGCAGCTACCTGGAAACGGAAAACTAGCGCCTGTATTGGTTGATATATTGTAGCATGTTAAGTCAGATAAGGCCAGATCCTGTCGTTTTGCAAACCATCCAAAAAATGCACTACCATAGAAGAAATGAAGCTCTTAGTGGAGTTCAAAGAGTTTGCTATAGGGGCAAACCCATGCACCATGAATAAGGCCCTCATCTATTTGCAGACTGTCTATTAGAGTACTAAAGGAGTTTGAGTACATTAATAAGTTGTCATATACTGCATTAAAAAGTTACAATTATAATGAATGCAATATTTATTCATAATGTATCTCCTCAAAATGTCCACTATGTAGACTCATATTCAGACATAGACAATTCAAAGGAAAAAATGGTGCATTGTCTAAATAAAAAAACAGTTACAAAGAAAGACTTCATGACCTTATAATATGTATATATATATATATATATATATATATATATATATATATATACCGTATTGGTCCGAATATAAGCCACACCCGCATATAAGCCGCACCCGTAAAGTTCAAGGGGAAAAAATAGAAAAAAGATAGTACTCAAATATAAGCCGCACCCGTAAAATAGGAGAGAAAAAGACTCTCCAAGTGATCAGCCATTGCAAGAAACAGGCTTTCTAATTAGCACTGTAGCTTTTTTTGGAGGTTACAGGCTTTACAGGATGTTAGAATCACTAAAACTGAAAATCACTATTCAACACAGCAGTCTCAAGCACAAAAATCGGCACACTTAACTCGCAAGCGCGAAAATTGGCAGTCATTTTGCATTCGCGAATAGAAGCCGCACACCTAACAAGCAAAGTTCGCAAATCGGCAATGATTTTTTTTACGGTTGCGAATATAAGTCGCACCCGTAACTCGTAAGCTGAAAAATCAGAAAAAGGTGCGGCTTATATTCGGACCAATACGATATATATATATATATATATATATATATATATATATATATATATATATAGTTACATGATAGAAAAGACAAAAGACAAAAGTCCTATGACAACTCTACAAATATATTAAATTATTATTAATTCTTCAACAAATAATAGACAAATTTATCTTTCAGGGGAAAAACAACAGAATAAAGAAAGTTATAATTTCCAGAACATTTAGAAAAGGGGGACTAGCATACCCAATGATTCAGACCTATCATGATGCTACAATGTTTTCACATGCAGTCAAATGTATAGAAAGTTTGAAAGTGGCAGGTTGGCTGCAGGTTGAAAGATGTTCAGTAGTTAAGGATTCTTTAGGCTGGTTGATGTTTAGGAAGGAGTTAAAAAAAGAACTCTTTTTAGATGGTTCTGATATTGTTCGTGAAATACTTGAATTTTGGGATAAACATAAATTGAGATCTCAATTAATGCCTTTTCCTAGCCCTATCCTTCCGATTTTATTATTAGAGAGAGAATTGAACTTATCATTTTTGGGTGGATGGAGAGCATTTGGCATTTGTTGTTTGAGAGACTTATATATTGGCAACTCTTGGGCTTCTTTTGAAGACTTGAAGGAAAAATGTGGGCTTCCTCATAAAAGTTGGCTTGAATATAATAGACTTCTGGCTGCGTTCAGAGATTCAATCTATTCTAGTTTTAAAGTTAGATCTTTAACTTCTTTTGAAAAACTAATGATTCTAGAAGATAGAAAGCACTTAATATCTAATTGTTATAACATCTTGCGGGAGGAAATGGATAAATGCCCTTTTAACAAATCTAAAATTTGGCAACATTCTTTTAATCTCTCTTGGTCAGAAGAAGAATGGTCCGATTCATTTATTCTCACAGATCAAATAATTAAAAATACATCATACAGAGAGCTACACTTTAAATTAAGTACTCAATGGTATTATGTTCCAACAAAAATGGCTCAGATTACTAAAAAAGATAATCTGAAGTTTTGTTGGAGGAACTGTGGTTTGGTGGGTTCACATGCCCATATATGGTGGAGTTGCCCGATAATTCAACAATTTTGGGAAACTTGTTTTGGGCATATTAGGAATATTTTGGGCATTACCATTTCCTTTTCTGTAGAAAATGTTTTATTTCACATTTTTTCAAATCAGCTTGCTCTGGACGTAATTGCGTTTTTACTTCAGATATTCATGGCATCTAAACTGTTGATAGCAAGGAGATGGGGTCAGTCTTCCGTTCCCTCTTGGGGTGAAATCACATATATGGTAGATAGAAACAGAAATCTTGAAAAATCTCTTCAAGAGCAAGGTCTTATAAAAATAAAACTTTACAAATGGAAAATTTGGGATCAAAATAAAGATCTTTCTCGGTTATGATCTAAGTTTTAATATCTCTGGGACTTAGCTCCCAGCAATTATAATTTCTGGTACAAGTTCACAATATGTATTGTAAATGTATGTCTTGTCTTTTTCTTTTGTCGTTTTTGCTGTGTATTCTGTTTTATATATTTATAGTGTAATTGTCTACTTTTGATACCAATAAAAAAAAAAATATATATATTATTAATTCTTATCTTCCATCAACTTTATATTTCCATGTACAATAAGTTGAGGACATGCTTTTGTTGTACATATAATTTTATGTACTATAAACAATTGCACTGTGTTTGTAATTCTGCTACCAACCACCACCTCCCCATCTACTGTGTCAGTAATACCGCTTGGTTTCCTTTAGTGTGTAAGCTTGAGAATAGCAGTCATAAGCTACAAAGACTTGGATAATAGCACCTTATATCCTAAACTATTGCTCATGGCAGTCCCCCCTATTGTTGGATCTGAATGTTTAAACCTCTATTTAACCCATGCTCTCATAAAACTGTAATCTATGGCCCTCATTCAATTGCAATTTGGCCAATTGAATAGGGCTCTAAATAAGCACATAGCATATTTTTTGAAAGAAGTTTTTAGTTAGTAAACATCTATCCAAAAGCAAGGTCTTCACTAACTAAAAACGTCTTTCAAAAAAATATGCTATGTGCTTATTTAGAGCCCTATTCAATTGGCCAAATCGCAATTGAATGAGGCCCTATGTTATCTAACAGAGAATACTTTGGGAAAAAACACTATTCAAACATGAACTAAATAAATAAAAATACAACTTTCAATAATGTGATTGTTAAAGCAAACTTTTTACATTATATCCTAGTAGATTTTTGGCAGCATAAAATATAGGTATATTGGGTTTTATTAAAATGTGTTAGACTTTAATTGTTATGTGATTCTTGTGTTTTTCTCAGTTATGGATAAATATTACACTATCTGAATTTACAATAACATCCATTAATTTTCCTTTCAAACATTACTAACGCCTTGCTTGTTCTAGAAAGCCAGTGCAAGGATATTAAGTTATCCCAGAATTGAACATATTCCAGAGACCTGCTATCGACTAGATAATCCATCACTGCCACAGTAAGCCATGGTGTAATTCCAACAATGATAAGACATAACTGATTATTTAATGATGGTTGATTTTATCACATAACATTGGAACAGTTAACAAATGAACCATTTAAGAAGCAGCCCTTGCACCAAGGATAGTGGGACCATATTTCTAGTGGAGCCAATATAATTTGATGAGAACTGACAACTGCAAATATAGAAATTGTTAACTAAAAGATAAATCCACTAATGTGTTTGACTTTTTCTGTATGCACTTACTTAGAGGGTACAGTATTCACTGAAGGTTTCTATCATTATATATGTCACAATGAGGCTCATCACTTATCTCCATGTGACTTCACATGATCTTATGAGATTATGACATCACTGATCTTGCAAATTCATGCGAATGTACCAGGAGGCCCTGCTCACAATGAATACTTACAGTAGATGCATTGGTAATAGTAGGGGAGGTAGTGGAAGGGATCACAGAATCTGCTTCCTTCCACTAGACCCCAAGGATAAGTCCTAATATAAAACAGATGAGAGGAGGCATCCTATAATCAGCTAAATCAAATAAATAGATATGTTTATAAAAAAATAGAGCTGCCTCTCTGCTATTTCCGCTCTAAATGGCAATGATGAGCTCAGCTCGCCATTGCCATCGGTGAGTAGCCCTATGAGGAGGAGCTCGGCTCATCATTGTCACTTATGGAATTAAGCATTGTAAAGGCTATATAAATTGGATTGTTTACTCATGGACACGGGCAACACATTTCCTTCTATCTTGTAACTATATTATGCAGATTATATATTCTAGATTGTTTGCTCCAATTATATTTGATTTTGCAATTTTGTATTATTAGAAAGGCTTCAATCTATGTTGGAATATGCCTATCAACCTTTCATAGCACTTTGGATAATAGCGGTATCATACTTGGAATAAAATAACTTAAATGACACAATTTATATGTATATTTGTCTATTTAATTTGTTTGTTAAATAATGTATTGCTTTTGTTGTTTTTTTAAAGGATTTAAATCTAATTCCCACGTAATAACTACATGACTCTTAGGCAATGGTTGATGATTTCTGAGAGTAAATTGCACCCGGTATGCCACTACTGCCACATAACAACTCATCCCAGTTGTGTTTAAGAGTCATTAAATGTTTCAGAAGCAAGTTTCAAACTTTTAGCAGCTTTCAAAATACTCCAAATGGGTGAGATAATGAGTTGGTTTTGTTTGTAAGTTGCAAAACCTTTTCACTGAACTGAGAAAGTGTCAGATAATGTGATGTTTATGAATTCTAAATCAATATTCAGTGAGCTGGAAGTCTATGACATAATGTGTAGTTATAAATCTGTTTTTAGTGAGCTGGAAACACGAAATGAAGGACTGATTTGAAGTTATAAATCTTTTAAGTGAACTGCAAAAAAAAAGGCACCTCTGTAAATCTGATGCATTGAGCTGAAATCTTGTCATTTTCAGATGCATATTTGATTTAAATGAAGATTGATCAATGTTAGAAGCTGTGTAATGTACGCTAAATGCTCTCGGTGTACAATACAAGTGTCCCTGATTTAAAATACATCTATTCTTCCAAATGAAGTTGCATGTCCTGATGCTAGATGGTAAACTAATATTTTTTGGCTTGTTCCCTTAATCCTAAAAAAAAGATTGTTTTTAAATGTTTATTTTATCCCGTTTCTACATGACATGACAGCTCTACGCATGGATTAAAATAAATGTTCATCCTACTTCCCAATCAAAAGGACATTGTCTGCTTCTGTAGTAATTGTTTAGAATTCACAATCACATCTCCTGTCACTATGCATTTTAATCACGAAGAAGAGGAAGACTGACCTCTTGATCTTTTACTAGTAAACCTTAATTCAAGAGCATCTCCTATCCAAGCTTATATAGTTTGCGTTATTTTTTCTCTGTGCATCAGTTACCACATTAGTTTTCAAGCATTAAAAAAAAAAAAGGTATGTATATTTGAGAGTAACCATTTGTATACAATGAATTTTAAAAAAGAGCTTGCTTTAAAAAAAAAATTTTGTTTTTGTTTTTTTACATGAAGTTAAAGTATACTTGAAATGCAGTTCCACAGCATTGTCAGGAGCAGCCAAATGCTGATTTGAAAGTGCCAACTGTAGCCAATTAGCATGGAGGGAGTCAATTATTTTTCAAAAGAGCTCAGTAACTCATCTGAACAACTGTCATAACCCTGTCTTCTATGAAACATGGAGTAATAAAGGTCAAAAACACATTCCACAGCTTTTACACACATTTGGGGTATATTTGTCAAGTGGGGTTGAATATGCCAATTTTCTGTGTTTTCTACAGGAGATATTAAAGCATATCCCAGCCTTGTAAGTAGCTACAATAGAAACCATAGGAAGTTGAGGTATTTTATGTTTTAACTCAGCATATCCCACTTTCCCCACTTTTATCACCCTTAATAAATATAACCCATTGTGTAGTTTTAAGTTGTATAAAAAAGTTGTGATAATATTTATTATTATTATCATTATTATTATTATTATTATTATTATTAAAGGACCACAATCATTGCAATATGTGCTCTGCATCATCATTTAGAGTGTGGAAAATAACATAGAAAATTTGGTTACATTTTTAAAATTGATCAAGAAAGGAAGAAACATTACTTATGTGCCACAGCTGTTGCATTAGTTGCTATAATATAATGAAATAGTTACAATGATTCAGTCATTGCTTCATTCAAATGTTCTACACCTGATTCTAATAAATTTGTCTTTGTTCCGCACTGCACAAAGCTCAATACTCATTCTGGCAGAGGCAACACAGTGAAATAGCCTGACTTCAGTTGATCAGAATTCCATGAATTCTGCATCAATTTTCAAAATTAAAACACTTTTTCCATGTGCTTTTTCACCTCTATCGAATAGTTCAGAGCACATATAGGGGACTATTGTGGTCCTTTAAACATGTCAGGTATCAGTAATGACAAGTAGTATATTTTCAGTAAATTTTCGGTCTTGTGAATATTTTTTTATCTCACTTCTATTTCAGTCAATGAAGATGCATATCAAATTGATATAATAATTAAGAAAACTTGGTGTGTCCGTTTTAACCCATACTCAATAGAAAACATTGAATATTTTGAATATTTATAGCATTAGGCTTGGTATAAGAGTTAACCCAATTTTCACAAAAAAAGCACTGGGACATAATATTTATAGAGTG
Organism: Discoglossus pictus; assembly: GCA_027410445.1. Classification (NCBI taxonomy): domain Eukaryota; kingdom Metazoa; phylum Chordata; class Amphibia; order Anura; family Alytidae; genus Discoglossus; species Discoglossus pictus. The sequence continues at coordinate 44,958,307 of CM050173.1, forward strand.
TATACTAAATACTATGAAACTGTGTCACTGCTAAAGTTTATCTGCACTATTTCATATTATCTGAGTCAGCAAAATAATGTAGCCACTGCAATAAAATATATTGAAGTCCCACAGTTTGAGTTCCATGGCAAAACAGATAGCAGAGAAAAATAGTAGTACACTTGCTTTTTCCAATAATTTGATTTTAATTAATAACAGTGGGGCTTGCTGATATTTAATATTGTGAAACAATTTAGGTCTCACGGCATTGAAATGAGGACAGAACAAGGTAGGTGACAAAACTGAAAAGACACAAAACATCACATGACATTTAAATCGACGAGGCGCATAAATATTGACAGCGATCAATTTTGACAATATTTAATTAATCATGTTCATAGTTAAAACCCCAAACTTAAACTGTTTTTTTACAACATGAAACATATTGTAGTAGACATTTTACGGAGATATTTTGAATGCTTTAAGTTGCGTTAATATGAAAATAAGCAACTCCACAATATTAATTAACTGTTTTGATGTGTTAATTAGAATCAGAGTCTGCTTGTCTGTCTCTTTGGTGGCTAAAACAATGTCCTCCAATGTTATCATGCAGCTACATCCCCCTACACTCTTATCAAGAACTCTGAGCCACAAATTAGTGACACACTTTAGTATACAGGAGCCTCATAAAGAAGCATGTATACAATTTACTGTAGAGAAAAAAAGGCTAGTACAATGTATTTTTTCATGCTCTGGTAAGTGGTGTGACAGAGTTTTTTAAGTCTACCAAAGGTCAGATGCTGGATATCTCTTGGAAAATCTCTTTATTTCACATGTGACATTGCCGTTACTTGTATGAATGCAAATAACTTCAATTATTGAAGATGAAATAAAATTCAGCAAATGTCACTTCCTATTTGTTAAAAGAATACATTGAAAACACAGACATATTGATGGTAGGTCAAATTGTATGAACTTATTTCATTTAAAAAATTACAACAACCTGCTACCTCAATGCACCTTTTATTAAACTCAATTACAATTAAGAGAAAGTATTTTACTCACTGCAGACCTATTACTATAGAATAAAAGAATTAATGAATATGCAAAAACAGATAACAAAGAAAATAATACAGTGGAAACCTATCAAAAGCCTCCCTTGCTGAATAAACAAATCTAGGATTACATTCACACAATTAGACTATTTCAACAATAAATACCATGAAAGAAATCAATTATACTATTGCTCTTTCTGTGCTTTCAACATGCATACTTGCCCTTTCTTATGGTAATATATTTTTTGCAAGCACTAAAGAAATATGTAATTAGATTTCTAATACATTCATGCAACAACAGCTGAGATAGTTGAGATGTTCACCCCAAATTAGTTTTTATATTTATGTTTGCTAGTCTGTGTACATGCATTGGGGAAAACACACATAAAGGGTTCCCTGGTGACCCAGTGGTTAGGATGCAGGTGCTTTCACCACAGCCAGTCAGTACTAGGACGGGAGACCACCTGGGAATACCAGGAGCTGTATTCTGTGACCCACTGGAGAAGGAACTGGCAACCCACTCCAGCCTCTCGGCCATGAAAATCAAGTGGATCAGCATGGTGTGTTGTCCATGAGGTCACGGAGAGTCAGTCACAACTGAGCAACGCCATTTACAAATACACATAAAGCCATTACATTGTAGGGAAGGTAGGTAGCTTATTGCAGGTACAGTGGTAGGAGAGAGATTTCAGCACACATCAACAGAGTCTCACAAGATCACACAAGTTCAGTCTTGCAAGATCTGGAGGTGAGGGTGATCATGCCCTGAAATGCTATGGCCCTCATTCAATTGCAATTTGGCCAATTGAATAGGGCCCTTAAATAAGCACATAACATATATATTTTTAAAGACGTTTTTAGTTAGCAAGCATCTATCCAAAAGCAAGGTTTTCACTAACTAAAAACTTCTTTAAAAAATATATGTTATGTGCTTATTTAGGGCCCTATTCAATTGGCCAAATTGCAATTGAATGAGGGCCTAAGTACGGGTTCATTGTTGGCGTTTGGTGCCTGTGAGCCTGGAATTATGGGCTTAAGTCAATCAAATACATCTATATATGTAACAAATTTCAAGCCCACAGACAAACGGTAAGTATGAAGGTAATTACGGGCTTGAAAATAAATGGGGACCTTAAGTGTTTGAAAAATAGAGGAGACATCGCCTGTGTATATTAAGCAGAACTAATCATAAAAAGCTTTGGTTACTTACTTTCAATGAGGACTTTTCTTCCGGTCCAGTCGTCTTTAATTAATTGTATATTTCCAAAATGGGCGTCACTGTAGAAGATGCGGTTAGTGCCTTTTTCACTGGAATTGTAATCAAATGCCAGCGATATCACATTTTTTAAATACTCTGGGTTTTCATATGGCTGAATTGGTGAATTCAGATTGGTTTCATCCGAAAGATGGATACTCTTTAATATTGTTCTCCCTGAATATAACAAGTAGCCCTCGTGTTTTAGGCAAATAGCTCCATTTTTCGCAAGATATCCATGAGCACAAGCACACGTCCTTTGCATATTTCCACGATATAAGCAGAGTTGTTGACAACCACCATTATTTTTGGCACAAATGTTTGTACCTGCGGAGAAAAATTATTCTGGAATTTAGTAACTGTTTCAGTTCATTGACTGAGTTCACTGTATACCTTATTGAGTCTCCTAAGGATTATTTGGTACACTGTTTACATTGTATTGATTAATGTAGCAATGTACAACAAAGGAACATTTTGTGCTAAATTGCATGTTTTTTTTCTAGGTTAAAAAGCACACTCAAGATCAATAATTCAAAGGAACATTTTCACCATTTATATATTCGATTTTATCATTTAAACCAATACTTTGTTGAAATGTCACAGTTATTTCTATAATAATTCTAGTGTATTTCAGTTTCATTAATTCTCAGGGAAATTCAAGAAGGAAAATAACTATACGTGTATGTCTTAAAGAAAAACACTCTCACTATATCAGACCATTTATTTAGGACTTTTAGTCTGTTGTTGGGGATAAGCCTTCCAGAAAGGAGGAGATGACAGTCCCTATTATATGTACCAGCAACACTATTTTATTTTGAGTGTCGTCTAACTATCATTAATAAAGTTTCCATATTACTCTAGTTGTATATCACTTAATGTAAAAACAGCAATGCTATATCATAATAATATATTATAATTGAATTGGAACAAAATACTTTCTATACCTTCCTACACTTTTTTAAAGAACTATTTTAGTTTCGAAAAAATATATTTGTAAAAACATTAACAGTCATGTAATCAAAGAGCATAAATGTATTTTTAGTCAAATAATACTTTAGTCTGAATATTTATGTATAGGGGATAACATTGCACCTATACATGAACATAGTTATTAAGACTAGGAATTAATCTTTTATGAAGGAAATCATTTTATTGCAACGAAATCCCTACCACCCTCCAATACTGAATAGAAAAAAGGAGGCACATGAAGCCTCAGGAACGTGGTCAACAACAATAAAAATCTAACATGGACGCGAATAGACAGAGAATATGTAAAAAATATTTACTCTAAAAATGCTTTTGTGCTTATATAGCTAACATAGCTGTAAATGTTAATGTGTTACATACCTCTCAAACCAGTAAACATTTTCTTTAACTAAAGTGGTCCTTTAAAGGGTCATTGAAGTCATAAAAAATGATATGCAACTATCAATGTGTAGAAACTTCTTCATTTCAAGCTCTATTCGTTGTTTTATAGTTTTTTAAATGCTGTAGTGATAAATTGCAGTGGTAAAGTGTTGGTTTAATATGACTGTCAGCTGAAGTTTCTAACCTGTAAGATGCAGTGAACTTATAATCATGTTCCTTTTGGTACTTAATGGACCATGATTTACAAGCTACCTCTAAATACTCATTTTTGTAGTTTTTGATAAAATAGTGAAGTATTGATTTTAAAAATTCTGACATATTTTCCCGTTTCTTTCAGTGCTCTATTTGATCATGTAGATCTGTATTAATGAATGCATATCTCTTTAACTACTGCTTTGCATAACACCCTTGGAAGGAAAATAAACTTTCTTCAAGGAAGCACATAATTTTAATACAGACTCAATATGTTGTCTACCACAAATGCATTCAATCAGCGGGAAGTAAGTAAAGAGGAACACTCTGTCTTGGTATAATCATCTATATATTGATTTGTGTTTGAACATTATCAGAATGGTACAAACTTCTTTATTAACCGTGGAAACGTTTTCATTAATTACTACTCATTTATTGATGCTAATTAAAGTAAAACCGCAGAAGTCAGTAAACTCTCTGCACTGTGTCTATGCATTTGGAAACACTGTCTCAAGATTGTGAAGGAACATAACCTATTAAATGTGTTAGGTTTCATGCATATGTCATTTTAAATCAATTTGACAAGGCTGATACCTTTGTGGCACATTTTAATTATTTATCAATATTGTGTAATGGGTCACAAATGTGTACAAATGTTTCACACTTTTCTGAACATGACTATAAAAACATGAAACACCTCCTAGCAGTTTGTGCCTTGACGAGCCGTCAAACTGGCTCAACAGTTCCATGTTAGCATATAGACTTCTGCAAGCAACTACTTTACTTTCTTAATAATTTACTAGATCATAGAATACACTTCTGACCTTTATAACTGTACTAACTTCCTCTTGTAGTTTAAAAGACTTGATTTGTCTTCATGATTTCTAAGCTCTATTATTTCTTATGGTGGTTTCAATGTTTTCTTGAGCCCACAAATTAACATACATTAACTCCAGAATGTTTCTCTCTTAGATTTACTCTGCCTCTAAATGTATTTCTGTTGTATTCATATACCTAAATATCTTAAGATGATACATTGTCTTCTTATGGACCTTTGGGCCTAATTCTGAAAATGCAATTGAACATCTAGGGACCAAGTAAAACCTAATTGACTACTTGGTTCTGTCAGTATCAGTATCTTCCTACATATTGCATTGCAGTTAAAGGGAAGCCAGGACTTTAAAACACCTTGGCTTTAATTTTAAAGTGGTCTGTCTTTGGTCTTGAAATTGCATCTTCTTATCATGAGGAGCTCTGCTTTGGTTAAATACATCTTCCAGATATGAATGGCTGACTGACCGTGAGTGGAAACTGAAGTTCAGGGTGAGGTTTTGAACTCTTACTTCCCAAAGAAGTAACATCCATGTTCTTCCTATTGACAGTTCTAATTTAGGGTGAGAATCCTACCAATTACCAAATATTATGAAGAAAAAACACTGGCCATTCAAATTCTGACTGAGATGGAATTATTGTAGGATTCTCATTGTAAAGTAGAACTAGCAGGAGGTAAGACAATAAATTAAACATATGGTGCATCTTAAACATGAGTTTATAGCATCATGGTCCTTCATTTTTTAAGACATGTTTGCTGATTACATTTATCACAGAGTCCCTATAAAATACCACGTGTTTGTGATACATGTCACAACTGGATTTTGGGAGGCAGAGGGGCTCTTGGTCACCCTATTTCCTCCTGCCCAGAGCTTTACTGGACTATTGTGGACTGTTACATAGTTACATAGTAATTGAGGTTGAAAAAATACTTTTAGCACATCAAATTCAACCTTTTAAGATCTCCTCTGATCTGCAATATGCAGATTTGTTGTTAATTGATACAGAGGAAGCCAAACAGAAAAAATAATAAGGGAAAAAAAATAATTCCTTCCTGACCCAGATACCAGCAATCGGATTTCTCCCTGGATCAATACTCCCTCTCTAATTAACCAGGATAATCCTGAATACCCTTTTTATTTAAAAATATATCTAATTCCTTTTTAAAGTTATCTATTGAATCCGCTGTCACCACCTCCTTTGGTAGAGAATTCCACAGATTAACTACCCAAACTGTGAAGAACCCTTTTCTTTCTTTAAGGTGGAATCTTTTTACTTCTAACCTCAAAAGATGTCCTCATGTCAATTGAAAACCTCTTGGCACAAAAAGCTCCCATGACAAAGCCTTATATTGACCTGGATGTATTTATATAAGATAATCATATCCCCTCTTAGACACCTTTTTTCTAGAGAAAATAAGTTTAATTTGGTTAGTCTTTCTTCATAACTTAGCCCCTCCATTCCCCTTTTTAGTTTTATTGTCCTTCTCTGTACTTTTTCCAGTTCTAAAATGTCTTTTTTATGTAGTGGTGCCCAAAAGTGTACTCCATATTCCAAATGAGGGCGTACTAGGGATTTGTATAGTGGTAGAATTATATTTGCTTCTCTGGCTTCTATACCCTTCTTAATACATGCTAATAGTTTATTTGCCTTTGCAGCTGCTGCTTGACATTGAGGACTGTTACGTAGGTGGTTGTCCACAAGCACTCCCAAATCCCTTTCAATATCTGATACCCTTAGATTGGCTTCATTAAGTTTATAAATTACATGGTTATTTTTCCTTCCCAGATACATAACCTTACATTTATTCGTATTAAATGTAATCTGCATTTAATTGCCCATTTCTCTAATTTATGCAAATTCCTTTGGAGGGAAAGTACATAATTTTCTGATTTATTTACCTTGCACAACTTTATGACATCAGCAAAATTGGAGACGATACTTTCCAGTCCTACTTCTAAGTCAGTGATACATATGTTAAAAAGGAGAGGAGAGGACCCAATACTGAGCCCTGAGGAACCCCACTTATCACATTAGTCCAATCTGAGTATGTTTAATTTACAACAACCCTTTGCTTCTTGTCTTTTAGCAGCTCTCAATCCATGTGCATATATTTACTGCAATTCCTGTATCCCTTAGTTTGCACAATAGTCTCCCATGTGTCACTGTATCAAAAGCCTTTGCAAAATCTAAAAAGATTACATCCACTGAGTTGCCTTGATCAAAGTTTCTACTAACCTCCTCATAGAAACTAATTAGATTTGTTTGACATGACCTATCCCTAATAAATCCATGTTGGCTCCTACTTATAATCCTGTTTGAATATACATATTCCTGTAAATAATCTCTTATTAACCCTTCTAAAAGCTTTCCAACTACAGAAGTTAGGCTTACAGGTCTATAATTCCCCGGATTTGCTTTTGGTCCCTTCTTAAATATAGGTATCACCTCTGCTTTTCTCCAGTCATCTGGTAGAGACCCTGTGTTGAGTGAATCTTGAAAAATTAGATATAATGGTTTGGCTATTACAGAACCCACTTCTCTCAGTACCATTGGATGTATTCCACCAGGACCTGGGGCTTTATTAACATTTATTTTTTCAAACCTCTTTTGGATTTCTTCCTGCGTTAACTAATTATTTGGTGATGGTAGTGTAGCCCCATAATGTTGCACTAACCACTGGTACCTCCCTTGTATATACAGAAGAAAATAACCTATTCAGCTTATCTGCCTTTTCCTCGTCACTAATTGTCAGATGGCCTGTTTAACATTGTAATGTTCCTATAGCTTCCTTCCTGGCCTTCTTTCCATTTATATACATAAAAAAAATTTGGGTTATTCTTACTCTCCTTTGCAACTAATTTTTCATTTTCTATTTTAGCCAGTCTAATAGAAGTCTCTGTCCCCCTTGTTTGTATAATTTAATTGCCTGTTTTTTACTCCATATCTTGATCTTTAAATCATTGTTAAGCCATGTTGGATGTAATTTACTCATTTTACTTTTATTCCCACATGGTATATGCCGATGTGTATGTATATTTAGGATGGATTTAAATTATGTCCATTTATGTTCAGGATTTTTACCTGTTAGTTCTTTGTCCCAGTCTATACTTTGTATTGCTGCTCTTAGACTGTTAAAACCTGCCCTTTTAAGATTAAGAGTTTTTGTTGGCCCCTTACAGTTTTGTTTTTTTAATTCAATCTCAAAGGAGACTGTGTTGTGATCACTGTTTCCCAAAGGTTGCCCTATTTCAACATGTGATACTATATCCATATTATTTGTGATGACTAAATCTAAGATAGCTTCATTTCTAGTAGGCTCTTGTATAACCTGGGCCAGATAATGATCTCTGAGTGTACTCAAGAAACTGCTCCCTTTGCCTGTACTGCTGGTTTCACTCATCCAGTTTATTTCAGGGTAATTAAAATCTCCCATTATTAGAACTTGCCCATGCTTAACTGCATTTCCAATCTGTAATAATAATTGCACTTCTACCAATATTCTTTTGGAATTTGCTGCTCCGCTATTTAACTCTGCCCACAAACATTCAATATTATCAATGGTCCCAGCATAAATACAGTATCTTGTCTGACTATAGGCTTAAATTCAGACTTAACATACAGACAAATCCCTCCTCCCGTTTTAGCATTGTCCCTATATTTCCTTAATAGGTTATAACCATCCAGATTAACAGTCCAGTCATGAGAATCATCCCACCATGTTTCAGTAATACCTATTAAATCCAATTTCTCATTTACTGCTAATAATTCTAACTCTCCCATTTTTCCTGGCAAGCTTCTGGCTTTAGCAAGCATACACCTTATGTTATGAGTATGTACTTCTGGAGTGCCTGCCACTATACTTGAGATTCTTAGCAGTACCTCCCTATTGGCTATACTAACCCTCCCCCATCTCCTCACACATGACTTGTTAATTCATTTCTTACCCCCTCTACACTTACTACCCCATTACATCTATCTCATCCCTCCCCCCCCCACACATATTAGTTTAAAAACTCCCCCAGCCATTCTACCATTTCTCACCTAGCACAGCAACTGTTGTTATTAAGGTGCAATCCATTCCTGCTAGAGATTGTACCCAAGTGAGAAGTCAGCCCAAAGCTATCTAAACCCCAACCCCTCCTTAGTGCACCACTTTTTTTGCCACGCATTAATCTCCCTAAGCTCCAGCTGTCTCCCTGGGCTAGCACGTGGCACTGGTAGTATCTCAGAAAATACTACCTTGGAGGTCTTTCCCTTAAGCTTATTCCATACTTCTTTAAAATCATTCTTTAGGACACTCCATCTTCCACTAACTTTGTCATTGGTACCAATATGTACCAAGACCGCCGGCCATTTCCAGTCCCTCCCAATAATTTATCTACCCGATCCACAACATGCCTAACCCGAGCACCCGGGACACAGCAAACTGTTAGATTGCTGGGATCTGGGTGACAAATCACCCTTCCTCCCTTCCTAATAATGGAGTCCTCTACCACCAAAACCTGTCTGTTGCTCTGCCTATTCTGCCCTCCCACTCCTCCAGTAGAACTGTTCTCCTGGCTGTTAGAGGGAACAGCTCTATCTGGCATTGCCATTCCTGAATGGACGTCCCCAACAGTTTCACTCAATCTGGCAAATCTGTTGGTGCTTGCCAACTCAATATTGGCCTGCTTCCTGTTCTCCCTGCTTCCCCTTCTAACTGTAACCCAGCTACTTCCCTGGACATCCTCAATAGCCCCAGCTCCACCCTCCCTGCTAGGCCCATCTAAACTGTGCTCAGTGAGCACTAGCTCCCTTTCCAGTGGAGCAATATCACCAAGTACTGCAAATCTCCTCTCCAGTTCTTTCATCTGAGCTTGCAGAGAGGCAACATGCTCACATCTGTCACAGAGGTATGGACCCTGGATCAGTTGTTCCAGCAGTTCAAACATGTGACTGGATGTACACTGAGTGAGGTTGTCACTCGACTGACTCATAATTACAAATACTATGTGTATTGCCCCTTGGATTTGAGAACTTCCCTGGGTTCAAATATGTTTACACTATTATACGTATCTTTGTTTATGAATATGATTGGTTCTGTATAGTTTAGAATGCCAGGGTACCTATGCTACTTGCTCAGAGTCTAGAGAGATTGCTAGAATAATGTGCCTAGGCCTGAGATGACCAGTTCCTTCCCTGCACAATCCAGTGTGGACATATATTGTTTGTATTGTTTATGATTGAATACAAATTATGTTTCATGTTACAGGGATTGTTGTAAATAACATATTTGAAGATTGCAGACTGTTGCAGCTGCCAACACCCAAGACAGGTGTTTTCTAGTCAAACCTTGAACACCCACTTCAAAATTACAGCCATGGCAAATACATATCTCCAGGTTACTGTGATAATCAGGAATCCACAGTTGGAGTGGTTGGGACAGTTGACACATCACACAAATACACAGGGATGGGCAGTGGGACAGGGGCTGTAACAACTAGTGTAACTAGGAGGCACATTGTTGCCATTGGTTAATGCATCACCTGGATAGCTTGAGGGCCTGACATCATGAGATGTACAGGGTTTCCCTGTGAACCAGAGGCATGTCACATCCAATTGGTCCCCTTCTATGTACACAATGGATGGGGCTTACAGTAATTGGCCAGTCTGTGGCCAGAAAACTGTATATATGTTGCTAGTTCTGAATAAAGAGGCAGTTCTAATTTTTCCACATAAACAAAGTGAGCCTGCATCCTGCATGGGCAATGGTCCTGTCTGGGACCACTGATATCTTGTCTACATTTTCATCAGTACATATTCCTGGGCATTGCCTCTATCCTGAAGCCATCTTTTGTGCCAGAGGTGATATGAACTACACGGTCCTGCTGGGGTAGGTATGAAGCAGGTTTTGACAATACACAGTATTCAAATAATGATTGTAATAAAGTTCATTTATTTATCTCATATGAACTAAGGAAACAACTTTCGAATAAATGTTATTTTTCAATTATATCAATTGCCTCAGTTGTCGGAAGTATATGCAAATGGTTAAAACGTAAGATTCATGATAAATGTGTCTATACAACACAACATTGTAATAGAAAATACCTAACCTTTCTCTCTGGCTCGATTAAAGACTTTTACATCCTTTAGGTTTATTCCAAGACCAGTCCTCATGGTTACAGCATCTGTGGCATCGTTCTTGTGACCTCTTCTGATAGAACCATTGGAATGTGCTCTGCCAAAGAGTTGAAGATCACTGATCAACAATCTTCAGATAATTAAAATCAAACAATCATTAAGATGCATTAGGCAGCTGGCCTAACAGAAGGCATGGAAACCTACTTGTGTCTGTGACATTGATTGGATATAAAAAGTGCCTTTTCAGTGGAAATTACATGGCTTTCTGAGATCCTTATTGTGACCTTGCTAAGGGATGGCTAATCCTACAAGGGTGAAGCAGCTGGTGCTGAAATAACATTTTGAGACTCAAATACTTATGGAAAAATAAATTACCTGTCAGACCAGTAGATGTAAGCCCCAAAGACTACAACTGAAAACAAATCCACATTGCTCCCTGACAGCACAATCTCCCGATTCCGTCCACTTTCAAGGTCGATCCTTTCTATCTTGTCTGTACGCGCATCACACCAGTACAATTTATTTTCCTATGGATTAATTTCAAAGTAAACTTTAACACATTTTTTTTGCAGGTGAACGTTATTACGAAAATGATCTAAAACTAAAGAGAAAAGGACATGTTGCCGTAACACAATCAGCTATCAATTGCTTCTTAAGCAGAAACTGACCTCATAGTCCACAGAAATCCCATTTGGCCAGGCAATGCCTGAGTTCACTAACATTGTTTTGTCTGACCCATCTAGACGTGATCTGCTTATGGAGGGAGTCTGGCCCCACTCTGTCCAGAAGAGATATCTAAAATGAAAAATAAAATGAAAGAATGTGTATGTGCATATATATATATATATATATATATATATATATATATATAATAACAAATATATAATTAATAACAGAAGAAGAAAGTGAATAAACAGGAAGCAGGAAAAGCCAATACGATACTTCAGCTTAAGTGGAAACAGCACAGAGTATTGGTAGATACTAAATCAGGGTCACCAAGAAATCTGGGGAAAATTGGCTTCAAAATACTGTTAACTCTCTTCACCCCCCGCCCTCTAGCTCTCTCGCTCTCACACTCCCTCCTCCTCTCTCCCACAACCCCACACACTAGCTCTCACACTCTCTACTCCTCTCTCCCTCAATCCCACACTCTCACTCCCACACTTTCTCCCTAACCCTCCCACAACCCCACACTCTCACTCCCACACTTTCTCCCTAACCCTCTCACAACCCCACACTCTCACTCCCACACTTTCTCCCTAACCCTCTCACAACCCCACACTCTCACTCCCACACTTTCTCCCTAACCCTCCCACAACCCCACACTCTCACTCCCACACTATCCCACATTCCCCCACACATACACTCTCCACCACATGCTCCTCCACACTCTCCCCCACACTTTCCCCCACACTCCCCTCCACAGTCTCCTACACAGTCTCACCCACTCTCACATTCTCACTCTCCCACTCATATTCTCCCTCTCACATTCTCACTCTCCCTCTCACATTCTCACTCTCCCTCTCACATTCTCACTCTCCCTCTCACATTCTCACTCTCCCTCTCACATTCTCACTCTCCCTCTCACATTCTCACTTTCCCTCTCACATTCTCACTCTCCCTCTCACATTCTCCCTCTCCCTCTCACATTCTCACTCTCCCTCTCACATTCTCACTCTCCCTCTCACATTCTCACTCTCCCTCTCACATTCTCACTCTCCCTCTCACATTCTCCCTCTCCCTCTCACATTCTCCCTCTCACATTCTCCCTCTCACATTCTCCCTCTCACATTCTCCCTCTCACATTCTCCCTCTCACATTCTTCCTCTCCCTCTTATATTCTCCCTCTCACATTCTCACTCTCCCTCTCACATTCTCACTCTCCCTCTCACATTCTCACTCTCCCTCTCACAATCTCAATCTCCCTCTCACATTCTCCCTCTCACATTCTCCCTCTCACATTCTCCCTCTCACATTCTCCCTCTCACATTCTCCCTCTCACATTCTCCCTCTCACATTCTTCCTCTCCCTCTTATATTCTCACTCTCACATTCTCACTCTCCCACTCACATTCTCCCTCTTCCTCTTATATTCTCCCTCTCACATTCTCACTCTCCCTCTCACATTCTCACTCTCCCTCTCACATTCTCACTCTCCCTCTCACAATCTCAATCTCCCTCTCACATTCTCCCTCTCACATTCTCCCTCTCACATTCTCCCTCTCACATTCTCCCTCTCACATTCTCCCTCTCACATTCTCCCTCTCACATTCTCCCTCTCACATTCTCCCTCTCCCTCTTATATTCTCACTCTCACATTCTCACTCTCCCACTCACATTCTCCCTCTTCCTCTTATATTCTCCCTCTCACATTCTCACTCTCCCTCTCACATTCTCACCCTCCCTCTCACAATCTCAATCTCCCTCTCACATTCTCCCTCTCACATTCTCCCTCTCACATTCTCCCTCTCACATTCTCCCTCTCACATTCTCCCTCTCACATTCTCCCTCTCACATTCTCCCTCTCACATTCTCAATCTCCCTCTCACATTCTCCCTCTCACATTCTCCCTCTCACATTCTCCCTCTCACATTCTCCCTCTCACATTCTCCCTCTCACATTCTCCCTCTCACATTCTCCCTCTCACATTCTCCCTCTCACATTCTCCCTCTCACATTCTCCCTCTCACATTCTCCCTCTCACATTCTCACTCTCACATTCTCACTCTCACATTCTCACTCTCACATTCTCACATTCTCACATTCTCACTCTCACATTCTCACTCTCACATTCTCACTCTCCCTCTCACATTCTCCCTCTCACATTCTCCCTCTCACATTCTCCCTCTCACATTCTCCCTCTCTCTCTCACATTCGCACTCTCACATTCTCACTCTCTCTCTCACATTCTCATTCTCCCTCTCCCTCTCACATTCTCACTCTCCCTCTCACATTCTCACTCTCGCTCTCACATTCTCACTCTCGCTCTCACATTCTCCCTCTCCCTCTCACATTCTCACTCTCCCTCTCACATTCTCACTCTCACATTCTCACTCTCCCTCTCACATTCTCACTCTCCCTCTCACATTCTCCCTCTCCCTCTCACATTCTCCCTCTCCCTCTCACATTCTCCCTCTCCCTCTCACATTCTCCCTCTCCCTCTCACATTCTCCCTCTCCCTCTCACATTCTCCCTCTCCCTCTCACATTCTCAATCTCCCTCTCACATTCCCACTCTCCCTCTCACATTCTCACTCTCCCTCTCACATTCTCCCTCTCCCTCTCACATTCTCACTCTCCCTCTCACATTCTCCCTCTCCCTCTCACATTCTCACTCTCCCTCTCACACTCTCACTCTCCCTCTCACATTCTCCCTCTCCCTCTCACATTCTCCCTCTCCCTCTCACATTCTCAATCTCCCTCTCACATTCCCACTCTCCCTCTCACATTCTCACTCTCCCTCTCACATTCTCCCTCTCCCTCTCACATTCTCACTCTCCCTCTCACATTCTCCCTCTCCCTCTCACATTCTCACTCTCCCTCTCACACTCTCACTCTCCCTCTCACATTCTCACTCTCCCTCTCACACTCTCACTCTCCCTCTCACATTCTCACTCTCCCTCTCACATTCTCACTCTCCCTCTCACATTCTCACTCTCCCTCTCACATTCTCACTCTTACCCTCTCCAGCCATGTCCAGTGATCCAGTGAAGAGCATCAAAAACGCTTACATAATTATATATATATATATATACACAGAGAGCGAGAGAAAGAGAAATGCACATATAATGTACAACTACACAATGTACACATTTCACATATAACTGTTTCCAAGACATTGTTACTAAAATAAAACACAATTCTGTTGCATCGCAGGAAGCGGAGTAGAATAATAAGAGATAATTCCACAGAGGAAATTGAAAAGTGCAGGAAATGAAGAAAAAAAACTGAAGAGCCTCAAAGAAGCAGAAAATATAGAAACAAGTAAAGGATCTCTTCTATTGTCTTCATTTGTACACTGGATTTGAGTCATTAAACTCTTTAAAGTGGAGACTGAGGAAGTTAATATTGCATTCAACATTACATTCTAATTCCACTGTGATTGCTCATTTAATTGCGGGCTCATCTAAATATTTTCTAGTCTGAAAACATATTTTCGCAGAACTGATTTTGCGCACACTGTTAAAAAATTCTGCTAGTATGTTTTTTTTATAGAACAAAGTTGTCTTAAATCAGCCATAATACTAATCACAGTAGCTTTCACCTTGCCACTAATCCTGTAATTTATTGAAAGTAATGTTCTTCTTGCCATCTAACAAAAACAGTGTGTATGATTGATCATCTCAAACTTGCATGTTGTTGCAACTTGTTATTTGCTCTGCTATATGCCCCATATTTTGTATCAGCTAAACAATTCTGATATAAACATTATAAATCAGAATACTGTCCAAACAGGGGATATTCACTTTACAAGGCAGATATACTTTTAAAGGGAAACTATCATCTAATTTTCAATAGAACTTAAAGGGAATCTGTCACCCAAAAATCAAGTTATTTTAGAAAAAATATTCTTGAAGAATATGGAAAACTGGGTATACTTTCAATTATATATATTTAAAATAAATGGAGGCATTCAGGATTGTCTGAGCTGCATTAATATGCAAATGAGTGGCTCCTGAATATTAATAAGTTATTTTCATGTGCAAATTAGTATCACTGTCTGATAATTATACCCCCAATGTTATAATGGCGTTAGATTCCCTCTCTCATCCTTATCAAGCACTACAAATGTGCATGATGGGTCACACATTAGCATACAGGGGTTGCACTAATGGTTCTTAATATCACAGGAATGATTTACTGTAGATACAAATGTAACCTTTCTGTTCAGGTGACTGTTCAAAATATGGCATCAATTATATCTATTAGTAGTAACAAATCCTTTATGTATTGAATAATATTAAAAATGTACAGTAAAATTACATTGCAGATTAAACATCAACATGATTTTCTGTTAAATATAAAAAAACATACAAAATAAATAAAGTTAACAATTGTGTATCAGTGTTTAACCTTGAATTTAACTCAGCAAAGTTGCAAATATGGTATTATTTAAAACTCTAGGTCAGTGGTGGCAGCTTGGTCCTATGTGGGCAGCTAACAGTCCAGGGTTTCAATCTCCTTCTGTCTTCTATTTCTCTCTCCATCAGCACTTATGAGTCACTCAGTTTCACCCTGAATGTTTCACCTGGTTCTCAGATAGAGATTAAAATCCAAGACTGTTGACGGCCCTCGTAGGATCGAGTTCCCACCACTGCTATTGGTGGTAACAAATACTTTATCAAGTAAAGTGATTATGTATTTAAAAATGCATCTTCTTATAGTAAATTTATAGTGAAGTTTGTAGTTATGTTTGCCAATTCTTCCACCAACTTTTTACACATGCTCAGATTGATTTTAACAATTGCAATTTCATTCAATTACTCTGATCTCTAGGGATGGATTAACAATGATTACATAATACACAAAGATAAAAGCCAAGTCTTGGCTGGAGTATACACATGTTTGTGCATCCTAGAATTCTTTGGTTTTGTTCAATCTACTAAGTGGTATCACCTACTAGATATTGATATTAAGTATATCTTTGTTTATGTCTGCCTTTTAAATGTAGATCAGGACTTACCCTTTTTCCGGATGCACTGCAATCGCCCTAGGTTGGTCCACACCTCTCGATATTACTACATATCTGAATGAGCCATTGAGTCTTGCTACTTCAATTAAGTTGAAACCATGATCTGCCCAGTATATGTTACCTGTAGCAGAGAATAACAATGCATACATAAATGATAGTTAAATATTAAAATAATGTTACCTTTGGCAGAAGTTATTTCAAAAGTGTATCTCTCTCTTAAATGTTACCATTAACAGAAGCTATTCTCAATATCTACTCAAACCTGATTGTATAACATATTGTGATTCTTGAAAAGGAGACAGCTGGGTAACCACTATTATTACAATTTTATTTTAATACATTTATGCATGGATTAAAGGGACTCTGTCACATTAAAATCAAGGTTTTTTTTTTAGGTTATTTTTAAAGAGCATGAAAAAAAGGCAGCACATTGGATTAGCCATTGACTCATAAAGTGAACTATTCTTGAGTGATTAATGATTATGTCAGCTGTATTCATGTGCAAATGGCTTAATACATACAATTGATTTGCTTTCATTAGTATCCTAGCCTGCTTGTCTCTCTTTGGAATTGGATTCCCTTCCTTATCAAGCACTCTGAGACCCACATTAGGACGAAGGAGCTCCATAAATCATTCTTAATATTTCAAGAATTATTTACTGTAGACAAAATGGCTATTACAATGTAGAGACCGCTTTTCATACTCTTTCACCAAAATCCTGTTGGGGTGACAATGTCTATGTAATGCCATATGCACTAAGATCATATGACTAGTGAGAGATAGATAAACACAACAAATGTAGAATTCATACATTTCATAACCTCAAATTATATATCTATGATAATGATATGATTGTATAATCTTCATGATTGTGCATAATGGCAGGCTGGACAAGTCTGTGCAAGGTTGAGAGGTTCATCAACATGGAAATGAGGGTCCGCCCCATCAATATTTGATAATATGTTATTATGCGTAAAAGGTCACCAAAAAAGTGTTTTTGCTGAAGGCTGCAAAGTCTCTTTTATGTGGACTACTGATATTTAAGCCTCAGGGAAGTACTTTGCAGTCACTGCGATGCTAAATTAATTTTGGTCGTGGGGTATCAAGCTTGCAACAACATAGCGCATCTCTGGGCCATCAAACTCTATAAATTATCTTGTTTTATGCCAGTTACACCAACATTAGGGCTATGGAAAATGTTGGTACTTTATTAAGAAAAATGAATAAAAATAAAAAAAACCATAATAATAATAATAATAATTGGTGTCTTCTTTATAAATGATCTTGTTTTATGCCAGTTAGACCAATATTAGGGTGATGGAAAATGTTGGTACTTTATTAAGAAAAATAATGATGGGTTAAAAAGTGGCATTTTGTGTTGAGTTAATGAAGCAATGCCTCCACTTCCTGGGTTTTCTATGAAATCTCTCCTCAGGATGGGATAAACTTTACAACCATCAAGAACAAAGGAAGTAGGGTTATTTAAGGCCCATTACCCTGCTTCAATAAATATATCAAAATGTCCTATTACAACGTACCAGTATTACACAAAAGTGCAAATACAGTTTATTAAAAAAAATCTCAACAGTTACATTTCTTGTATCTAGAGAATAAAGGTTTATAAGATATTTTGAAATCCTCATAACTTCAGGCATGTAACATCTAAGATGTATTTCTGCCTGAATAGCTCTCAGTAGAATAATACCACGTTATTACTACTTAATCATCCTCAGCATTATAAACACATATCCAGAGGCCCTGAATATCAGGAAGAGCAGTCCTGGTAGAGAAATTGATTTTGTGCACCCATATGACCAAATGCACAAAACTGTCATTACTGGTTAAAAAAAGAATAACCTTTTAAAGATCAAAGTAAACTCCATTTAAAAACGTGTTAGAACAAGACCAATGACCACAACAAGATGAACATCAAATAGCTACCGGCAATCCAGTCAATGGCTATTCCTTCTACTCTCCCGAGTCCATTTGTGATTATATCTTCTTTCCAAGTCTGGTCTCTTCTAGATCGGCTTATTTTGTTGAATCCCATATCAGTCCAGTAGATAGTATCATTTCCTATAAATGTAAAGAGAGAAAAACTTTATTAATTTATCACAATTATAATTTTCTTGATCAAAATAAAAGCATAATTTACATGTAAATCTTATTAGTTGTGAAATGGGACAGTGGCCAACACTTTTTTTTATTACATGAAATGCGATGACTGACATACATAACTTTACAAAGTTTAATATAATTGCAATATTTGTTAGCATTTAATTGATAAAACTACCTGCTTCTACCAATAGTTTTAATAAATGCCATATTTGCAGCAGTCAGGACCGGGTCACTAGCTAGTAAGTACAGGGCGATACATAGCTAGGGACAGCAGCCAGGACCGGATCACTATCTAGTACGGTAAGTACAGGGCGATACATAGCTAGGGACAGCAGTCAGGACCGGGTCACTAGCTAGTAAGTACAGGGCGATACATAGCTAGGGACAGCAGCCAGGACCGGATCACTATCTAGTAAGTACAGGGTGATACATAGCTAGGGACAGCAGTCAGGATTGGATCACTATCTAGTAAGTACAGGGTGATACATAGCTAGGGACAGCAGTCAGGACCGGATCACTATCTAGTAAGTACAGGGCGATACATAGCTAGGGACAGCAGCCAGGACCGGATCACTATCTAGTAAGTACAGGGTGATACATAGCTAGGGACAGCAGTCAGGACTGGATCACTATGTAATAATTACAGGGCGATACATAGCTAGGGACAGAAGTCAGGACCAGATCACTATCTAGTAAGTACAGGGAGATACATAGCTAAGGACAGCATTCAGGACTGGATCACTATGTAATAATTACAGGGCGAAACATAGCTAGGGACAGAAGTCAGGACCAGATCACTATCTAGTAAGTACAGGGTGATACATAGCTAGGGACAGCAGTCAGGACCGGGTCACTATCTAGTAAGTATAGGGTGATACATAGCTACGGACAGCAGTCAGGATCACTATTTAGTAAGTACAGGGCGATACATAGCTACGGACAGCAGTCAGGATCACTATGTAAGTACAGGGCGATAAATAGCTAGGGTCATATGATTTATGGAACCAGAAATGACAGAGTAAATTGAGTTACTGTGGCACCGGTGTGCTGTAAGGAAATTTTACCATCAAAAGTGGGAGGTAGATATTTAAAGGTTGCCGACCCCTGCTGTAGTCACAACCTTCCTCTTTCTCACTTAAAATAGCATGTTTTATACTTTACAAAGAAAATATTACCTCCTGTATAATACATTTTATTAAATGAAGAAAATGAACACAAAAACGATAAAAAATAACAATGTTTGATTTGCCTTTATCCTACCAATGAGATCAGAGGAAGTATAAACAAGGGCTCATGGAGATGTGGTTAATTATATTTTGTTATTGGATTCAATATGTTGCAATTCAGACATCCATAAGGCTCACCGCCTCTGTTTCCTGTAACTGCGTCTAAACTATAGATCAATTATTTATGCTGAAAACTTGATCTTATTAATATATAAAAATAAAAATATATAATACCAGCCAATTGCAATCATCTTTATTTATAGATATTTTCATTCCTATGATCAGTGAATTATTTGCTGTGTCCTAAGATAAAAACACCCCGCCTAAGCATGTATTTTCAAATCTGTGGTAATCTATACCATTCACATAAATGCATTCTGTCTTCTTATTTACAGTCTCTCCATGAAGTTGCTACATGGAACTTGAATAAAAACCTCTGGGTTTTTGATAGCTCTGTATTTCTATGAAGAAAGGTTTGCCGGTCTCCTAAAAGTTATCATCGACCACAACCAACAACCAGTTATACGGCAAAAATAATTTCCAGACTTTCAGACTGCTCCATTTCACAAGTTGTAAAATAATTGGACACCGGACAGGTGTAATATAAAAAAAACAGCAATCACTCTCATTTTTATGCTGTTGGACCTGAACCAGGAAACTGGTTACCAGCAGTAGTGTATCTACAAACTGGACACAGTTAATTTAATGACATCCATAGCACAGCAAAGACAGAAAGCAATTACTGCAAGTGAAAACAGCCCACTACATCAAGCAGATTCCTGAAGTATATTAGAGGCAATAACAACAAATAGGCATGTCGGAGCTAAAATCCAGAATACCTTCTGTTTACATGCTTAGGGAAGCCGCTATGTTCTTGATTTTTATGTTTGTTGAAAGTGTTAACATTCAAGGACCTAAAAGCATATAATCGATTTGAGTCATTTCTAGGATATTTTTATAAAATCAACACTCCAGCTCGATACATTTCTTGTTAATAATGTAAAAAAAAGTCACAGATATTATATATCATGTATTTAAAGAGCCAGGTAATTCAGTACAACTTGGAGCACACCACTGCATCCCTTGATTTACTGTGCACTATGAGAAAACACCTCTAGTGAGAAAATGAATAGTAAAGCGACCCACCGTTACAATCGACCACTTTTTTGGGCATGAAAAGATCCTAGATCAATCCTAGCCAGTAGAACCATAAGGTCCATTTTATCCCTGCTAGGATATGGACAATACTAGAAAAATTACTCCTGGGAACAACAATGATACTACAGGAAGTCAGTTAATGTAATAGTTATCGGCTGTAATTATTTCCCCAGACAGGATCATTATCATTAACCCATGCAGGGATTATCTTTCCCACAGAATGACATTCACACAGAGATTATGTAAATTGAAATAGGATAACTCATGTATGGGTCCCATACAACAACTGTATACATAACATTATCCAATCATAACAAGCCCCAATTACTCTAGCCAATCCCCAAAGTGCATACCCTGGGTCACATGGGAAACCTGTCCATCAAATTATGCCTTCCACCCTGATCACCCCCTGTAGACCAGAAGCCTAACTGATTGATTAATCTAATCTAGGGGTTGGTAAATTTGGTCCTGGAGAGCCACACATCAGTCTGAATTTGATGATATCCCTGCTGCGCACAGGTAAGTCAATCACTTCTTCAGTCATCCTGATTGACTCACCTTTGCACAGAAAGGATATCTTTAAATCCAGGCTTGTGTGTGGCCCTCCAGGACTGAACTTGCCCACTCCTGGTCTAATCCCTTGTTTGTTCCAGTCCTTCTAGGGGGTTACCTGTCAGAACAATAGGGGAGACAATGTCTGACTGCCTACGTGACCTTCCTCACTCCCCCCTTCTCTATATGTCCCTTTTTTAGTGTAAAAAATCCTCATCCTTCACAGGAACAGCTTTCTAATACCAGGACCTAGCTCCCCCTTCCCCGGGGAACACACATAACATGTTTTATTAAACCCCCCATAAAAAATCTGGCAGTTCAATCTCAAACATTACCATGTGCAACTCTTAAACCAATTAATACACACCTGAACAAAATATTAAATAGTGCTATAACACAACATTGCACATAAATTAACCATTCCATGCTATCATGGCTGTAACAGTCCCAAATTCTATGTGGCCATGACATTATCCTTTAGAAAGGGGAAGAATTATGCAGTAATAACCATTGCCATCGAAGGGGTCCATAACATTTTAACAGTTCCAAAAGTCCAGTGGTCCGCCTGGGAATAACACACACACACAGTCACACCAAGGTCAGGGTCTTCTTCTAAATGTTCCTATACTAAACCTTTTCCTGCCTCTTGTGTAATAATTATACTGCTCCGTACTGCCGAGTAGTACATGTATACACTTCTAATAAACATATTATAGCATATTGGCACATCTGTACAATATGCTTATGTGATTTTATTAATGTAGTTCAATGACTATTTGTAACCTCAGGGTTGCATGGACCACCTGAGCGAAGCTTGCAGACCACTGATTGTCCACAGACCACACTTTGGGAACCTCTGATCTCGAAGACTGAACAGCTACATCTGGCACAGTCTTGGAGTTTATTTTGCAGAAGGAAGTATTGATATTGTTGCAAAAGCAGTTTGCATATTTTTGAAAATCTTTGTATCACTCAGTTTTAATGCAAATATATATTTTTAATGGCTGCTTAATGCTGAAATCTTTGAGGCAGACGTAAATGACAGCATTGACAAACTTGTGCTATTTTCCTCATGCAGAATTTCTATATTTTACTTTCAGGTGAGCAAAATATTAATTGAAATAAACTGTATTAAATCTTTCTTTATTGGTTATGCAATTACATGTTTGCAATAATGCAAAACATGCATGCTTTAAGAGTCTTTCCAGGAGTTACTGCTGAAGCATTATGAAGTGCCATTAATTAGAGAAACAATTTGTCCTGTCTACACAGTCATTATTATCTAGCAGATCTAGGTCACATTCATCCATCCTAATAATAGATGATCTAAATGAATGTGGAAAGTGTGCATATAACCCAAGAGGAGGGCTGATGTAGTCTTGTGTGCAATATGTGTACTCTAATCAATCATGAAACAAAGGGAAATTGTGAAAAGGTGAACAATATACATTCAAAATATTAATTTGCTTTACAAGATGAAAGACCAAATGAAGTCCCAAACTTAAAGTAACAAAGAACTAGACAATTTAGCAGACACATTACTAACTAACTTTATTTATTACATTTGTTAGAAAAAGACAATCATATGCTTTATGCTAACAATAAATATTTTATGAGAAATTGTCACAACAAAAAATGATCATATAGTGACACAAAAAAGTTGCTTTATTTAGATAATAGCTGAAAATGTGATATTTAAATGCAAATGTGCAAGTACCATAAAATAAGAGCTACCAGAAGCCTTTCTTTATATACCTCTGGTACTCCCATAGCAATGGCCCCATTTGACGCGACTGGAAGACTCTTCCACACTAGTTTTCTGTAAACTTGTACTTTTGCACTTTACTGTTAAATCTTCTGCCTTCCAACTTGAAATCATGACCTCTTATTCTTAAATTCCCCTTTTTCCGGAAGATACTTCCCACCCTCTCCTTTCTGTCCTCTAAGCTGTACATATTATGGTAATGAAGTATTTTATTATTATATAAATAATAATAATAAGAGTACTGCAGTATATAATAATATCTATTTTTTGGGGCAAACATATTCATAGTAATGACGAGCTTTCAAGAGCAACACCTCTCTTTATCAAGTCACAAGCAATATTTCTAACCTAAAATCAGTATTGCTTTTGACTCGATAAAGAGAGGTGTTGCTCTTGAAAGCTCGTCATTTCTATGAATATGTTTGCCCCAAAAAAAAAAATATTATTATATACCGCAATACTCTGCCAATATACAGATATACAACAATTATTGTGACCAGGGCAGCAAAAATGAGGTAATACATTAATCGCTGTTGTAATTTATATATTACTTTATTAAAAATTCCTGTTATCATATCTAATTTTTCAAATGATCATTCTATAAATATGGGCCATTAGTGGCCTTTTAATGGCACTCCTGACCTCCCTATATTCTAGTTTCCTTTAAGAAGAGCATGTGTTTTATTTTTTTTAGGAGTAAAAAAAGTAATCTGAAATATAGAAACTTTTTAACATTAACGGGCCAGGTTTTATTACCATTTATATGACTACTAGTGAATTGTCGGTCAAAAATGACAGTATAACATATGATCTGCTCTGTCTGTCTCTCTATGCACTCTCTCCCTCTCCGTATTTATGCCCTCTCTGTCTGTGCCCTATCGCTCTCTGCCTCCTTCTCTCTCTCTCTCCTTCTGTCTCTCCCTCCCTATTTCTCTCCCCCCTCCTTCTCTCTCCCCATGTCTCTCTCACCCAATGTCTCTCCCCTATATCCCCCCCATGTTTCTCTCCCACCCTCTCTCCGACCATCTCTCCCTTACCTGTGTCCCACCCCTAGTCTAAATCTCTGTGTCTCTCCAACCCTCTCCCTCCTCTGTCTCTCTTCTTCCTCTGTGTCTCCCCCCGTGTCTCTCTCCCACCCTGCCCCTTTCCTGTGTTTCTCACCCATCCCTGGGTGCGTGTGATCTCGGCTGATGCCGTGAGTAGTGCACAGCAGTCTATCAATAATATAGTTTCCATTGTGCGCATGTGCTGGCCAGCTTTACACACAACGGAAACTATATTTTTGATGTAAAAATAAATATACATTAGTATAACAATGTATAACTGTCTGTGCAGCTGAATCGCGTTGGCAGAAATTGTGAAATGTTGGCATTTATTTGGAAATATGACTGAACATGCAAAAAATAATGTCTTTTATTGAAGGATAGTGATCATATGAAGTCATTTATTATCACATAGTTGTTTGGCTCCTTTTTAAATCATAATGATAACAGAAATCACCCAAATGGCCCTGATCAAAAGTTTATATACCCTAAGTTCTTAAAATGGTGTATTGCCCCCTTTAGCATCAATGACAGAGTGCAGTCTTTTGTAATAGCTGTCTATGAGGCCCCTAATTCTTGCAGGTGGTATAGCTGCCCATTAATTTTCACAAGATTTCACGTGCCTTTAGAGCTCACCTGCCCCCCTCCCCAAACATCAGTGAGCCACCACCATGCTTCACAGTGGGGATGTTATTCTTTTCACTATAGGCCATGTTAACCCCTCTCCAAACATAGCGCTTATGGTTGTGACCATAAAGCTCTTTTTTGGTCTTGTCAATCCAAATTACAGTGTGCAGGAAGCTGTGAGGCGTGTCAAGGTGTTGTCAGGCATACTGTAACTGGGCTTTTTTTGTGGCATTGGCGCAGTAAAGGCTTCTTTCTGGCAACTCAACCATGCAGATCATTTTTGTACAGGTATCATCGTATTGAGCACCTTGAAACAACCACACTGTCTTTTTCCAGAGCAGCCTGTATTTCTCCTGAGGTTACCTGTGGGTTTTTCTTTCTATTCCGAACAATTGTTCTGGTAGTTATGGCTGAAATCTTTCTTGGTCTACCCGAGCTTGGCTTGGTATCAAGATATGCCCAAATTTTACATTTCTTAATAAGTGATTGAACAGTACTGACTGGCATTTTCAAGGCTTTGGATATATTTTTATATCCTTTTCCATTCTTATAAAGTTCCATTACATTGTTACAAAGGTCTTTTGACAGTCCTTTTCTGCTCCCCATGCCTTAGTATCTAGCCTGCGCAGTGCATCCACATGACAGCTAACAAACTCATTGACACAGATACTATACACAGATACGAATTGCAATTTTAAAAGCCACAGCTGTGGGAAATTAACCTTTAATTGTCATTTTAACCTGTGTGTGTCACCCTGTGTGTCTGTAACAAGGCCAAACATTCAAAACGGTATGCAAGCTTTGGATCAGGACCATTTGGGTGATTTTTGTCATCCTTTTGATTCAAAAAGGAGCCAAACAACTATGTGACAATAAATGGCTTCATATGATCACTATCCTTCAATAAAATACTTTTTTTTTCTTTCTTTTTGCATGATCAGTCATATTTTAAAAATAAATGCAAAACATTTTTCACAATTTCTGCCAGGGTATGCAAACTTTTGTGCACAACTGTAAAGAGAAATGTAAAGAAAGTGCAAAGGTAAAACTGTGTGCAAAAGTGCTTATCCCACTCCTAACCAGGCAAATGATACAAGGAGACCTGGGAAGGGTTAATAACTTCAACTATCTGTAGCCAGTTGTGCACAAACAAAGGTGATGGCAAAACACTTCACTGTGCTTCTATGATCAAAAGCAGATAGTTCCTTTTATTTTATATAACTACAGAATATAGGCATATTGTTTGTGTCTTATTTTTTATGTAAGTTTTCTGTAGAAATGTGGGGCACGTGGGAGGTAATTCTTTATCATTTTTGCATTATTTCTGCAGGATGCTCAAATTAAATGTAATGTTACTACGTTTACTGCCTGATTTATTTTGAACAATCTATGCACTGAATACATAAATATTATTACACACAGTTCTATTGTTTTGTTTACTGTATTCGAAAAACTTTCCAAACTAGTTCTGCCTAATAAAATAATGCTGAATGCATTTTAATTGCAGGCATAAAATATGATACTGCAAATCATTTCTACAGTGACTGGTTCCATCTGTCAGAAAATCAACAATATTCAAGGGTGCTAGACCATGGTGCATTATATTGCTTCTGTACAGCACTTCATTTATGTGTAAAAAGCCAGGAACCCTTAGGCTATCTTGGTAAGCCTTGTTTGACCTTCAAAAGGAAGAACTGAGAAATAGGACTTTGTGTATTGTAAAGGAAGATTAGCTATTTATACCGATCGATTGGTACTTGTGGATATTGTGACATCTGACAATTTCTGTTTCCTTATAAACATTGAGATTGAACAGTACTTTCCTTTGAAGAAATGTCCTGAACTGCAACTTTTGGTTGATATAGGAAAGAAATGTAAATGGTATGTTGGTCTTGGAGGAATGTACATTGTTTGTTATCTACTACTAAGATGTAGGTGTTTTAATTGGGCATTAATAAAGTTCATAATCAATTATTTAAAAAAGCAATATTCAATATTTAACTTACTGTCCAAATTCACACCCAGTTGCTGCTGGTATCCACCCACTGTATTGTCAATTAGGAGAGGTGACTTTATCTAACAGCCAGCACTGATCTCCACTGGCTGGAGACTTGCTGAGATTATCCTTGGCAATGAGTGTTTGCTGTGAGGACAGCCTAAAAGTTGGTCATATGTCCAACAACCTAATCCTCCCCTTAATTGTCTTAACAGGGTGGATAAAAACTCAGCTGGAGGTTGGTTCACTAATATTTCAAAATGAACTTAATAAGGAATTCTGCTATTATAAATCATTAAAGGGCCACTTAATTTAGCACAATTTGGTGATGATTTCATAAAGTATTTCAAAACTTATGGATTTTTTTAAAAAATGTGAATTTTTTACTGAGAAATCAGATAACATAAAATCTTTGTTTACATGTATCACTGTTTGCCCACTGCCAGATAAATGCCTGATACAACACTGCAACCTGACAGGCTGCATGGGGTGTTTTCAACCATTTGAGTCAATGGTAAGTTTTTGTTAGACTGCTTATATTTTAAGTTTGAATGAAGGGTACAGAACGTGTGCCCTTTCACACCACGAAGAGTATTTATAGTGATGTAAATGGCCCCTTAAATCAGAATTTTATTAAATGATCAATGCATGATAAAAAACAACTAGCTGTGTAGCTAGATCATTACAGTGTTTTTTTTAAACTAATTCTGAGGGCAAGTTTTTTAGAAGTAAGAAAAAGTGTTATGTAGTTATTATACGTATATCTATTCAATTTAAATATGCTATGTTACGCAGTTTATTATCAATTGAAAATAATAAACTAGTAGTGTTTTTACATCTCCAAAACCCAATGATACATAGAGAATAATTGAGCATGAATCCTATATCATGAAATCTCATGAAACATATCAGTGTACCCATCCCTAAGGGCAGGCCAGAAGCAAAGTGCCAAGCAAATCTGTTTTGCAAAGGAGAAACAATAAACTCCTGGTGTATACTTTAGACATAAGGAGCTTTTAGAAATGGTAAGTTAGTGTCCTCCCTAAGCACTGTCAGCAAAGGAATAACATCTGGGTAGTCTGTAACCCTTATGGAGACCCTAACAAATTTGCATACAATGACAAAATAGAGAGAGACACCTGATGATGGACATCACTTAATAGAGTACCCTGTGGGATAATACTCGCTCAGTGTGCAGTCTGTTTTTTGTTATATACATCAATCTCTAAAAATAGCAGTTTTAAATGAGTTCTTTACATACTAAGGTCACAATCAGGGAATGATCCCCTGAAAAGTGGATTTCTGATATGTCTACATCTTTGCCACTCACTGAATATTGCCAGTATTTTTATATTAAACTTTCCTCAATTGAGATGCTTTAAACACTGAGCATTAGACGAACAATACATACAAATATAACAGATGAGGTAGGCTCACTAAACAATGCACTGACTATGATGTGTTGTTTGTTTCAATGTATGCAGAATATAGCCTGCGAAGCTCTCTCTACTTGGCCTCTGCGATAGTTTTGAAAGTGTCCCCCAATATCCCATAGTCCATCCATTCTGCAGTTTATTATTATTTACTTACGACTTGCCCATCAAAAATGACGACAAGAAAATTTGAAGCCATGGCAATGCTATTTGCCACACAATGTAAGGCGCTCATTGCGAGCCTCTCCATTCGTGTACTTGTGCTCCTCTGAGCACCCTCGGCGATCATTGCGAGCCTCTCACCTGCTCTTTTTTATATATAAATATATATTTTTTGTAATAATAATTAATTAATTAATTAATAAATTAATATACTTTACCTATTTCAGCAATGTGTCAAATGTGCAGTGTAAATAGGCTGAGTGCGCGAGGCCAAACTGTTTGTTTAGTTGTGTAAAGCGCCATTTTAGAATAGTAAGGTTATTAGTTGCAAGTTAGTGTTGAAAAATGGCGGCGATTGTGTATATGTTACGCGGCTCTCGAGCATTGTTCGTCCATCCTAATGGTGTATTTTGTACCTAGGGTAAAAGTCTTATGTGCCTGTCAGTGTTTTGCGTGGTTAGGGGTTGTGTAGCCTCGTTTTTGTTCTTTTTAGTCCGCCATTTTTTTGTCGCTTATGCGATATTCGAGAGGCGAAACTCATGAAATTGTGTTTAAATTCTTGTGCAACCTCACTCGCAGGCATCCTGGCTGTCCCCCGGTGCTGTGTGTGATGTTTTTTGTATGTTTTTTTTTTTCCTACGCATCGTAATTTATTTTTTCTAAGTCCCGCTTTCCTTTCAAAAGTGTTACGAGCCGTAATTTTTGTAGGCGATTTTTTCAAACTGCTACGGGTCTCGCACTGTGAATTGTATAATTGCGCTTTCTGTTCACCTGTAGTCCCGCGGGTCATAGGAATGATGCGTAAGTCGTGAGGGGTCATAGGGATGAGCGCCTACAGTGATCATCTTCACCTGTGCAAGTCCTCAGCTTTAAAATTACGTTACCAATGTTTTTTGGCAAGCCCACGCTGCTGAGAACTATATATGTGATTGTCTATTAGGAAAAATATAAAAATTTGTACCTTAACTAGTCTTTCTTAGATATACTGTATGTTTCCTTTCTTTCTACCTTTTTTTCAGAAAGTCATCACATACTGATCCCTTTGCTTCCCGTGCTCTCCTAAATTATTTTATGATAGGAGACAGATGTGTGTTTCTGCATAGGCCTAGAAGGCCCAGGCCTAATTCAACACATTTTCAGGGGGCAGCGGGCTGTTGGATGATAACAATGCAAAACATTGAAATATGTTTGTATATGCACAGAAATACCTGAATGCAGTGGTATTTCTGTCTGTAAATGTATGTAACAGGGTTCCCTGTTCGTCCAGTGGTTAGGATTTGGTGCTTTCACCACTGTGACCTGGGTTTGATCCCAGTCAGGGAACCAAGAGGTTGCACCACCCTGACGCCCTGCAGGGTTGGGCCTGGTCAGTACTTGGATGGGAGACCACCTAGGAATACCAGAAGCTGTATGCTGGGGCACACTGGAGAAGAAACTGGCAACCCACTCCAGTATCTCTGCCATGAACACCAAGTGGATCAGCATGGTGTGTTACGGTCACGGAGAGTCAGACATGACTTAACAACGCAAACCATATTTGGCTTACCAAATATATATATATATATATATATATATATATATATATATATATACACACATAAATGCACGTACATTTATGATTTGAAATATAGAAACATAAATTTATGATTAGAAATATAGAAACAAGGAGCTGCCAGTGGTGGGCGCATAAACTTGAATAACCTAGGGCAACATAAAACTAAATAAGCACACAATAAGATAAATGCACATTGGGGCAGCTAAAATATGGTAAGAGGGGCGGTTGGGTCACATCATTTCAATATATTTTAAATTACGTTATCATCTTAATGGCGTTTACACTACAATATGTTTTATTTGCTTTATTCTATCAATAGTTGGGTATTATTATTAAATCATTAATTATTGAAATTGAAGTTTGTAATTTTTTATCTGGCAGTTAACTTCTCTGTTTCTTTTCTTACAGATCAGTTTTTTATAATTGCTAAACATTCCAAATTATTTTGTACATGCTCAGAATGAAAAACAAACAAACAAATAAAACAGTATAGATTTATTTGCATGTTCCTCGACCTTTTTTGCATGTACAACCACCAGGGAGAGATTAGCAATGATTAGACTCTAACATGATAACATGCAGACTTAGGGCATCATTCAAATGTGATTTGGCCAATTGAAGTGGGCTCTATATAAGCACATAGTATTTTTTTTTTACAGAAGTTTTTAGTTAGTGAACTTCTATCCAAAAGCAAGGTCTTCACTAACTAAAAACTTCTGTAAAAAAAATATACTATGTGCTTATATAGAGCCCTATTCAATTGGCCAAATCACATTTGAATGAGGCCCTTAGAGAGGAGGATCAACAAAATCTGATTGACAGACCGAATTACACCATTCATTGTAATTGTACTGCAAGAAACATTTAGAAAAATGCATTCAAGTATTTGTTACTATCAAGTTTTTTAATTTATACCATGTTTGAAAACTTTTGGATATCCTTTAAGAAGGTGGCTAAAACACTGCATACTCCCTCCAGGCTAGTCTTGGGATATTTGTACTTACAAAGGAGACAGAGGACTTGTCGAGAAGAAGAATGATTCTTTATGCCATACTACTGATACATTAAAGTGTATATAATTTTTGTACATTTTGTGCAAAACAAAGTAAATTGAGAAACAGTGTTTTAAGAATTATATTATTTTCTAAGAATTACATTAGAAAAAAAAAAAAGGAAGTACATATACAGACCTCCAGGACAATATTATACCAAGCTTCTCCCCATCTCATCTTCCCCCACCCTCTTTTAATTTCTTTCTCTTTTCTATCTTTTTTTCTTTACTTTTAATTTGTACTGGCATAAATGTAATTGTAATTTATGCAACAAAACTCAGAAAAAAATGGGAAAAGTAGACACAAGCATTTTCTGATGTAATTTGAATATAATATACTGTATGTTGTTCTTGTACTGTACATCTTAACCTGGTATGACTTTTATATCCATTAATAAAAACAATAAAAACATTACATTAGTACTCTCTCCATCTCTTTATGTTATTTTTAATACATTCCCAAAGAATGCATTGTCTGTTTTATTAACAAAAAAGTACTAAAATAAGAAAATACACTATTCTGTGCTTTGCGGTAACATGTAGAAAAAAATGAAAATATAAGATTATTCCACAATGAAAACTGTTACATTTAGTTTTTAGGGTACTGATCAACAAATTGCCTAAACCTCACGCTAAAAATACAAAGAGCTAGTACAGTAGAAATACTCTGTGATTTATGAGATATTTGACCTTTTCTGATCTCCGGCTGTATAATTATGGTAGCATAATACCCAAACCACATATTTCCTGAAACTTAATGCATAGCATTACTGGAATCCACTTTGAGCTACATTCAAGTATTCAAATGATATGAAATAAATGTTTTTATAATAGTATGTGTGGAGTAGCCGAGACTGTCTGCTGATCAAAGTTTTCATAGATTGGAAGATATAGATTTGGTCTGACATGAATGGATACCGCAATGTCCAGTCCTATTGAAATACAAATTATAAAGTGTATTTGCATTAAAATCTGTTTGCATAGCATAAATCTGATACAAAGTACATTTGGGCTACAAAATAAGGATGCATCATTTACTAGGCTCAGCAATACAATTGTGGAATATAGAAATGAATGATATGAACTCTTGCACATTCAAAATTGGTGGTTAAAATATTTAGATTGGATAAATCCACACATTCTTAAAGGGCAAGTTCTACCAATAGCCAGTGTAAGCACCAAATAAAGGGCTGTGAGCATCATCCACTGGTTGTTAGTTCAAAAAATGTGTTTTTACAAAGTCAACAATAAAAAAAGGTTGTTTTAATGGAGTTTAATTTGCCTGATGTATAGAATTTGTCTCCACATCCCTTCATGTTTATGGCTCACATTGTTTGCCAGGAAGTC
This sequence comes from Discoglossus pictus, assembly GCA_027410445.1. Lineage (NCBI taxonomy): Eukaryota > Metazoa > Chordata > Amphibia > Anura > Alytidae > Discoglossus > Discoglossus pictus. Next base: position 44,990,836 of record CM050173.1, read on the forward strand.
ATGAGATAAGGGTTCTTTATATCTGGTAGGCTTCTTAACTAACCAGTAAATGCAAAACAGGAAACAACAAAAAATATTGATGTCTCTAATGACATTATGGGGGTCATTTTCAGACATGCCCACACAACAGGACCAATTGTGGATAAGTCACAACACCTGAATAATTGACAGCTATCAGATACAAATGAAAGATAAACTCATGGCTCTGAGACAAACAGTTTGCAACACGTGAAGGCAAGGAAGTGGATACAGACTAGTCAGTTGCCCACCAAAAATGACGGCATAATGTTTGCAAGTCTCGAAATGCTGTTGTTTGCCACACAATGCAAGCCTCGCCATGAGCGCCAAAGCCGATGTGGTGGGATTCAGAAATTTTTGGAAGAAGGTTCAGAACTTCAGAACAGTAAATAATCGGCTGAATTTGAGTCTGGTTCTATATAATCAGGAAAGTTTTCTGACGGAACTAAATATATTCATAATAAACATTGCGTTTTTATAACATCAGGTATTCTGACTGAAAAGCTGATCTTAATAAATTAAGTGTTACCTAATTTTCCTTCTATAAATTTAAGGAATAAAAGAAATGTGAGAATCAAGGTATTTTTTTTTATTTAACAACCCTATCTGATCAACAGCAAGATAGTTTTTCTTGCATATGGACTAATTTTATTGTTGGTATAGGTGGATATTAAAGGGCCACTCAATTCAGCACAATTTGGACCACATCGCAAAAAAGATCTCCTAAAAGCATACTAATAATGTTTTTAATTAAAAAAATTAAATCTGATTTTTTTCATGTGTTACTGACTGTCCGCTGCCAGACCCGCAGCTCCAGCTCCATGTAGTGAGCAAAAGAAACCCAAATAGGCTAACCCTCACCACATCTATCTATGCAGAGCTTGGAATCACCTAAACAGGTCAGTTATGCGTTAATTGTTCAGTGCATTTCTGTGTGCAGGGAAAAAACAGTGAGGGCCTCATTAAATTGTGATTTGGCCAATTGAATAGGGCTCTAAATTAGAACATAGCATATATTTGTTTAAGAAGTTTTTAGTTAGTGAAAAACTTGCTTTTGGATAGATGTTTACAAACTAAAAACTTCTTTAAAAAAAAATGTTGTGTGCTTATTTAGAGCCCTATTCAGTTGAATAAGGCCCTAAGTGGGCAGGATAGACTGTGTTTGTAAATTAAGAAAACAGATCATTTTACCATACAATATTGCGCTCTTTCACACCATGATCTTGGCCCTTTATTTATTTAATCTCCAAAAATCATCCCCATTATAATATTAAGAGAGTTAATTTATTTCTTTTTAATTGCATTTTTTTTTCTGGATCATTAGATATCAAGGGCCTCATTCAATTGCAATTCAGCCAATTGAATAGGGATCTAAAGAAGCACATAGCATATATTTTTTAAATAAGTTTTTAGTTAGTGAAAACCTTGCTTTTGGATAGATGTTTACTAACTAAAAACTTCTTTAAAACATATATGTTATGTGCTTATTTTGTGCCCTATTCAATTGGCCAAATTGCAATTGAATGAGGGCCCAAGTATTTAAATACGAGGATTAATCGATACATTTTTCAATAAAATATTTAAAAGAAAAAATCATGAAACATTTGTAGATCACATTCCCATTTAAATGTTTTATATGCTGGGAATTCTGCTTATCCTTAATGACAACACAGTGTAGATTGGAGAGGAGCCAGCTCTGGTTTTCTAAGCAATGATAAAACAGTTGAAAAAAACAAAACACTGTATTAATTATTTTGGATTAGAATATGAATTGTGTTACACTCCAAGCTCTTAAAATGAATCAAACCTCCGTTTTAAATCCAAGTTTACCTTATAAATATCATAATTTTGACGGCAGAGGAAAGTAAGCAATGGACCTGGCAGACAATTGTTTTCTTTCTGCCATTGTTGCAAATAAGCTTCAATAACAACAACAACATGTTGGCATGTGCCCGCTCTTTGATGGACAGATTTTATTTTACAATACAAAAAACAGGAGAAGGCTGATTTTTAAAAAATATATTTCCTGTTATGACTGTGCAAGCACTGGCAGCAGCAGTTGCAGCAAGGAGCTGCTAGATGGCGCTGACAAAATTGTGAACAGTTTGCAAGCGCTGATGATCACATACAATTTCCAAGCTTAAACCTTTACCTCTACCCTAACCCCTTTACCCTAACCCTAAAGCTATGATAACGGCAGCAAACTTTTGCTCACCACCACTACTGCTGCCTATGCTGGTGCCCAACTGGCGCTGTCATAAAAGGAAAGGACCTACACAAACTACAGGATAATATGCATTTGTTAAAGGGCCCTAACCAATTAAAAGTAGAAAACTCTGTACAGATTTCAGATTCCACTATTACTGAAATATATCTATAAAATTATGCACACTATATATATATATATATATATATATATATATATATATATATATATATATATATATATATATATGTGTGTGTGTGTGTGTTTATTTTTTTTTAAACAATAATCTTATCAAACCATATTTGGCTGACCCTGGATAGCAGCTCCACATTCCTAAGTAAGCGCTGCAGTGCAGAGGGTCTTACAAGCTCTATGCAGGTGCTTTACTTTAGCATACACACCTGTAAAAATCACTGTGCCAGTAACAAGTATGGCCGACACAAACATTGCCAGAAACCAACATGTTTCCTACAATCACATTACACACAAATAAGTAAAACAGGACCTGCCTGCTACATAAAAAGAAATAACCAATTAATTGACACTATGGTGTTCAGGACCAAGAAAAAATGTATTCTTGATAAATATATGTATTTATATAGATTCAAAAGGAAAAAATATATATACATTTAAAATATAAATAAGAAAAATATTTATTAAATAGGATGTTTAATTATCAATTTTTTAAAGTGACAACTACTCCCAAGCTATTGTTGTTATTAATATGAACATTAATATTATATATAAAATGTCAATATATTACACAGTGCTATATATTAGACAGATATTGATTAAATTAAAGGGCAATTCAATTAAATGGCAACTAATATCACCATGCTGGTTCCCTGGTGGTCTAGTGGATAGGATTTGGTGCTTTCACCGCTGTGACCTGGGTTTGATTCCAGGGCTCCAAGAGGTCACACCACCCTGTAGACTAGCAGGGTTGGGCGTGGTGAGTACTAGGATGGGAGACCACCTAGAAATATCAGGAGCTGTATGCTATGGCCCACTGGAGAAGGAACTGTCAACCCACTACAGTATTTCTGACATGAAAACCAAGAGGATTGACAAACAATTTTACAAAAGTGTTATGTTTTTAAAATTGTTGCTAACTTGTTTGAACTAAAAGCATTTTACAAATATACTTAAGGATTTAGACTTTGTCTGTCCTCCCCTGAACTGAATAAATACAAAATGATCTATACCGTACCTGGCACGACTATATCTAGTTGAGCTGGCTTAGTAATGGGAACATAGAAAAAAATGTAATATCTAAAACACACCAAAATACATAATATGACTTCAGTGTTCCTTTATTTAATCAACTGTGTTTTTATCAAGGGACCTAAATAAATGACAAGAATATAATGAAACAATCTAAAAATAAATCAAGCTTAATAATACATATTTAGACTGTAATTCCCTAATAACTGTGTTTCTGCAATATTTGTACTAACAGCTCTCTTATATTTATTAGTCATATTATTAGATTCCACTATTTGAAATAGAAAATGTCTCAAAATTGTAGCCAGCAAATAAAAAATAAATAGAAAATGTGCACACATCAGTGAAGATGTACAGAAAAAAATGGTGCATGTATTTAGCATTTAAATTCAGGGTGATTTGCTTCTCTGAGAATAAGTCCGAACAGTGGAGCAAATTATTTAAAAATGAAAATTACATTGAAAACAAATCTATGAATTTTACCATGTTTTTTGAGCAATATGGCTGATTACTTACATCAATGTGACCCATTTCTAATTGGGAAAATTGCAATTGAATTCCTTCACAGCCTCTGAGATAGTTTAGTGAATCTCTCCATTTTCCGACTGCTAATCTCTTACCCTTATTTTCCACCTTGCGTAAAGTAAAGTGGGTTTACAAGAGAAGTTATTAGAACTAGTTACAAAATATCAGGACATGTGTCATACTTTATTCTTTTCAAAAACATCACTCCACATCTTATTTTCCACTGTTGGTTTTAAAAATAAAAATAAATAAATTACTTAATAACTAAAATGATTTGTCTTGAAATGTCACATATGGAATAATAGCTAAAACCTTCTCAAAAGCACAAAGTGGTTGAGCAAATAATGCTTTCAGTAAGTGCAGGTAAGTGGTGTTGAGAGCTGGCCTTTCCAAATACCCGTTAGCCTGTAAGTTATCATTCTTTACCCATCCATTTGTGGTTTTACCCTTAATAAAAAGATTGCTGAAGAAAATCATTTCTGTTACTTAAAAAAATGTATTGCAACTCTGACATGGTGCATTGAACACTTTCATAGGGACACACATCTAAAAATGGTCTGTAGAATTTATAAAACAACATACTGTATAATGTTAGTTAGCACTTATAAGTAGAAGGTATATATATATATATATATATATATATATATATATATATATATATATATATATATTTATAAATATATTTATAAATATATGATAAAAAGTACATTTGTAAGCCCAATTGAAAGTCTAAAAATAAGTTAAAACAATGTATTTCTTGCTCAGGTACTGCACACTGGGAGACTGGGTGGGGACATGCAAATGAGGATACAATGTATCTTACTCCTCAATCCAAAATACCCTTTTATACATAGCTCCTTTTAAGCATATGCTCCTTTTAAGCAAAGCATTGGATTGGTTTCTATATGCATATATATATATATATATATGTGTGTATATATATATATAATGTGTGTAAATGTGTATATATATATGTGTATATATATATATATGTGTGTGTGTGTGTATATATATATATATATATATATATATATATATATATATATATATATATAGTTGAATAATCAGAGTATTGCAGTGAATAGTGATACCTTTTTTATTGGAGAAACGTATTCATAATAAAGCGACGAGCTTTCGAGAGATAATGCCTCTCGTTATCAAGTCAAAAAGTGATACTGATACAAGTATGAACTAAAAACAGCAAACAGAAAGAGATAGGAAAAAAATTGGAAAAACAAGAAAGACAAAATTAATTGGGTAAAGTTAAGTGAGAAACAGACCAGCATTGTGAATAAGGCCTGATAGGTCAGTAAGTCTATAGATCAGGTTGTAGATAAGAACACAGCAGAATGAAATAAAGAGCAATAAATTTAAGCATAGCATGTAGCTTACAAAAACAGCAATAGAGGGGGGGGGGGGTAAGTGGAATGTGTTAGCTATAAGACATTAAGATAGTGGGCCAGAAAGCCTAAGTCGATGTTAATGCCCAAATCCTATGTATTAAAAAATTGAATAATTTTTAATTCAAAAGTTTTCCGCTGTTGGATAGTTCTGAAATTCCCTGGACATTCACGGCTACCTCACTCTTCATTATATATATATATATATATATATACAGTATATACATATACTATCTACTATATATATATACATATACTATCTCTACATTGCAGCCAGTCCCTTTCAGCAGTCATCTTCACATAGCGCCCAGTCCCTCTCAAACTCCACCCCCACACAGCACCCACCCTTCATAGCATCCATCCCTACACTACAGAAAAAATAAATGAAAAAAAATAGAATGAAAAAAAAACTTACACAGCCCTGGCTCTCCCTTCCACATGAGGCCCTGGTGCATTGCACCATCTGGACCACTGGTAACTCCACCACTGAAGAAGGGTGTTCTGCTGCCGTATGTATACCGGTCAAATAATACAAATACTCCTACCAGAGCAGATCACTTTTTGTGACAGGAATACTCCCACGGAAAAGAAAAAGTCTTCAGGATATTATTTTATCACTTACCACAAGACATGCTTTGAACACATACATTTTCCAAGTGCTGAAATAGGGCCTCATTCAATTGCTATTTGGCCAATTGAATAGGGCTCTATATAAGCACAAAGCATATTTTTTTAACAGAAGTGTTTAGTCAGAGAACTTCTATTCAAAAGCAAGGTCGTCACTAACTAAAAACTTATGTAAAAAAATATGCTCTGTGCTTATATAGAGCCCTATTCAATTGGCCAAATCGCAATTGAATGAGGCCCATAATGTTTAAAACAATAAGATAAGGGAGGAGCTGTAAATTTAGCTGCTATAATTTGAAAAGTCAGTTTTGAATACATATATTTGTTGTTTTGCACTTTGTTTGCAAAAAATATATACTTTCAGTTACTTTTTACAAATGTATTTTATTGCCAAAACAACTGAGAAATCCAAATTACAGTGCAAAGGTATTTTTGATTATTTTGTTCCATGTATCTGTGCCTTTCTGAGTACTTGTACTGATTTCACTACAGGAATTGCCTGAAAGGAGAAGGCAAAGAGTGTTGCTCAGGCAACCGGACAAATGGGAAAAAATGAACAGATGAGCCACATTACAATCCTTGATCGAGACTCAATGAATCCATCAGAATGCATGATTAAGGTTTAATACATAATCATGCTAACAGCCTGTCTTCACAGCTAAAATGAAGCAGGCTATACTATTTCCATCTCAAACATAATTTTACTTTTATTTGAGTGTCTTAGAAAATGTTCTGAAACTCAAGCCTATACTTTTTTAGTTTGATTTTATTAAAAATAACTCCAAGGCCCAATAGTCATTTTTGGATACAGCTATAAAATGTATAAAAAATACTCTTTAAAAAATCTTCTTATATTGACAAACTAAAAGGGCCATTTTAGTCCAAATAATTCTGTTATTTATTTATTTAAAGGAACATGTATTATATATTGCAAAAGTATTTTTTGATGGCACAACCTAATCTTGCTCAAAACATGCCATGTCATCTGCGCGCCTACACATGCGCACAACGACAAGAGCGGGCTTGACAGAAGGGCACCCGATAGGAGAACATCACTTGGACTACAGGAAAGGTTGGCTTAGGGGTATTACTCTGGTTTTAGGGTTTGGGGGTCTTTGGGTTAGGCTTAGGGGTATTTATGTTAGGGATAGGCTTAGGGGGTCTAAGGTTTAGGGTTAGGCTTAGAGGTTAAAGGGTTAGGTATGCTGGTCTAAGGGTTAGGCTTAGAGGTTAAAGGGTTAGGGTTAGGGATCGGGGTCTAAGGTTTAGGGTTAGGCTTAGAGGTTGAAGGGTTAGGCATGGGTGTCTAAGGGTTACGGTTAGGCTTAGAGGTTAAAGGGTTAGGGTTAGGCATAGGTGTCTAGGGGTTAAGGTTAGGCTTAGAGCTTAAAGGGTTAGGGTTAGGTATGTGGGTCTAAGGGTTAGGGTTAAGCTTAGAGGTTAAAGGGTTAGGTTAGGCATGGGGGTCTAAGGTTAGGGTTAGGCTTAAAGGTTAAAGGGTTAGGCATGGGGTGTATGGGTTAGGGTTAGAGGGGTTCAGGGCATTAGGGGATACATTTTAAACTTGCACTCTTTTATCGGCGTGTATTTGACACTCACTTTTCAACATCGCACTGATGTTGTCGCCGTGTTGTCGGCACGCATTTGCCATGTGCGCTAAAGTCAGGGTGCCATCTCTTTTGGATAATAAACTGTATTAATTAAAGGAAATTGATACTAAACCAAGAGACATATAAAAAAAACAATGAGGGTAAGGTATTAAAGGATCTCAGGTGTGTACCTGGGTTAATTAGCCCACTGTAACCAGTGATCCAGCATCTCGGGTCACGGTGTGAATTATTAAAGATTTTTTCCACTATATAAGCAAGCTGCTCATCATTAACGGGGTGTGTAATAGGTGTGTTACATGTGAAAACCCAAGTTCGCCAAATTTACTAAACTACTAGGGATGCTGATATTTAGTATTGCCTGTTTCAACCCCAAGAATGCTATATATTTTATAATTAATATAGAATATAAGCCGTTTAATATAAAAGGAAAATATATATAGACAGATGAAATGTAATTCTTATACATTTAACTTTTTTGTTTATTATAAAATAATAATGATGTCATGCCAACCATTGCATCTTTGTCAACCACTATTGCACTTTTGGCTTTTGTTGTATGCACGTAATATAAACACATCTGAATTTAGCTTCTGGTTTATACATGCAATGGTGCCTGCACTGATGGAAAGACCTATTAAACTGCTCATGCTTAAACCTTACAACCAGCAAGTTTTTAGTGATGAGTGAAGAAGTAGATAAGGGCTACGTTGCTCAATATTAAGCAATACTAATGTGCGATAAGTCATGATAGATTGCATATAAATATATACATACAAATATATATATATATATATATATATATATATATATATATATACTATATATATATATATATATATATACAGTGCCTTGCCAAAGTATTCACCCACTTGAATTTTTACCTATTTTGTTATATTACATGAAAGTTCAATGTTTTGTTAATCGGAATTTTATGTGATGGATCAGAACACAATAGTCTAAGTTGGTGAAGTGAAATGAGGAAAAAATATACATAAAACAATTTTTTTAGAAATAGAAAACAGGAAATTGGCATGTGCGTATGTTTTCACCCCCTTTGTTATGAAGCCCATAAAAGGCTCTGGTGTAACCAATTACCTTTGGAAGTCACATAATTAGTGAAATGATATCCCCCTGTGTGCAATCTAAGTGTCACATGATCTGTCATTACATATACACACCATTTTTGAAAGGCCCCAGAGGCTGCAACACCCAAGCAAGAGGCACCACTAACGAAACATTGTCATGAAGACCAAGGAACTCTCCAAACTAGTAAGGGACAATGTTGTTGAGAAGTACAAGTCAGGGTTAGGTTATAAAAAATATCCAAATCTTTGATGATCCCCAGGAGTACCAACAAATCTATCATAACCAAATGGAAAGAACATGGCACAACAACAGTGTTGCCTCTTGCTAAGGTGTTGCAGCCTCAGAGGCCTTTCAAAAAAGGTGTGTATATGTAATGACAGATCATGTGACACTTAGATTGCACACAGGTGGACATCATTTCACTAATTATGTGACTTCTGAAGGTAATTGGTTGCACCAGAGCTTTTTATGGGCTTCATAACAAAGGGGATGAATACATACGCACATGCCAATTTTCTGTTTTCTATTTCTAAAAAATAGTTTTATGTATATATTTGTCTCATTTCACTTCACCAACTTGGACTATTGTGTTCTGATCCATCACATAAAATTCAGATTAACAAAACATTGAACTTAAGGCTGCAATGTAACAAAATAGGTAAAAAGTCAAGGGGGTAAATACTTTTGAAAGGCACTATATATATATATATATATATATATATATATATATATACATATGCTTGTATATGTAAATATATATATACTAGCGACTTGCCCGGCAATAAAAACTGAAGCCTGGCAATGCTGTTTGCCACACAATGTAAGCGTCTCCCCCTCTACTTTACTGGCCTTGTGATGAGCCCCTTTGGAGCTCATTGCGAGTCTCTCCCTCTGTCTACTTCCTCCCTCGTGTCTTATTTCCCCCCTCCTCTCCCTCCCTTGTGTCTCCTTCCACCTCGTCTACCTCCTTTGTATCTCCTGCCCCCTGTGTTTTTACCTCCCTCTCCCTCCCATGTCTCTAAACCCCTCCCCTGTGTCTCTTTCCCCCTTCTCCCTCCTATGCATCTCCCCCCCCTGTGTCTCCCCCAACCCTCCCCTTTGTCTCCCCCAACCCTCCCCTGTGTCTGTTCCCCCCTGGCCTGTGTCTCTTTCCCCCTCAGCCCTGTGTCTGTTACGGCCTTCCTCGTGTCTCCATTTCCCTCCCTTGTGTATCTTCCCCCCTGCACTCTCTCCCCTGTGTCTCTTCCCCCTCCTCTCACTCCCCTGTGTCTCTTCCCCCTCCTCTTTCTGTGCCTCTTCCTCCCTGTCTCTTCCCCCTCACCCTCTGTGTCTCTCCCCACTCTGTGTCTTCCACCCTCTTCCTCTGTGCCTCTTCCCCCGCCTCTCTCTGTGTGTTTCGCCACTGTGTCTCTTCACCCCTTCCTCTGTCCCCCCCCCCTCTGTGCCTCTTTCCCCCTCTCTCTGTACCTCTTCCCCCCCCTTCCCTCTGTGTCTCTTCCTCCCTCACCCTCTGTATCTCTCCCCCCTGTGTCTCTTCCCCCCTCTCCCTCTGTGCCTCTTCCCCCCTCTCCCTCTGTGCCTGTTCCCCCCTGGCCTGTGTCTCTTTCCCCCTTCCCCCGTGTCTGTTCCCCTCTCCCCCCCCCCCATTTCCCTCCCATGTGTATCTTCCCCATGTTCTCCCTCCCGTGTGTCTTTTCCCCCTCCTCTACCTCCCCTGTGTCTCTTTCCCACCTATCCCTCTGTGTCTCTTCCCCACTCTCCCTCTGTGCCTCTTCCCCACTCTCCGTCTGTGCCGTGCCTCTCCCCCCCCTCTTCCCCACTCTCCCTCTGTGACTCTCCCCCCCTCTTCCCCACTCTCCCTCTGTGACTCTCCCCCCCTCTTCCCCACTCTCCCTCTGTGACTCTCCCCCCCTCTTCCCCACTCTCCCTCCCCTCTTCCCCACTCTCCCTCTGTGCCTCTACCCCCCCCCCCCCTCTTCCCCACTCTTTTACCTGCTATCGGGCCGCGCTGCGCGCAAGCGTGGCTCGCGCCGCACTCTGCGCAAGTGCGGCTCGGGCGCAGAGCGCGGCTTGCGCCGCGCTCTGCGCTTGCGCGGCTTGCGCCGCGCTCTGCGCATTCGCGGCTCGGGCGCAGAGCTCGGCTTGTGCCGCGCTCTGCGCATGCGCGTTTCGCGCCGCGCTCTGCGCAAGCGCGGTTTGGGCGCAGAGCGCGGCTTTATAATTGTCTAACTGCGATTCGTCTGAAGCGTGACGACGAATCGCAGTTAGACAATTATAATATGTGATATATATATATATATATATATATATATATATATATATGTATTTTTAGTGTTTCTTACTATATATGTATAGATAGATAGATAGATAGACAAGGTATAAATATAGTAATATACTAATAAAATGAGAAGATAATTTAAAAACGTAAATTCCCCTAAATAAAATAGAAACACTAAAAAACGAAATGACATTAAACAAATCAACACTTTATAAGAACACAGTTTGTCATTGACTTTAAAGCACAGATGTTTAGCTAAAAGTAAAGTTACAAAAGTCCTCATACTGTTGATGATTTCAGATTCCTGAATCAGCACTTATCAATTAAAAGCTAACAAATCTGCATATTCTCATAAGACCTTGAACTTCCAGGAACGGTGCCAAATAAGATATCAAATCATTTACTAAAAGCTTTCTACTGAAACCTGTTGCAATAACATCAGAAACATCACATGAAGATTCAAAAGCAAGAAGTATTTCATAGAATAATTACATATGAATAGAGGCCCCAGTAAAAAGTGTCCATTTACTTGATTGGAAATTAGAATGCTATTGCTAAAGCAACAATGTATCTTAGACACTGTCCTTATCTATAATGTGTCACTAACTTTAATATTGATTGATAGACATGCACATAGAGATATATCTATGTAGAGACACCCTGGACACAACACAAAGACAAGTGCAACAGGACCTTTATCTACATCTAATAAACAGATATGGATAGTCAGATAGACGTACCATATTTACGCAAATCTAGTGCGCCATCGCATCTAATGCGCACTCCAAATTTGGAACCCATGAATCAAAAAAACGTTTTTGCTGGTGAATGTAATGTGCATTTGTCATTTGTACAAGAATCGTGCCACTGTGCTGGGGCACTCTGGGTGCCAGGCTCTGCATGCCAGTGTGCGTGGTGCTCTCTTTGCGCTGGGCTCTGCGTGACAGTGTGCGGGGGGGGGGGGGGGGGGGGGGCTCAGTCTCTCCAGGAAGTGCACAGCATTCTGAATGCCAGATTTTCAGGAGCCACTTCCTCTGGGGTGATGACGAGCCCCCACCGCCATCTGCCCATCTGAGAGCCTCAGTCACCCACTCTAGAGAGCCGGAAAGAGAGAGATGGTGGTGTCACGGTGTATACCGGTATGTCCTGTTCTGTGCTTTCCTTTTTGCTATTACCGGTAATGCAATGTTATCGATGGTGCATTAGATTAAATGTTTTAACTCTGAAAAAGGGGTTAAAACATTGAATCTAGTGCACCATCAATTCTAATGCGTACTGCAAAATTGGGACCAGATCTTTCACGAAAAAGGTATTAGACGTAATAAAACAAATGCCAATGGGTTCCCATCAGAATAGTTTAGAACTGGTAAAATACATAACGTTTTTATATTTAGAAATTATGAAAATATAATAAAAATCCATAAAATAAAGGTGCTATGTACAAATATTAATAAAAAATAAAATAATATTTTCAATTGTTTAATTATTGAAGGATGATAAAATAAAATACTGTAATATTAAGGACATTTATAATAATTTTCCTACCTGCATGGAAATCTATCCCAACTGCAAACGAGGTTCCAGAGATGGGCATCAAGGCATCCATTCTATCACTTGGATCAAGTGGAATTCCTCTTACACCCTCATGAACGGAATACATTAGAAATGATTCTATACCTGGAAGAGGCAAAACATGGTCATGTGATAACCAGGAAAAAATATCAAAAACACAATGTGTTTCAGATAGAAATATAAAAAAAATGTTTTTCTTATTAAAAAATAAATAAATAAGAATTAACATTTTTTTGTAAGTTCATCAACAGAAACCAAGTATTCCATATTGTATATCAGAATTACACGTACATACCTTGACAGGACATGCGATTTTTTCGGAGGTTATAGCCAACCGTGCACATGCATGTCCGAGTGGTTTCTGAGGTTGGTAAACACAACTGGGAACATCCGCCATTATTAATCTGGCATGGATTGCTACCTACAAAATACAGATGGAAAAAACTAAGTATTAACAATAACTGAAAAATAGAAAAATAATCATGTTTACATGAAATGAAAGTTAACTGCACTTAAACATAGGCCCAATGTTTTTAGAATATATATATATATATATATATATATATATATATATATATATATATATATATATATATATATACATACAGTTTGCAATTTAATAATTGAATGCATTCTTGCTACCTGGAATTCATTTTGATTTCCACATTTTTTTTTAAGCGGAAGGCGTTTCTAAGGGCCTTATTCAAATGTGAAACTGAAAACTTCTATAAAACATATATGCGCTTATATAGAGCCCTATTCAATTGGCCAAATCACATTTAAATGAGGCCCTAAGTGCAGAGGAATCATCTATCTGACAAATATGTATGAATGGGTATGTGGCAGCTAAAATTGCCAGGGTTATTAACAGGTAGCCCTGGTTGCGTTAGTTATAATTTTTTTGCCTTGAAACATTTTGCCCATTATCAAGTTAAATGATTCAAACACATGGAAATAATTTCCCCACACTGGTCAAATATAGCAAATTATACTTAGCAAAGTAGGGCTTCCCATTAGTATTCTAAATAACTGTAAGGAAAGATGCATCCTGAAAACATTTAAAAGTCTCAAGCCATGAGGCCTGTTTTCTCATAGAAATTTTTAGTGAACTATAGTTCCACTGTCACTGAAAATTCTGGGTAGAAACATGCAAAGGAGGCTCAAAACATATCACTTTTTGTCTCTAGCCCACTTAACATGGCCATCCATTTAGGATTACGGGCCCTGCTCTCACTCAGATTTAAGAACATAGCTATGGTTTTGGGTACAGTTCCAGAAACCCAATCACAGACTGGAGTTATACCCTTATAAGGGATTATCAGTGTGACATTGGTTCTGGTAACTGTGAGATGAAGCTGGTCAGAAGTATGTTATGGTGGGTACAAAGGTGATTGATATACCCTCCACTATATTACCAATAAGGAAAGAAAAGTCAAATTTAAAGCACACGTACGTGTGCCAGAAGACCCGTTTTCCCCATAGAACAGAATGTCCACTGCTGCTAAGGCTTCAGGGTAGTAATATGCAAGTGAGGTTACAAATGTACCACCTTTTTTACATAGTTACATAGCAATTAAGGTTGAAAAAATACTTTTAGTCCATTACGTTCAACCTTTTAGGTTTTTATATTCTTTGTTTTAAAAAATGTAAGTGTAGGAATCCAATTATCTCACTGATCAGATGATTAATGCCTCCACCCAGATTTAAGAGTCTATAATTGTATATAATATATCATTAGTGCCAAAGTGTGGTAACATCCCCTATGAGTTTATTAGCTTAGAGTTTATTAGCTTAGGTTAAATGTGCATATGTTCAACAGTTTCAACAATATTTCAAATTCTACAAATTTCTCTCCAGTGCTCTTGGATTTTTCCTGTACCTGCTTTAAAATTCCTTACTGTATAAAAATAGCTACAAAAATAAGGTCAACTTGGATTAGTCTAGATTAATTTCCTAATCGAGTCCAGGGGGAATATTACACACAGTGCTGCCACAATATACACTTAGATAAACATTGTACTGCTTGGAAGGAGAGCAACCTCTGATAGAACAAATACAAATGCAATTATACAAGATGTTAGCATGCATTTCCATTGTTTTTCTTAAGTCTGAGATATATTTATTTTACAGTACACTACAACAGACTGTAGATTCCTAAAGCATTACTCTAGCCTGTTAATATACAATGATTCAACAAACTAATGAAAAACTCACACCTTAGATCTTGGAAAGGGAGGACAACAGTTCCCAATCACAGAAAAAAAGTCTATAGATTATGTATTGTGTAAGATGGCACAATAGATTAAAAATTGCCAATATCTGTTGGATAATAGAAAAAACAAGAGAGTTCCAGAAAAAACATTTACGTCTGCTTCATAGACTATTCTAAAGTCTTTGACTGTGTGGATCACAACAAAATGTTACAAGTTCCTAAAGAGTTTGGAGTACCAGATCATCTCATCCGGTTCCTAAGGAATCTATTTGTGGACCAAGAAGCCACAGTCCGAGCAGAACACAGGACAACAGAATGGTTCAGGTTCGGGACAGGCGTGCAACAAGGCAGTACATTGTCACATTATTTATTCAACATATACGCAGCATACATCATGCGTAAGGCCATGACAGCTGAATACAAAGCCAGAATCAATATTGCTGGGAGAAATATCAACAACCTTATATATGTGGATGCTACTACTCTGATGGCTGAAAGTTAGGAGGAACTAAAGGATCCACTGATGAGGATGAAGAAAGAGAGTGCAAAAGCTGGTCTGCTGCTCATTATTAAAAAGACAAAGATCATTGCAAAAGGCAACCTCAATTCTTGGCAAATAGATGGGGAAAAAGTGGGGGCAGTGATAGATTTTATTTTCCTGGTATCCAAGATCTCTACAGATGGGGACTGCAGCCATGAAATTAAAAGACATTTGCTTCTGGGGAAGAAAACTATGGCAAGTGTGGATAAGCTATTAAAAATGATATAAAAAGGTCTAAAAATTTAGAACAAGTAAATAGTAACATATGGGTGTGACCATAAATGTGACCATAAAGAAAACTGAGCACTGTAGAATTGACGCCTTTAAATTTGGTTGTTGGCGCTGTGTTAAAACATTCTTCATAATTGTACTTTTCTTACTGGGCTAAGTGAATATTTTCTTTTCAAGTCAAAGAAAATAGCAATCACACTGAAACAGCGTAATGCACAAAAACACAGAAAAATTAGAACATGTTTAACCCATTTGTAGCGAATAGCTATTCTAGGATACCAAAATGTGGCCAACAAAATACCATTACTATTATTATTACTTTTATTTGTAATGCGCCAACATATTCCGTACCATCTGGCCATGCCAAAAACTGAAGTCATGGGTCATAATTATCATGAATCTACTGTTATTTACAGTAAACTATCCTACCAATAAATATAATTGGCTAAAGTACCTCAGAATTACAGAACAATCAGTAGACTTTTGCAAATAAAACAAATTGATGCAAACTTACCTTTATTATTTTACTTAAGCAAAATAAATTACATTTAAGATGTTTTTAAGTCACCAATAAGGAGTCCCATAAGATGTCCAAATATGCCCTTCAAACCCTCTCATTTCTCTGTACTGTGAAAATTCCATTTTGTTGCTCAACCAATCACTCATAATATGTTGGGAAGCTTATTTACACCCTGTCTATGAAAAGCTAACATGGGATTCTGACTGTAAAGGAGAACTGGAAGGAGAAGGAGAAAGCATTTTGGCATCAAATCATTGTGGGGCAGCTATAATGTGAGATTACACTTAAATACATGATTTAGTACACTGGTATCTATAATTTTTAATAAATTTAGTATTTCCATTTGGGAAAAAAAACATTACAGATTCGCTTTTCTTATACTTAATTGTATTCTTTAATTCCGTTTCCTTCTGGTTGATGTTGTGCTTATTTACATTTTAATAGCATATGCACTCATTAAAAAAGCCTTCCCAATGAGATGGGTTTTGTGATATTTGTCAGTCTTCACAGTTGTCCAGACAAATCTCTGTATGAGCACTACGTATAGCTGTGGTCGTCTTGACTAACAAGATTCCTCACAATCCTCTTGTGATCTGTGTCAAAATGACAAATGAAGTGGCTAATTGTACTGGAGAATCCAAGAGAGGTAGCAGTGTAAGCACCTTAAACACTACTAAACTACACATTTTTCATACTAATGGAGCTTTTAAGGTAGCTGCAGTGATACTGTTAATGGGATTGTCTTTTTTATTGATGATTTTGCCAATATATTCTTGTTATGATGGTAGTAATTTCACTGTATTTAAATTTGCTCTCATTGTACTAAGGAATAATAAGTAGCTATTTGTCATTAAGCCTTATTTAACATTTGGTTACAAGAGTGGTTTGTTAAATCCCTAGAGCAGTAGATTTCAACCTCTTTGGACTGCACCACTGCTAAATCATTTTTGAAATGTATGTCACTTCAAGGACCCATTGGAACAGAACCTAAAAGTCAAAGTAACATAAAGTTTAAAGCAACTTTAAAATTGTATTAGTAAAACAATCTTTGTAGCACTAGAGCACATTATGGTCAATAACATTTTAAAAAAATGAAAAATATGTTAATCACCCCTTCGTCAATTATTTGGGATCTTGAACAATTCAAATCCAGGGATCTAACCATGATTGGCTGAGAAAATGTCAGCTGGAGACAGCACATTCTCATGTTTGCTATAGGGCCTTTCTGTGGTGGAGACATTTTTTACCAAATACCTATATAGTTACAATATATGCACAGCTATAATCATCACCATTGCACTAGTTGTCTTATATTGCATCATTTCTCACCACATCCTTTTCATTCTTAAACCTTTCAATAGCTTTGCTCGTAAACAAATTAATATTGTGAGATTTTTTATTTATTTTAATTTTACAGTTAAGGGAAAACTCATAGTAAAATACATTTTCCGTTTAATGAATGTTTCATATTTTTATTATATATATATATATATATATATATATATATATATATATATATATATATATATATATAATCCATTTTCAGTATAGGTGATTGCACACATTTATCAAGAATAAAATGTATCTTATTATGAACATTGAAGTCTTGTATTATATTTCTCTCTTGAAACAAGCGAGTGCTACTTTTTGTATGTGGTGTATGGGTGCAGTGGTCGTATTTCTTTCTGGCCATATGAGGAGCTTGGGTGCATCAGCCAAATCTGTCTCTACAAAGTTGCCTAAGCCAGTGTCTGAAATCGCTGTTTCACTGATGTACACTATACAGCTAGAGTTCCTAGATCCGCCATGTTAATTTTATTTCGAGCAATGTCTATACTTTTCATGGTGTGCATAATTTTATCTACACATTTAAATGAATAATGATTTTTCATATTAGTACACTTTTGGTATTTATTGTTGTAAATGCCATGTTAACCAAAACACTACAGAAGTGTGCCAGACTACACTATTTACAGTTTAGTCCCAAAAAAAAAGCCATGGTGATGGTTCAAGTGAAAACTATTTTCAGTACTTAAAATCGTAAATGCTTGTCATGTAAACATAGACAGTATATTAAGAGACAACATTATTGTATGGCCACTAACGGCCAAGCAATCATCAAGTACTCCACTGGCTAAGTAATCTTACAATAAAAACAATAATTCACCAATCACAATTTATTTTTGTATGTGATAAAAATGGCTTTTAGTTTTTACATGTCACTTGAGGTGCATAATCTACTCTCCAACATAACTCTAAAATACTGGCTTAAAATGGACATCATTTTGTGTTTAGGCAAGTGATCATTTTAATGGAAAGTCTCATTTAATTGTAATAATCTTTACTGTAAAAAAATATGCAATTATGTCATTATATTTGGTCCTATAATCTTGGTGGTCCTTACACTTTTGCGTAAAGTGAAGGGAAGTGCTTTTTTATAATCAAAATTATATAGACACCAGAGAAATATTATTATAGAATATTATAAAATATAGGCCCCTTAAGTATTTTATTTTTGCTGTTATTTGTACAAAATCATATTGGTTAATTTATTTTTTTAAATCTTTTTGTGAAAACAGAATATTGTTTGTACAAGAATCTGCTGTTGTAAATTGATTTATAAAAATGAAACAAATATTTATTCAAATAGATTTTTATTAGATCTAGGTAGGATCATGAAGCATTTAGGGTTTTTGTTGTACATAAATCAGATTTTCACATAAACCCTTGTATTTTCGAGAAAATATATATAACAATTTTCACTGCTGTGGCTCTGAATTTTGAGTTTACAGCCAAGACATTGGAAATAGAGGAGGAAAACAATAAGTTATGACATAGCTTTCTAGGGGTTTGTAGTGATTAGCCCTGGAGTTCAATCCTCTTCCCTGGAAATTCAGTAAGTATGTGTTGTTTCAATATCTTCCAAAGACTAAGGTCAACAATGGGTCATGCCTAGTGGGAAATGAGCTCAGCACGTGTAAAAGCCAAAGATTCAGGGGGAATTTCTGCTTATAGATGAAGATCTCTATGAGCATCTTTCAATTTTACTTCCTCAGAGAACAGATGATATATAAAAATGTATACTTAATGGGACAATTGTTACCTACATCAGTCATGTCCTGTATCAATGTGGAATAAGTAGAAATCTGTGGGAAGCTATACTTCATTAAAGAATAACTGCGATCATTTTTTCACAATGAACAAAATGTTTTTAGAAAGCAAAAAAAAAGTAATAATTTTATGGAAAAAAGTTAAAGTGTGACACATATTAAAAAAATGGCTCATGTATATTATGCAGTGTTTTTATTCCAATCATTAGTTTAAAATATATTAATGTAAAAAAAGCAGTCATATGATTTTCTATGTTGATTTATTTATTGACCACATTCTAAAATTATTTCTAAAGTGTAACTTAAATGTCTAAAATGAGTGATGATAAACCTGCATATCCTTAATTAAAGCAATCTGTTTCTATATGACAACATACAAAGTCCTCTTTATCTGCTTGTTCCATCTTGTCTCTAAAAAAACGTAAAAACTATGAGACTCATTAAATTAGAAGCCCGCATCTTGTTGTATACAGGCCGTATGTCTGCTGGCCTGCTGCGGGCCCGCACTCTGCTACAATTACGGTGCTATTCAATTGAGGAAACCCACAAGTTTTGGGCCAAAAGCAAAAACAGTAAACCATGCACTCGTCCGTAGCAGTTCAGGGCGGAAATATGATCAATTAAATAAGGCCTTAATTACCCTCTTGGAAACAGCCAATAGAAAATGAGACCACCATCATTACGGCAGTATAAGATAGAGGTTACATGTCAATCAATTAGGGTTTAGAGGTCCGATATGCGATTGTACTATCAAAACCGCAAAATACAAATGAATAAAAACAAATGCCGATATTGTTCTAGTCCATGTGGGTGGCCTGATATGTATTAACTAATTGATTCGCGAGATTGATATAACCCAGGATTGAAACATATAAAAAAAGATTTTTCATTGGCGATTTACGAGCTTGCGGAATTGTAGCAATTGAATAGCGATATGCGATTTTAGCGATTGCAACTCTTGCGGACGGGAAAGATCAAAGACTTAGATGGGGCGTAAGTTCCGGTTGTAGCAATTGCAAGGATTTCAAGCCCGTAACCCATAGACAGTTTGCGGCTCTCGAAAAAGACACCAAATTGAATAGCAAATTAGCTTACAGGCTCCATTACAGGTGCTCGTAACTTACAATTGCTCCATTGAGTGAGGCTCTATGATTCTCAAAACATTTTGGCATGGTTTTGTGTTTTCTGAGCAAGTTTTTTAAGCAATAATTTGTGGTGGCCGTTGTAACATTTATCAACTACACACCACTTTATATAATCTACATATTAACTACAAACCATGGCTTCTTGTTTGAGTATTTTGATTCCTTTGATATATCTCTGTAAAATTAAAATGTAAGTTTTGGATCTCATGATCTATTACTTGCAAAAGATGCCCCTCTCCACTGTGCTATGTCCCAGTTCAACAAAAGCAAGAATATTGTACAAATGTGAAGATAGATATAGGCTAAAATCCAGAACTTATCATATTTATACAGCTACTGGGTCTATCTGGTGGCTACAGATATATGTAAATGTAATTGGCACTGCGGCCATGATACATTTGTCAGTGATATCTGTACTTCTGGATGACACATTCTTAAGTTATTTTTTGCTTGAACTATGGAATTTTTTTTCTGGCCAGCGAAATATTCTTCAGTTTGCACAGTTGCCAGCAGGGGACATTCACAGACGGCATATTCAACCCGTTATTTTAGATGGAAGAGCAGCTGAAGTATTTCTGGGGCTTAAGATATACTTAACTCTCATTCACTCCTCCATTATTAGCTCCTCTGCCTTATCGCATAAACAACTGGATGTGATTTTCAATGGTTGCCGGAAGAACTCCATCCCGTTAGCCTGGATGCATATTGATCGAGGCACCGGCAGAGGCATGAGAGGGTTTATTGACTGGAATCCCAGCGGATGTTCTATAAGGAAATAATCTTGGCTTTATGGAGTGCAAGTATGTAGCCATCATCACTCACAGTGAGGGCCTACTTGCCACCAGCCCAAAGAAGGAGACGTCATGAGATTCTTCTACCAACATCCAGCCTATGACAACAATTAGTAGCCTACCTACTGGGGGGAGTATGGAGCCATTGGCTGATCCAGATGAATTTAAGATAAAGCTAGATCACAAAGGAATCAAAGCTAAAATAGCTACAGGTAAGGAGGGAGCAGGTGTCAACATAGATTGCTGTATGAAATTGGGAAGATCAATACTGGAATTATTTTAAACAGCTGGTTGTCTCTGAGAAGTTTAGGGCTAGGTTACTGGCTGTTGCCCATGACATTCCCCTAGCTGGGCACCTATGTGCTTAATTGTGTGTCTGGCTCAGGCCTTCTACTAGTTTCTAAAGATATTACCTACTACTCTAACACCTGTGATACTTGTCAGCTCCTGGGGCCATACTTACCATGGAAGACTACGCACAACCCAGAGGTTGTAATCTTGTCTAAGATTAGTGCAGAGACCATGACCAAAGCATTATTCACAATCTTCACCAGGGTTGGGTACCCAAGTGTAATTCTATGTGATCGAGCCACCTAGTTCATGGCCAAACTGACTCACCAACTTTAGCAACCATGTGGGGTTAAACACCACTGCTCTATCCTGTACAACTCCCAAAGCAATGGTCTTTGTGAGAGGCTTAACAGCACCATCAAGGTGATACTTTGGGCTTTTGTGGACACATCGAGGGAATGGGAGAAACTTCTTCCACCACTCCGGTTCTTCTTCCATTCCTGTCTCCCCATTCAAGCTCCTGTACGTTTCTAGGTGAAGGGACCCTCTGGGGCCCTACACATTTTGTTTTAGAGAGCATATGTTGGCCAAACACAGCCACACAAAAGGTGCTACAACCTCAGGGCCAGAGCAAGGGAGTTTCTTAAAGGCCAAACTGTGCAAGTATTTGTACCCACGCCCCGAAACAAGCTCCAGGCTTTGTGGGATAGACCTCATACTATCATAAGGAAATTGAATGAGAACTCACCAGAATACTGTAAGCTGTTGATAGGAATCAGTGCCCTGGCTTTGCCAGCCTAAGCCTGCACAAGATATGATACTAGTGTCTCAAATCCAGCCTGACTCCTAGCTAACTACTCAAATTCAGTAGAATCTGTCCCTTTACTCTGTCTCTTGCCCGGTTCCCTACTCCCAGGGCCTATGCCTCAGGTCCCCACTTTTGAAGGCTTGCCACCTCCTAGTGCCACAAGCCCCTGCTTGCTCCCTGGGGGTTGCGGACTATATGCATTCTACACGTACCAGAGGATTAAAATAAGCCGCCATGCACATTCTGTAAAGATCAAGAGAAGAGACCATACTTGCCAGAGCCACCACAACTCCATAACTTTCCCCACTAAAAGTGCGTGCCTTGCTGATTGGCCCAACTCATTTCCCTGGGCATGGAGCCATTTACCACAAAACCATAAATCATTATGTTACTATAAAAGGGAATTATGAAATGGTTTAAAAGGTAAAACAATGAGTATCTTAACTGTATTTTATTGTGTTTCACAGCATCAAGATGACTTTTTCATATTGTATTTAATTTACAAGAAGTACTGTAGCTTTTTTGATACTCAAGTACAGAATTAAAATTTCAAGTGGTGTAAAGATGCCAAATGTTTCTAATTATTCTTGTATTCCTCACACATAAATCTTTGTTTAAACAGGCAAAACGCACAAGCAACAATCAGTCAGAAGCCAAATAATCTAAGCAACACATTTATTATAATTCCATAACCTACGCAGATCAAACAGCATATTTCTATAACCAAACCTAAAAGCGTTGATCTATATTTAAACCTGGGGTGTATCCGCAATCCTTAAATCATTATTTAAATTGGCCTACTTTATGCATGCCGTGGTGTACATTTGATCTAGGATATACACAGACTGATAACAGTCTTTAAGATATTGAAAGAAAAGAATTGACACTCAGCCAACTAGGTTTTCAAAGTCGACTGATTCATTCAACTGAAATGTTTCTCGCGGTGTTAAAAAGCTGCAAGAATAACAGAGAACTACAGGACTGTGAATGGACGGGAAGCCTTTAATATTTCAAGAGCACTTAAAAAAATAAAGCTTTGTCTGTCGAAAGGCTGAAGTGAAATTTAAATTAAAGGCAAAAGAAAAGTTGAAGAGTTGTAAAAATCTAAAGTTTTTTTAAAATGTAATTGGTGTTAAGTAAAATTCAATAAACTGTATTTTTTGGCAGTGGATAATGACTCTCATGTAACTTATTTTATGTATGACAGAACTGTTACAATGTGTTAATTGTGTCAATTATATCTATTATATTATATATTTAGACCTGGGATTTTTTCTAGAGCAGAAAATAAGGATTTCTGTTTGAATTTTATTTGATATAAAAAACATCTTGAATCTACAGACATACAAGTTTATGATCTAAAGATGTTATCAGTCTGTTATCCCCACTAGCTCTCTTGAAGGTCCATTTGCAATGACTTACTGTGGGAAAATCACAACCAGTTAGACATTGTTAGGATTCTATTCTATTACTTCTGCAAGAAAAGAGCAAAGTGAAGCTCACTTTCAAAACACTACCGAACTATCACATAACACATGTAAATCTAACCTGAGAAATGCCATTTGAGCACTCAAAATGTCCCTAATATCATAAACCCTAAGTAGCTGTCTTACATCTATTTTCTAAATTGCTATCCCATGTCTCCCATAACGATACACAACCTTAAAGAATTTTACTTTGAACTGTCTCAGAGTACACCAAATTATAAAACAAAACCTCTGGGTACTTTTAAGCTGTCTTAAAGGCATACAAATGCCTCATAGAAGTATTTATGGTTCAAATTCCACACTATAAAGGAGCTACTACCATCTACTGCTACCCCTATAACCCCGGCAACCACTGGGATGCCCCTATCCAAACTCTAACGATCAGGTTTGCCATGAACTCCCATGGTACTTAACATTAACCCCATTAATGCACCTACATTTAAATCCTATACCACAAGGGTCATTATGGACCCCCATGGTACAGTAAACTAAAACCATGGGGGTTCTTATGGACCTGCATGGTTCCTAAACCAAATC
Organism: Discoglossus pictus; assembly: GCA_027410445.1. NCBI lineage: Eukaryota > Metazoa > Chordata > Amphibia > Anura > Alytidae > Discoglossus > Discoglossus pictus. The sequence goes on from CM050173.1 coordinate 45,015,055, forward strand.
CCCATTTACCCTGTGTGTCATAGAGACCCCCATAGTCCCTACCACTACTCCTTAACAATAATTACAAAACAAATTACAAAAAGAAAAACAATTACAGGAAAAATGGGAGATCTTACAAGAGTAATGGAATAGAGCCCTTAATTTCCAAGAAATATGTAAACAGGGTCAAAATGAACAGTGCAGAGATGAAGATATAGAAACTAATTGAGAAACTTTTTTTACTTTATACGATATTCAACATAAATTCTAACCAGCTATTTTGCAATTTGCTACCATTATAAGGTAGAACTGTATAATATAAAATTTTAACCTGAGTGCACCATTATTTTATCATGTAAGAGCTTAATTTGATGTAGAAAAACATCTTAAATTCCTATATTTACATTATGTTTTTCCGAAGAGCTAGAATTCATAGCAGATACAACATTTTTAATATGTAGTTAAATAGACTTTTAATTACTAAACTATTATCGCCAGTGATGGACAGATAGGCTTTGAAGCTGAGACTAACAAATTATGTCTTGGCTGAGCTGTATATAATAGGTAACAAATTAATGCTCAGAGTGGCAACTACATTAAATTAACGTGGCTTCATTGTTTTAGCTGATTAGCTCTCTTTCACAACATCATTGATGGTATAGTGTAAGGTATAGAAGAATGCCCTTATCTTTAAGTATTATTTAATTACCCAGGTAATAAGAATACATGGTTAATTCCCTCATCTTATGCTAATTTATAGAGTAGAGAGTACATGTGTATTTTTAACAGAAAACAGAAAATATTGCTCCCCCTCTCATGGCAGTCAGACACTATTTTATATAGCCCACCTTGCCCATCTAAAACAGTGAGACCTTCCCCTGCCTGGGAGTGCCACAATGATCCTGGTTTCTAGTAAGAAGGCCAATGGTCTTTAGTTTCCATGTACCGCCATGCAACATCTGCCATTGTTAACCCAGGCCAGAGATGGTCATGTTAAAGAAAACTAACAGTGTTCTTGCCAGTTTCTGGCCTGTGTAGGTCATCTATATATATCTGGTAGCAGCAATTTACTTAGATCCCGGTCTTGTATAATTAGAGACATGATTAATTTTGTTAAAAATACAAACTAAAAAGTATTATCAAAAGATTTTTGTAAGTTTTAGTTTCAGATTTTGACCTTTAGCACTAGTTCTTCAGAATAGTGTGCTGTAAATATTAGGCTTCACGTCATTTAATGAACTGGGGCAAACAGATCATAATGCTTTACAGCTCACATACTATATAATGTGTCTATAAATATGGCTGTTCAATATTTCCTACTTATGACAAAGTGAATGATGAACACACCTATTTTCTTCATCACTTTTTTTAATTTGAGAAATCTTGAGATTAAAAATAAAAAATTGCATAAATTATGACCTATAAATTACTATTTTCTTAAACTAATTACTAATAACCCTTATACCGTACAGTTCATAATTAAACAGTAGACACCTTTACCTTGCTGAGCTTCCTTGTCATAAAGTTTCATGTGTACAACTCCTGAAGTTTTGTTCCTCATCACAGACTGGTTTCTTCCATCTCTTTTGTTGCATGTTCCAATTTGCCCAAGATTTTGGTCAGCCCACCATAGTTTGTTATCTGCAAAATATTTCAACAAGTATATTTTTAAGTTGACATACCAAAATCCTTCACTAATCGAGATATGAATATTCAAGGAGCCCTGTCATTCCAAAACCAAGTTCCCAGTGCTTTGAAGAGAATGAAACTGGGTATACATTATACTAACCCTTTTTATGTTAAGAAAGTACTTATTGAGACATATAAGCTTTATATTTCTCGTATATGATAATGTGAGGCACTGATATACTAATATATGGCTTAGATATTCCAGCTGGCGTCTTTAATGTCGTAACTTGTGGTATAGTATACTCATTTTCTTCAGTGGTGCCAAACATTCTACCCCTGTGTTATTATTCAGTTAGGCCTTCTAACCTTATGCCAACCAAGCACACAATGCAACACAGTAAATAATAACATAACAGAGCAAACTTAGGTGAAATAAGAATTATTTATTTTTGGAAAACAATAGTTAATATACTGTATAGTCAAATTTGAACAATCTTTAAAAAGAGCGCATCTTGTTTTTGGGCTGTCAGAATACTTATTCTTTAATATACACTGATATATTTAATGCTTGACGTTTCTTAGCAATGGTGATAAGCCCATACTGGACTACTGTCTAATACATATATAACAACAAAATATAAATCTAAAAACCTACTAAGTCACACATACATCTCTGTTGATTTATTATTATATTTATTGCTTCATTTACTTTGACATTTTTCCCTATTTAGTATATGAATAGCATAAGGTTACTTGGGTCAATTGCACTATGTTACAAGTCATAGAGAATGCATGGGGCACATTTATTATTCCATTTTATTTGGCATTTCCAATGTTTCCACATTTGATGCACCAGGCCTATTATTTAGATTTAAAAAAAAAAAATACAAAAAAAATGAAATAGGTAAATATACTTGACAACAAGTTGCCCAGTGTTAGAAACAGAAATTCTATCTACAAATGATTTCAACAAATTCGAAAGATCTTCAGCGCAATTTACCATACTTAGGAAAGTAACATCTACATTCACCAATATTTATACCCTATTCTTCTACTCTAACATTTTATTCGGAGTATTAAGCCATGATCTGTCAATAGATACAAGAAGGCTTATCTGTAAATGTCAAATGTATCATCTTGTACTATGAATCATGACAGGCAATAGTGGAAGAATGTCAAATACCTTATACATTTCTATAAATACCACAAAAGTAGGAGCTATTGTAACAAGGCCCGTACCAGTTCATAGTACTTAAAATACTGTCAACCCTCAGCGACTGAAAACTGTCTAATTATAGATTACATTAACCACTAAATAAAACATAATAACTGAGACATGACTGGTATTTATTTGCAATAAGAAAACACTGTAAAATCAAATATTTCTGCAAAAAAGGTAAAGAAGCTAAAGCATATATTTTTGAATCATTCATGCTGGAAATATGTAAAACATATAGGCTAACTGGAACCTGGTATTTAACAAAAACAACTATTATTAAACAGTGTACCACTTGTGGTGGGAAGGCCTTCCAAACAATGATATTTCTGGTACACAGTATTTAAATGCTATTATGAAGCAGTGTACCACATGAAGTGGCAAAATGTTCCTAACAATGACATTTTGGATGAAAAGTAAGCACATTTAATACATAAATACTATAGAGTATGCTATAATGCTTTTCCTTGAATTTTAGCACATTAAAAAAAAAATTGTAGATAAGGAATTTACCTATGTTTTTGACAGCTATCCTATGCAATGTTAATAAAAAAAAATATATATATATATATACTATAGGAATATTTTCCTTTGTCATACCTTTCACTCCTTTAGAGAGAATGTATCACTTCTAATCCACTAAATTCTAGTAAAGTTTACATGATCTGTCTTTAGTTGTTATCTTTAACCTAGAAACAGTTCCTTGGTGCAGCAAGTGTTTCTTGCCCAAAAAAGGTTTTATGGAACTGTTATTCTCTGAATATTGTATTTTCATGAGTGAGCTTTTCTCTGTTTCACATCTGTGGGCATGGATCTTTGCCTGTCCTGACCAATTAAATTGTGATCTCAGAACAAAATAGTTCAGTCTAATGAATTTGTTTATTGCACTAGAAATGTTTTATATTTTATGTGTGTTAAATGTTTATGATTACATCTCTAGGAGTATGATGACCTCCATTATCACATATTTTACAAATCTTGCAGATCTGTCTTGGATTATCAGAGTAATATATTCAGAAAGAACTTTAAAAAGAAAATGCAAAATTACTTTGAACCAGTTGCAGAGCTAGTAAATGGAGACCTGGTGCAAAGTAATTTGTTTCTCAGTTTTTTATATTTATATATATATATATATTGAAGATTGAAGAGTGAGGCATTTGTGGGCACATTTGCATGTCCCTGCTCAGCTTCCCAGAATGCAGTGCAATAACTGTTTATCTCGGAATTCAGACATTCAAATGTGAACACAGATGTACTATTTATTTACTGTACTACTGTACGGTGGAGGCTTCTATCACTATTTTGCCCACCATGTATTAAATGATTGTTGTGGTGAGCTACCTACTAATAAAGTCCACAACACAAGCTGGGATCCCGCTCCATGCTGATGATAGCCAGTAAGCTTGAAACAGCTGGATGTGGATAGGATTCCCAATTTGTTTATAATCCAACCTTGGCTTTGCATAAAAGCTGTGTAAAACAGCAGGCATAATCTTAAAGCAAACCATGTTTAAAATGGGCTATGGATTGAAGAGCGAGGCATTTGTGGGCACATTTGCATGTTCCTGCTCAGCTTCCCAGAATGCAGTGTAATAACTGTTTTTCTCAGAATTCTGAGTTTTAGACATTCTAATGTGAACACAAATGTACTATTTATTTATTATATACATATATATATGCAGTAGGTGCACATGCTGTCAATAAAATGGCCACAAATAAAGATATAAAATATAATAACTAAAAGAAAACTGGTCTTCTTTAAAATATAATACAATAAGTTAAAAAGTTACCTGATTAAAAGATGATTGATAGCTTTCAATTGATATAATTATCTATTTTACTTTTCAACTAAATCTACTGTGTAATATTACTCAAGGCTACTACCTTAAATAAATAGATTAAAACATGGCATTTGGGATTTCTGACTTAAAGTAAATATCCTTTTATATCAACTAAAATTCTAACTAATTATCTCCTATCATAAATCCAAAATCTCCAGGTCTAGAATATTTAATGAGGCAATTAGTAATTTGATGAAGTTTTGAATAGTACATCTAAAAAAATATCCTAGGGATGTCTTGAAAGCTCGTGCAGAGATAGAGTCATTTTCACAAAAACGATCTCCCTCCAGCATACGCATGAATATAAAAATCCAAATTATGTAGCATTTTACACCAAATATGTACTTCAAAATAAGAATGTATGGACCTTACTTTTTGATTAATATATACAAATGCAGAGATTGAGAATAAAACTTTTATCATTTCACTCAGAAAAATGATTGTCTTCACAAATATAACCCAAGTAAATCCAGCAGATTATTTAATTTGTTAACTGCTTAGCTTTTTAGGTCAAGTAAAACTTTGAAAGGGTATTTGTGTCGATTGACAAAACGTAATGGTGTCCACCACGGCTAAGTTAACGATGATATTACTAAAGGAATGATTCCACATTCAATACTTGTCAAAGAGAATGTTCCTAAACGCTATCGTTTCCATCTATTTGATCATATACTCCCAGCATACCGTACCAATAATCGATTTATACTAATTAAAGTGAGAGTTTGAAAAAAGAAATAAGGGGCCTGAGTATGTTGGTCAAATCCAAGTGTAATAATTAAATATTTTTTTGAGACAGCACAGGGTCCACTGATGCCATCAAATGAAACTCTCCAATAAGACCTACCAGCAAGTTGTGGTTCACCACATTGGGAAAAAAATCCAGCCCTCCAAAATTATTTTTAGGCCTGAAACATGACCTTTGTCAGTCAAAGAAACACTCACAAGTATGTTTTATTTGGGATTTCTGCTCACTTTTTACCTTTAACAATCAAAAAACGGGACATGGATAAATGTTTAAGAACTGTAAGCTCTATTAAATCTGAATATAAATTAGAGTATTTTACTTTCATTTAATCACCTCTATGGGTAACCCATTTCTGTAACATTTGTGGTAGTGAGTTAAAATCTGTTGAAATGTTTAATTTGGTGAATAACAGCTATGCTTTTTGCAAATAGTAGATAAGGATCTTTAGGGTTGACCAAAAAGCAAGTAAACAGTCATTGGTATAATAGATCTCCTGTTACAATTCCCTTGTAATTAGAGATTGAAAACAGGAACAAAGTTGGTCTTTTCTTTAGTGCCTATTATATTTTCTAATTTTGACCATATAGGATACATACTGGAAACTTCCCTTTCCTCTTACATGAGCATAAAATCAAATAAAAATGAAACGTGGGTGGTTCGAAATGGGGATGGGGGGTGGAGTTAAGAAACAAAGGATAGTGATTAGTAAAGGAACAGAAAAAGACAAAATAACTGTAATTGATTAAACACATAATGGTAGAAGAATGGATTGATAGACAGGTGATAGATAGCATGACAAGTGATTGGTGGATAGATAGATACATAGATAGATAGATAGATAGATAGATAGATAGATAGACAGATAGATATTCAACATTTTGTCATTTAAATTAATACCCAAATGCAAAATCCAATCACAATCTAAATAAAACTACATCACAGAGTTTTACTACTATATGAGTAAACAAAGTTTCTTTTATTGCAACAACAAAAAAGTGTATTTCAAGAAATATATCTGGTTTTGTCCCTTGGAATCGATTTTCTGACATTTCTAGAAAAATTCACTACATTGTCCCTCTATTTTTGTTACTGTAAGTGTATTCTCCTGTTTCATTAGTTTGCAGGAATGCTTTGCCAGTTGACACAGACAAATGTAAAATGCTACCTTTAGAGACAAGAAATAAAGAGAGAGATGGCAGGTTAAATGAGATCATACTGACCAAGATGGATCAGCGATGGGATATTGAAGTCATAATAGACCAATTATTCATAAAGTTGGACAAATATCTATAGTAACAAATGGTGATAAAATGAATAGGATGTTAGGATGCACAGAAAAGAGAATAAAAAACCATCAACAAATAAAATTATGTAACAATTTGTAAAACAACCTATACAAAGTACATTAGCAACAAACCATCTGCTAAGAAACTGAAATTGAATATAGTATTCAGATGTTGACTAGATATTGAGGCATTTGGGATTACATCAGACTTGTCCAGATAACAATGAATTATTTTTGAATAAATCTAATAAAAGGAGATTTGGAAAGATATCTGAAAAATATAGTGACAATGCAATGACAAATTGATATGAATATAATGTCAAAATAAATTCTCAAGATAAACAATGATTTAAAAATAAATGTATACATTAATAAATAACTCTAGTGATTTTGATCATTAATATTAATATTTAATAAAATTGGATTAACTGACTAGTTTGATATGATTTAATATGTTGGTATGTGTAAAAAGACTCCAAAGAGAGTTAAAATGTTGACATAAATTTAATCTATCATAAAAAGTATTGCTACCAATTTACAAACATTTTACGCAGCGCAATAAAGTTGGAGGAAATGATAGTTTCTGTTAGAGGTCAACCAACCAATATGGAAGGCCCTTATGAGCTCATAATAGAGAGAGATACGAGGGTCACAAGACTGAAGTGGAGCAGCAAGGGACAGATGTATGGAAGGGGGTTACTGTCTACATTAATTATGTTAAATTATAAATAATAACTCAAATATACACAACAAATACATTGTACAAATGTGTTTTGGCTTTACATGGATTGTCAGCTTTGACCATCAATCCAGTACAGGCATTTTTGTTAATTCAACAGTCTTGGTTAGCTAAAAAAATCTGCTCACTGTGATAGAAAGGGATGGAGCACCTTCAATATATTATTAAACTTCCTAATACTTCAGTGAAAGACAAGAAATGCAAATCTCTTGTCCTCACATCATCAACTAGGTCTAATATTATTACCTAAGTTACTGTGTAATTCAATCAATAGTATTCATTAAACTAAATCCATAAATAACCAAAACTAAATATTATGAACCATATACTCAATGTATTCTGTATTAAGTGTACAGAAAAATGTGCAGTAGCTAATTTAAAAGCAAATATGTGGAAGAAGCTTTCTTTCCTAATTTATATATCATACTAATTTCTCTGTTTACATTTGAATTCTCTAATCAAAATCAATAAGTGGTCTCATTATCTAAGATGGGAAAATGATGTGAACTTACATATTGACAGTAGATTTGGAGAAAAGTCTAGCTTTCCAAAGTAATTGTTGTAGAAATTACACTTTATTACGAACAAGTCTTAAAGTGACTCATAGAATGTACCAACACGATTACATAAATTATTCAAAAATCAATCAGATGGTTGCTTTAGACGATGTGAACAAGAAGGGACACATTTATTTATTTTGTTAAATTGTCCAATATTTAGGAAAATACAAGACAATGGGCCACATTCAATTCCAGGCACGTAACTCGCTCGCAGACAGCTGCGAGTGAGTTGCGGGCTCCAGTTACCTTCCGTTTGCGAGGCTATGCTTTTGCTCAAGGTCGCAAGTTGCGGTCTTGAAGCCAGCACCATAAATCATGCACTGGTTCAGAGCAGGTGAGGGTGAGAATACAATCAATTAAGCAAGCCTGTAAACTCCCATTTGAAATCAGCCAATAGGAGATGAGACTGTCCGAATTGCGGCGGTAAAACATGGAAGTTACTTGTCATTCAATTAGATTCGGGAGTCCAATATGTGATCAGACTCGCAAGACATAGAAAATAAAGAATTATGAAAATAAATGCCAATACTGTTCTAATCCATATGGGTTGCCTGATATGTATTAACTTGATACCCCAAGATCATTTTAACCCCAAAATGACACAAAATTACAGCTTACTTCCTGACAATTTGCGAGCTTGAGACTGTTGTGCAATTAATTCTAATGTCTATCATCGCTTTCCCCGTTATTTACAGTGCAGTATTGATTTTTTATTTGCATTTACAGCTCTACGGATATGTGTTTAAACCCCTTGCGGGTCCTCTCTAGCACATGTAGGATTTCCTCCTCCATTTGCAATTTACGAGTGTGGATATGTTTGCGAGCTTGGGGTAATCGAGCAATGCAATAGCGATTTGCGACTTTAGCCTTGCGAAAGTGACAGATCAAAGGCTTCTGAAGGCTGTAAGTTATGATTTAGACGGACGCAAGTTTTTCAAGACCGTAACTAGTAACCCGTTCGGAGCCCGCAAAAAGACGCCAATTGCATAGAAAAATACCTTGCAACCTCATTTACGGCAACGAATGTGGCCCAATATTTACACCACAAAGTTATTGAATAGGAATGTTTCCTAGAGAATTAAAATTTGAAAGTAAAAATACATTAGAAAGAATATTTAGTGTTGTAAAAATAGACATTACAACTAGATGAAAAAATGTGATCTCTCCTGGTGTATTATCCTAGAGAAATTAGACAAAGTGGCCTACTTGGAAACACTAACTAATACACATTAGAAAAAAGGTTATTACATTATGACAAGAAATGGGCTTCTTGGATCAATAACAAAAACGTAACGCAAAAGGCTTTATGAGTGATATCTAAATGTCGCAAGTTGACCAGAAGGCTTGTTTTATAACAGAATTACTCTGAGAAGTTGTTCCCCTGTGGGTGAGGATTCTGGCTAGTGACAAGTAAACAAGGTTCAAAATGTCTCACCATTGTGCACCTATTCCCTTTCAAATGGGATACATTTAAGTTTTTGTGCTGCTCTCATGCAGTTGTCAGAACAAAGGATTTGATTGGAGTACAATGCCAAATCCCCACTCACAAACAGCTGTATTGGGGTAAGGATTGTACTGGCAATTGTTAAAAGAGGTTGGTGAGAGTACTAAGTCTAGTCACAAACAGTCTTATTAAATTGCAGTTCGGCAAATTCTAAAGCGCTCTATATAAGCACACAGCATATTTTTTTTACAGAAGTTTTTAGTCAATGAACTTCTATCCAAAAGCAAGGTCTTCACTAACTAAAAACTTCTGTAAAAAAAATATGCTGTGTGCTTATATAGAGCGCTTTAGAATTTGCCGAACTGCAATTTAATAAGGCTGAAAGTATTTAACTGTGAGTAGACAAAACATGATTGAAATATCCTCCAGTGAAAAGAGAATATTAAGGTTAAATTTTTTCAAGTTTAGTTACCATTTATGGACCTCATAATAATAATAACAGTATTGTAGCACATATATTTCCTACTCTTGCTTCAGTTTATCTGGCCCATATTGTCATAGTAAACCAAAAGTAAGCAAAATAGACAGGTGATAGATAGTGTACATTCCATATTATACAGTACTAAGAAAAAGCCCGTCAAAAATGACGAGAATAAAATTGTAAGGCCGGCAATGCTGTTTGCCACACAATGTGAGGCTTTTTCTTCTCTGAGCACCTTCAGCGCTCATCTTGAGCCCTGTACTTAGTGCCTTAGGCACTCATCGCGTGGCTCGTAATGCTCATTGCGAGTCTCTCCCATTGTGTACTTCAACTTTGCTACTTTGCAACGATTACCTTCGGCGCGCATGATGAGCCCCACGATGAGTGCCGAACATTGCAACCCTCCCACACTCGCGATGCTCATCGGGAGTTCATTGGGAGCTTTTCCTCCCGCCAACTGTATGACCTGCTCATTGCAGGGTTTGTTAACTTGCAAGTTTAGTGCTTGGGAATGCCATGTGTCTTTTTCCACCATCTCCCTCCTGTCCCTTCCCTGTGTCTTTCTCCTCTGTGTGTCTGCTAAATCTTTGTGTGGCGCGCGCTGACTCCCGTTGGTTTTATTTTCAAAGTCCTGCGTGCCTGGCGTTGTTCGTGTAAGTGTTAATGTTTTTGCCATTGTATATTTTCTAAGTCCGGCGTCCCTGGCATTGTGTTTCTGTTTGCAGCGTTGTGTACTAGTTTTCATCCTGTTTCAGAATTTTTACGTTTTTCAGTCACCATTTTTTTCCTTGCCTATACGATTTTCGATTGACGAAAAACGCCAAATATGTATCAGATTGGCTTGCAAGCTCACTCCCGGCTTCCTGGCTCTCCCCCTCTGCTGTGTGTGAGTGTGGTCTTTAATTTTTTAAGTATTTTGTTGGTTTTTCGTGTTTTTAGAGTTACACGGGCCGTGAAAGTCCTGCGCCTATGGCGCTCATTGCAGCCTAAGTCACGCGTGCCTCAACTGCTCTCCTCACTTCAAGACGCTAGAAGTCAACAGTTCGCCTCGCTTAGCGATGGCCACAAGTGTGTGACCAAAGACGCAAACGTCCCCAACACTAACAACTATATATGTGATATTAAAATTCATGTTTAGTAATATAAGGAACAAATATTCTATACAAAAATAACTACATAATTAGTCACTAACACTATACAAAATACGTTTAAAAAAAAACATCTCTACTTTTAGGAAAATACATTTAGGAAATTATAAAATTCTAAATTATGGAATAAACTTTCAGTTTCTCATCTACTTTAAATGATTTTTTGTGTTGGGTTAAATACATTTTTTCTTTTTCAATTAAGAATAGGCAAATGTACCATAGTAATTAAGAGCAAATATAAAACTAATTACATAAAACGAAGCAATTAGCTAACACATTTCTCTGTTGGGTTGAGCCGGTCATGACCGTATTTTTCTTTAGATTAACTAATTTACCATGCTTTATACATTTTGTAATGCCTTAATTTTTTGGTGGTGATAAATAACTTTATAACAATTTAAAACTGCTTTAAGAAAAGTTGATACTTAATATAAAATGTATTTTAAACTGTAGCTTCTTTTGCTGTACAACAATGTCTAGAATATACATAATACTATCAAAAGAATGAAATGTCTGGTATCCATAAAAAAATAATTTCAAGCAAGTATTTTGCACAAAAAATGTTAGGAAAAATATTCTGTTATCCTGAAACTTAGATTGAACTTGCTATTTTATCCAGATGAATCAGCTTTATTAGCCCTTCACACTGCCTTATCAGTTGCTGATAAACATTATTACTTGCCAGGGGTTTCCAGGACTAGCACATGCTCATAGTGATTTATGTAATTGGTTATGATTTTTTATATATTTAATAATATCGTAAAATTATATTTTAAATTTAGATTTCATTACAAAATTTGGACATTCTCTGTATCATTTTAAATAAACCTTAACTTTTAGGTGGGCCAAATAGGTCCACAAAATGGGCCTATTAGTTGGCATCCACTAACCAATCCATGTTTCTATGGTATCAGATCTACAGATGCATATTTCCCCATTTTATTTTCTGCTGCAGCCTGTAAGTCTATTTGATGTAACACATTTTCACAAGATAACAATGTCAGGTAATGGGATTTTAGGTGCTGCATTGTGAGATTTTTAATGTACAATTTTGCTCTGATACAACATTGACTATATCTGTAATTCTAAATGCATCCAATTCCTTACAATAAGATTATTTACTTAGGTAAAGCTATATTCTATTTCCCATTAATACAACATTGCACACATTTATTCTCATCACTTTCTTTTTACAGACAGCTTACTTGACAGCTACATTATTAGATGCAAGAAGTATACTTTATTATTCTTACTATGTTGCCCTTTTTACAATGTGTTAACAGTTTTCTTTTATCAGCTGAAGAAAACAGAACTCAGTTGAAGTTTTACTGAATGCATTTTTTCCCTTAACCAAAGCAAACGTGACTGTCTTAACTTCAAATGAAAACTGTAGTCTTATACTTTGTAGTATGCTCTTTTGAAAAACTAGACTTGATAAAAAAATAAAAATGTAATTTATCAATATTATGTGATCTGCAAGTGGTTGGAACCCAGTAGCAGATAAGGATCCATATCAAAACAACTAATATCATATTTCCATTAGTACCAATGAAATCAGCGACAATTTACCCATCACAACCTCAAAAAAACAAAGTAGTGAGAGTTTTTTTGAATCTAACCCATTGTGTAGCCTCACTGAAGAGGTTACAGGGTATATTTATCATACTGGGTTAAAAGTTCTCATATGCACTGGTAAGTGGGAATGCATGGGGATATGCTTTGTTAAGTGGAGTTAAACACAACATATCTCCACTTCCTATGTTTACAGTAGAGCCTGTTTATTAAGTATGTATACATTTTAATTCTGTTCGATAAATGTGTATGTTGTTCAGTGATGTCTGACTCGCCGTGACCTCATGGACTGCAGCACACCATGCTCATCAACTTGGTTTTCATGGCAGAGATACTGGTGTGGGTTTCTAGCTTCTTCTCCAGTGGGCCACAGCATACAGCTCCTGGTATTCCTAGGTGGCCTTCCATCCAAGTACTGACCAGGCCCAACCCTGCATGGCTTTAGAGTGTGTGACCTCTTGGTTCCCTGACTGGAATCGAACCAAGGTCACAATGGTGAAAGCACTGAATCCTAACCACTTGACCACCAGGGAAGATGTTCAATAAATAGCCATATAGAAAACAGTGGATTTCAGGATATTTGACTCTACTTTTTCAGCCACATTTATGACAATTTTGATAAATTTACTGCTGCCTAGTATTAAAATATTCCTTATAGTAAGCAGTAACTAGATCACCTACCTCTCTTATTAATAGTCATCCTGTAATTAGTACATGTAATTAGTACATGCGTTTCAGATCACTTGTTTAGTAGATAGTTATAACTTTGAGAATTAGTCATCTTTGATACATAAGATGTTGGATCTCCTGCACATACAATTAAAACATATGAAATCAAATAATGTCCTTAATATGCTTCAACAGATCTACCGCGGCTGCCTTTAATCTGCCCCACTTATCATTTCAGAGCTGCTATAGCAACACTTTCACACTGTGCAATAATTGACAAGGACTGTCACATACTTGGCATCAATTTTTTTGGAGTCTCAGGATTATCCAATAACACTGAACGAATAAAGCTTTTAGAAAATGATCTACAGTAAAGATGGAAATATGTAGGTAAGGGAATGTCAAAAGTCCCATATTTGCCAAATTCTAGATAAACGAAAATTGTACAATATCAGCAAAGCTAAACATAATAAAATGATGCAGTTATAATACAAGCCATGGTCCACAACACTTAAATCGATATGCTTTATACAGCTTGTTGTACTGCTACATAACATATTCTCGTCAGAGGCTGCTCAAGGGTCCTTTATACAGTAGGCAAGATTATACATATTTTTAAAAAGAAAATACAAAATCTAGAAGTAACTTTTTTCTTTAAGGAGCAAGTCCACCTAAAATAAAAAGTTTATTTTATGTGAAAGAGCACACCTTGAGACGATTAACTATTGTGGCTCTTCAGTGTCCTCTGGTTCTCTTACAAAAGCTCTCAAAGAAATATTCCAAAGGCCCAGGCAATATTTCAACAATACTTTTAATAAAAAATGAAAATAAAAAATGTAGTAGCAAAAATAAATATCTACATAAACCAGCTGACTAACTTCAGGAATCACCTGTACAGCTTGTCTCCCACGAGGAGAAAACACAGCCTCCACCAATATAGTCACTACTTGTGTAGAAACCTTTCTTAGGGTTCCACTCCCTGGTTTGTACTAGATGTAGCAATACCAGTGGATGGAACACTGGCCCACTCTTCACTCCAAGTGCTTGTTCACAAGGACCCTTAGTTATGTAGTTTTAGTTTACTGCACTCCACTTCCCATAGCCTCCAGAATAAAATGTAAAATCATGGCCCTTAGCAACAATGTAGCCCCTTATATCTCTGCCCTTATATCAAAATACTCCCCCAACTGCCTTCTTCAGTCTTCTAACAACTTTTTTCTTTCCTCCTCTCTTGTCTCCTCTCTTGTCACCTCCTCTCACTCCCTGGTGTTTACCCAATATGAATGCAGCACACAATCTAAATATGCCCATGTGGAAAGGACAGCCACAATAAAAATAATCTGTGAGATGCATAAGACTATTCAGAGGATGTATTAAACAAAGTTTTTTTAAGTTGATAGAAGGGTCACAGATGGGGTTATTGGTTATTAAAGTCTATCAAATCTATGTTTATTGTATCTACTAAATGACAAACATTGCAACATCAACTAAATGAATGTTGCTCCTTTGAAGTAATGCCAGTATACATATTTGTTGTATTTATAGACACAGAGGATGTGGTAGAGACAAATATTGTATATACATTCAGGCAATATATAAATTATGCATAAGACTATCATAAGCATTTGTTAAAGTATAAACATACAACTTTAAAAACTGTCTAAAAAGCATATAGGTGGAACATCGCATTCTAAATGATAAAGAAACAATAGGTTGGCTATTGGCCATAATCTGGGGATTTCATTAAAGTCAAAGTCTTCACAAAAAAAAAAGGTCTACAAAAGGAGCTTTGTTTAGAATGGCCACAAAATGCATTACCAGTACAATGGCCTCAGCAGATATTGGATCAGCCCCTTTAAAAGTGAAGCTCCTTGCGCTGGTGCAGATGAGCACCATAGGCGTGGTCATCTGGTAGTGAGGTTGCACTCGAATTTAAGTCGAATTTGCAGAGTTTCGACACTCGAAAATCGCCTAAGCGAGAGAAAAATTGTCTGCCAAAAAAAAAACCTAAGCACACAAAACACTGCCAGGCACATACGACCTTTACCCAGGAACGTACGAGGTACAAAATACACTATTAGGAAGGACAGAAAATAACACATAGACAATCGCCGCCATTTTACAACACTAACTAAAAACTGATAACATTACCATTCTAAAATGCCGCTTTACACAACTAAACAAACGGTTTGTTCTCGCGCAGCAAGCCTATTTACACTGCACACTTGCTGACACTTTCTCCTCAGGTCACCAACAGTCCAAATGTACATTGTATGCTGCATAAAAACAACAGCGATTGTTAGCTCTTCAGCATATTGATTGCTGGACATATTAATTACAAATAGGTAAAGTATATTCATTAATTATTTAATTAATTATTTAATTATTCTAAAAAAAATATTTATATAAAGAAAATAACAGGTGAGAGGCTCGCAAGGAGCACAAAAGGCACGCATTGCGAGACACGAGATGAGCACCAAAGGCACTCAGCGCTGGGCTCACAATGAGCACCGTGAGTGCTCAGAGGAGCAAAAGCAATGAGCACCAAAGGCGGTCAGCCGAGCGAAAATACATGAGGGGAGAGGCTCGCAATGAGCGACAAAGGCGCTCATTGCGAGCCACGCATTGAGCCCTAAAGGCGCTCAGTGCAAACCTTGCAATGAACGCCAGAGGACTAAAAGCCTTACATTGTGTGGCAAACAGCATTCCCTGCCTTAAAATTTTATTGCCGTAATTTTTTGACGGGCAAGTTGCTAGTTCTATTATATACTTTACAAGCATGTGAAGTTTTTACCAAACTACCATGGTCCTTTAAAGTAAGGTTATAAATATACTTGTTTTTTTTTAAAAAATATACATGCAATAAACTTGTATCAATTAAGTCAAAAGCAAATATAAGCTTTTGTCTTTCCTTTTTAGTTTAAACCGGTAAGTTTACATCCCATTTCCTTTTTATCATATTTTCTGAACAACTTGTTTTTAAATCAAAAATTCAATGAGTGCTCTTGAAAACAAAAGTTAAAATCATTATGGCTCATTAAAATAATTTTCTGTTTGACACATTTAGTAATTAAAGTTCTGATCTCAAGCAGAACATATGATGCAAGAACATTAAAAAAAAATCCTTCAGCCTGTTCCAATTAAAAAAGGACAAATACAAGGTTTTTTGAACATCAAAAACTGTAATTATTATATTTATGAACATGTAAAAAAAATGTTGTCTTCATTTATAATTTAATTGGTTGAAATAAAACATTACTAGAAATGAAAATATGCATGTCTATACACTTTGAAAAATAATTTGCATAAGTAAAAAAAACAACAATACTTTGGGACAGGTAGTTTAAAAGTGCCCTGCTAGCATTGCATATTTTACTTTTGAGAATTGAGAAAGCAGTTTTAATGTTGGTTTTGATGGGCAATTAGTTTTCATTAATAGTGGTTTGAGCACTTAGGGAAGACAACTATGTACTGTACTTAGCACTGGGCAAAATGCCTAGATATATTTCATATATTACCGTTAACATAATGAATAGTGTAATAGCAATTAGAGGGCTGATGGTTTAGAAAATGTAGGTGCATGTATTTGAAGTTCTTTGAACTAAGTTGCACCTCTGTAAAATAGTTGTTACATATATACATATAAACAATAGAATATTATTCTTGCAGTATACTATTACCGCTCCCAAGTAAATGACCACAGAATTACATTTAAAAAATCAGATCTAGCATTGATTATGCAATTTCTCCATTATATTTGAGATGTAAAAATGTATGGATAAATTATGCACTTCAGTGCAAAGTTTAAATAAAATGTGGCTGTTTGGGATGAAGCATACACAGTTTTTTTTTTTTTGTTTGTTTTGTTTACCAGTTTAGTATTAGTGCTGCACCATCTTGCCACTATGCCACTAATTAGACAGCAGTTTTGCATAAATTGTGTTAAATGTTACATATTTTTTCAATATGTTTTTCAATACTTTGATAGATAATTGAAATCATAATTTAGGTCATCATTATATCTCGATGGGGAACCTGAGATCTGGGGATTGGTTATGGTTCTTTACGTGACTCTATTTGGCCAACAACATGTTGTGGCCCAGCAATTGTGCAAATGTCTTCCTAGCATCAGTTATCACAATCTTTCATATTATAGGAGACCAGTATGCCAGAGAAAGGGTGTCTTAACTAACAACTGTTTTAGAATGCATGATAATTGAAATAGAAATAGTTTTGATAAGGCAAAGTGATAGAAAGAATATCAGACTTTTTAAGAAAAGCAATCTCAGTCAGAGAACTAAAAACATCTTGGATTTTAAACATCTTCGATTTTTCTGTTTAAAACATTTAAGTTGCATTTTTGTTTTGTCTTGTGAGTAGTTCTTGACTAAAAAAGAGGTGTCCCAGCATCGTCTTACACTGTTGAACTGTCTTATTTGCTCATGCACAGCCACCATCTCAACTGGATCAAGTTTGATCACTACTGCCTTAGTCCACATGGCTCAAACACTCTACAATATCTACCCCGGATTGAAAGGTCTAATAGACAATGACCTGAACTCTTTTTGTAATGGCATTTCTAAATCTGTATTATCATATAACCTACATTCACTATACTCTTGTAAAGTACTACAGAAAATGTCGATTTTGCTATATATAAAAGTACTATTCATAAGAGAACCAGTTTGGGATAATCTAAGGTTACAAAAACAATCATAAGAAATGTTTCAGAGTATTAAATTCCCACCACTATGTTCAAAAGCATATTCATGTCTTTAGAGTAACATACAACAGCTATAATTTGTTTACCCAACATTCAGAAAAAGCAAGCTGAGTAGTAATATTTCAATCAATATTTCCAACAATAAAAGCAGATAATTTACCTTTGGGTCCACTTGTTAAACATTTAAACTAATCTAGTTTTTCAATATATTTGTGGACATCGTCTATTTACCACTAGCTGAATAAATATGCAAAGTGAGCAAAACAGGAAAACATCTTGCTTCTATGAAGGACAAAAGACTTTGGTTTCATGGATAAAGTAATGGTGCTGTCAGCTTTTATGTAAAAAAAAAACCCTTGGGCCTCATTCAATTGCAAGCTAGCAGATTGCGTTATATAGGCCGTAAGTCTGCAGGCTTGAAATTTGCTACAATTACAGAGCGATTCAATTGAACAAGCCCGCAACCTATGAGCCGAAAGCTGAAACCATAAACCTCGTAATCATATGTAGCATTTCAGAGCGTGAACATGATCTATTATGCAAGACCATAACTACCAATTTAGAAACTGCCAATAGAAAATGAGGCAGTTGTCATTACGTCAGTAAAACATGGAGGTTACATGTCAATCAATTAATTTTTAGGGGTCCGATATGTGATCAGAATCGCAATTCTGCAATGTACAAAATCATAAAAATTAATGAAGGAAATGTTCTAGTCCAGGTGGGTGGCCTGATATGTATTAACTCATTGATTCGCAAGATTGATATAACACGGAAATGACACATTAAAAAAGGAAAAGGGATCTTTATAGTGACATGGAACGACAACATAATAGTCAGAACAATGTGAATGTTAAGGCCTTTAAAAGGATAAACTGTATAACCTGGAGAAAGTACTAACAATTCCAAAAAAATGTAATATTTGGATAGAGCCTGTACTCATTTTCTTCAAGATTTTTAATGAATTCAACTCAAATATGGTAGAACTCTTACAATCATAATAATTCTTAAATTGTATTGCTAGAAGATACTTTTTCCTTCCTTAGATTACGAATATTATTTTAAAAAATGTGTATATTTTCTCAACATTATAAAGTAACAGCCTTATTAAATTGAGATTCGGCCAATTGAATAGGGCTCTATATAAGCACATAGCATATTTTTTTACAGAAGTTTTTTGTTAGTAAAGACCTTGCTGTTGGATAGAAGTTCACTAACTAAAAAGTTCTGTAAAAAAAATATGCTCTGTGCTCAAATAGAGCCCTATTCAATTGTCCGAATCCCAATTTAATAAGGTTGTAAGTGTTTGAAAAGATAAAAAAAGTTAAGCGTTTTTGTTATAAACTTCATTCATTTGTATTAAGCACACTAGCTTACCAGGACCTAACTCAACAATTGTTGAACATAGTTGGTATCATGTCTATAGGAAGAATCCAGACCACTAACCATTTGTGACCAGGTATGGGCTTTATTTTGTGAATGCGAGCCATGGTATAAGATGAGCAACTTGGTGTCTGACACAAATAGCTTGGATGCTGTCGACACAGGAAAAGCTGCAAGGCTCTCTATAAATTGTAGTGATGAAGGAAGGTCAATGTTTAACACCCACTGATCACTAATTGCTATGTAAGGTCTTCCAAGAGTGGGATACTGTGACATCCAGGGGCCCCAAGACTTTGAGGAACTGTCAGACTATTGGGCGGCCTGGATTAACATGGATAATTGATATTCTTTCTTCATTCTCTCTGCTGACATTGTCCTCCCAGTCTGGACACTTGAACTTTGGCAGCTATATTATTGTTTTGTGCCATGTTATGTGGGTAAGCCATGTTGTTCATGGAGGGGATACAATATGGGGTTCAGTATTGGGAATCATTGCATTTTTTCTGTGAATTTATTGATGTTAGGTGGTAACTAGTCATGGTTAGTATTGAAATGTTGCATTTTTCCCAGGGTGTTAATAAAGTGTACCAGGGTTCCTGGGAAAGAGGGGTCACAAATTATGAGATGCTTAATTGTAGGGGATCCAGTACATTGAAGGAAGAGCTGGCTGTCACCAGGGGACAGTGGGCACTTCTGTGTGCATAGGGAAGCAAGCTGGAATTAACCGTTATTGCTCTAAATAGCATAAGGGTCTTGCATCTAAAAGTACTGGGGCATTCGCTGGGTCTTGTACACCAGCAGACACAGTATCTCCACTCAGGTCTAGGTTCTTAACAAGCCAAATCGAAGTAGTAGGTCAACGCAGGTACAACTTGAATTAAGTCAAGTTGAAGAGTTCCCTAAACTGGGTCTGAGCAAGCCTAGTCTTCTTTTGTGTAGGTGGCTAAAATGTACCCAATGAATAAGTGGTTAATCAGTAATTAATGAAAATTAGATTTGCAATTTAATTGTAAGCAAGAACACAGCATATACAATTGAGTACTATTGGACTTAAGGCTATCAATGTGTTATTTGTCAGTGCTTCATAGATAATAAGCTTTTTTAAGAAAGAGCCCTCTATACCTTTTGCATGTATACTTTTACCATATATGACCAATTCACAATAAAAATCATGTGTTTGAAAATGTTTATAACAAAGCAGGAAAAAGTAATATAGCTAGTTTTTAATTAGAAACTGTAATGCCTCTGTAGAACCCTGGACACATCCATTATACATTGGTGGAAGTTGTGTGTGAGAGGAGTTGCATCCTTTGAGAGCTGTGATTGCATCTTTTGATGCAAAGTCCTCCTTCTGGAGCAGTGAGGGTAAATAAGTCAGTTTCAATTGTATCTAGTTATCAAAGGCCTTTGACTTTTGCTTGTTCCCTCCTCTACAACTCATTCCTCCACAGATGACTACAATCACACACACTCATCATCCAGCTATCAGAAAGTGATGTAAGAAACACAACATGGATTCCTGTTCTCATAAACACAGTCTTCAAAAATTCAGATTTTCCCCCCAAAATTTTTATGTGAATGGCGTACTCAGCTGCTAATATTATTAGTTTGGTACACACACCAGTTTTTTTTTGGTTCTTGCACTGCAGTGGTCCTTTTAATAACAAAACTTATGTAAAAAAAGTATGTCATTTATATGTTTGCTTCTTTTTCATGGAAGTTTTTTGCAGAACTACAAACATTCTAATAACATATAGATTATTAGAATAATAATTATTAATGGTAATACCAGCAGTATACCAAAAAGAAAATCTTTGAAAAATCCAAAATCTTGAAAACATTTAAAGACATTTATTACCTATCAGCTGTACTGCCGCATGAGAAAAATTATTCTCTCAACAGTAAATTAAATTATGATGGGCCATTAACCTTTATGTAATTACAAAATAAAGAAACATAGTCAAAGAAAAGTGAAGTAAAAGTAATTCAGAATGTCATATATTTTATATGAATTATTTATCTTACATGTCACAATTCTTCAAAACTTACAAACAGAACTTAAACCTACATTTTGGCTTCATGTGATTATATTTAATAGGCTGTATTGTTATTTTGAAAGAAAAAAGCATATGAGATATTTTAATAAATATATATAGCAGAATTTGAGGTTGTTTCTGTTCTGCTTAACTTTATTCCATTTTAACATCAACGCAAAGCTGACATGACAAAATAATTGTGCTTGTATATGACACACATAAAACGTTGTGCTGTTCCCTATTCATCTCCTGAGATTAGGGTCTTGTTTATGTCTGTTACACTTATCATACCTTATTTGTATACTGCTGATAAGTCTCACAGATCTGAAAAGGGTTGCAATGAAAATATATGATTTATGACAATGAGTTGACTCGAGAGCTGTTGGTGCCTAAGTTCATCTTTGAACCATCCCCAACTTGTAGTGAAAATCTAGCGGAGATTCAAAACTTGAAACATTTTTAATGGGGTTTTCCAAGCTTGCTTCTTGATTAATAACCTTAATAAGCACATATTTTTTCATATTTGGTCATTTTTAAGATACAATTATTTTGAACATGAGAATTCCAATGGAATCCATTAAATTGTTTCTAGCTATTAATAAATAGTGATATATTTGCTACAGATAAACTATTTTTGTATCTTTTATATACCTACACAGTGTATCTATTGGAAAGAGTAATAATGATGTACAAGTACAATTCCCACATGACCACTTAAGACACAATGTTTCAATTGATAACAATAATAAAGTATGCAATGACCAGGAGATGCCAAAAAAGTGTTTTGTCTTGTTCGTAAGGTCAACACATTTTGTAAAAACAATTCTTCTATCAAGAACCTTAATTCCACTTACTTTCTTGTAACTATAACAGTTTTGCCAAAAAAAAACAATTCTAGCCAGTGTCACTCTCTATGCACCATAATAAAAATATATCATATGATTGTATTTAATTTTAATACCCTTTCCTTATCTCTCTATATTATGCCATGCAATCTTAACAGCACCAGTCATGCCCTGCTATTACATAGCCATGCAGACAAATACATTTGCCTAGCATTTTACTCTTTTCAGAAATCTTTTTATCCACCCCTTCTCTTCACCCAATGGATAAATGCAACTCCATTCTTCTTTGCTTCTTGCTAATAAATTCACTCAACTTAACAGATAAAAAAAATTATTTTAGCGACATAGGGCACTATTGCCCAAACCGTAGATTTATACACACTTATAATTTACGCACTCTTAAGATTGCCACATATTCATTTAGCTACTTGATTACGAGTTTCCCACCCACAATTACTACAGGCCAGGCAAAGATACAAATGTGGCCTTAGAACTCCATTGCTTTTAGCACAGCCCGACTATTATAAGTGCTAATTAACTTAAGTTACACAAAATCCATATTCTATTAGACCCAAAATTAAATCTGAACCACAACTGAAAAAAGTATCAAGTTTCTGTCAAAAATATTAGGACTACTCGAAAAGGCTTTTACAATTAGAGCTGTAGTAGCAATTAAACACACAATACTGTACTTTTAAAGCATGGTAAGGCATGGAAACACATAAAAATGAATTGCAGAACAGTCTCAAACACACATTCGTGCAATTAAAAAATATAATTTGTAACTGTTATTTCTGAGTAATATCGAAAAAAAAAAAAAAAACATAAAAAAAACTTACACATAGCATGGTCGTCAGCCACGACATCTGCTAGTGAGGTTGCACGCAAATTAAAGGAGTTTCGAAACTTGAAAATCAGCTAAGCGAAGAAAACACTGCCAGGCACGTAGGACTTTGCCATGGACGTACGAGGTACAAAAATACACACTTAGGAAGCACGGAAAATGCTCACGAGCCGCTTATCACATAGAATATCACCGCCAATAGGATTAGGACTTATTATTTTGCATTGATGACAGTTATTGATTAATTAATTAACATATATTATTTTATAAATTAATTATTAATCAATAATTAAAAAAAAAACATTAGAAATACATATATGCTTTGACATTTATGTTTTAATGAATGACAATTACACCTCATAACTTCATTTATTGATTAATTAATTTAATCAAAACATGAAAAATCCTTTTAAGCCCAATCTATAGTTTGTTCATAGCTCTTTGTGTTTGCCCTTCTTTAGGAACACATGATTACCTGTTTATGTTTTGCATTGATGACAGTTTTAGATTATTTCATTAATTTCATTCATTTATTACTTCATAATTCATTATAAAAAAACATACATTTTTAACATTAAATATTGATCTATGCTTAGCTACTTAGCTTTTAATGTATGCAAATTAAAAATGATGCATTAATGGATTCTTTAATTCATTTAATGAAAGCATTACAAATGCATTTCAAGTAATTTTAATGATTCATTACTGCTACTTAGGTTTTGCATTGATGACAGGTCAAACAAATATGTACAATAAAATAATATATATATATCTTACACCTACATTTACAATTACAGATTACAATGGCAGACAACGCAGAAGACAAGAATGAATTAAAAGAAGAGAGGCAAGGGAACAGAAGCAGATATGGAGAGATGCACAGTCCCCTGAGACTTTGCAACGCTTAAGTGAAGAAGACCGACAGAGACTTCTAATTAAAAGAAAAATTACTAAGGCCCTCATTCAATTGCAATTTTGCCAATTGAATAGGGGTCTAAATAAGCACATCACATATATTTTTTAAAGAAGTTTTTAGTTATTAAGCATCTATCCAAAAGCAAGGTTTTCACTAACTAAAAACTTCTTGAAAAAATATATATTATGTGCTTATTTAGAGCCGTATTCAATTGGCAAAATCGCAATTGAATGAGGGGCTATGAAAGCACAATCGTTTGTGCTGGAGCTTCAAAGAAAATAAAAAGTAAACAAAACAATGTCTGTAAAACATTGCCTAATGACCCAATATTGTCTCATGACACCAATGTAGATATAGAAAGTTGTAGTGATATCTATGTTGAGGAAGCTTTATTTATATCACTATTGTTGATTAATGAATGTGGTAGTTTTGTGGGGCCTATCATTTTCTGAAGGAAAGACCAACTGATGGAGAGTTTATCAGTTGCTGTCAGAAAGGAAAGATAAGACTTCCAGAAAGACACACATTTCCATAATAATAATAATAATAATAATAATAATAAGTATAATGAGTGATCCAAATTTTTCAAATTATACAAATTTAAAAAAAAAACATTAGGTCTTATAACAGAGCAATTTCATTTGATTCAATGGGTGCAACATTAGCAGAAAATATTCCAAGACATGGTACTTACTATTTTAAAGTACAAGGACACATTTACCACCGGACTTCACATTTACACCCAGAAGCAGGAGTGCAAAGGAAATTTGCACAGTGATATGTCCTTGATACAATGGAAGCTGTTGAACAACGAATGATGCTTACTGAAAATAAACTCAGAACAGCTCAATAACATTATGGCCAACAACCCATATAGCCAAGAAAAAAATCAGCAGAGGTTGAAAAAGAACAACAGGCACGTGTGCAAATAAATCAATTGCCAATGCCAAGAGTAAATATGGTTCTCAAAAGAGATTGTCATACTGATCAATGACAATATAATTTACCAAATGAGGTTGCCATGGTCTTTAAAAAGGATGATGGTGAACCACTATTTGAGCGGGATGTTAGAATATATCCACGAAAGGAAGAGCAACCTTTTATAAACATAAATATTTTAAGTAGTAATTTGGATCCAATGACATATCCAATTTTCTTCCCAAATGGGGAGCCAAAATGGCAACCAAAATTACAATTGCAAAGTTATCCCAATAGTAAAGTTTGTGCTAGAAACAATATTTCTATGCTGGAATATAAAGTCTCACAAACTGCTATTCGGGATCATTTTAATCCTATTTTATGTGGGGGGAAACTCACACAACAATTGATTATTGATTCCTATCTACAAGTCAAAAGAAATAATCTACATTTTGTCAAATTTCAACAAAACAAGCTTTGAGTAGATGGATTGATGGATTATGTCGCTGAACTGGCTGCAAACAGAGACATTCTTGCTGGAAGAGCAATAATTTTGCCATCCTCTTTCCAAGGATCCCCTCGCAATATGCAAGAAAGATACAATGATGCCATAGCTATTGTCAGTAAATTTGGTAAACCAGATTTAATAATTACATTCACATGTAACCCGCAATGGCCAGAGATCAAAGAAAATTTCAAAGCTGGACAAAATACTTCTGACCAACCAGATTTGGTGGCTAGAGTTTCAAAATAAAACTAAATTCATTAAGTCATGATAAAACTAAAGCACACCTCTTTGGGAAATGTGTGGCTTTTGTTTATACCATTGAATTTCAAAAAAGAGGCCTGCCACATGTTCATATACTTTTAATCTTGCAAGAAAAAGATACATTGAACACGGCAGACAGAGTCGATTCAGTAATTACTGCTGAACTGCCACATCCAGAAAAACATTCAAAACTTTATGAGATTGTAACTCATAGAATGTTCCATGGTCCATGTGGAGATATCAATCCAAATTCACCATGTATGGAAAATAAAAAATGCTCAAAAGAGTTCACAAAACAATATCAGATGCAGACTTATGCTAATTGTGATGGATACCCTTTGTATAAAAGAAGAGAAGGACAAACAGCTAGTATCTGTAACCAAAAGGTCGATAATAGATTTGTGGTACCATACAATCCACATTTGCCGATGAAGTACAATGCACACATAAATGTGGAAGCTTGCACTTCTACCAAATCCATCAAATATGTGTATAAATATATATACAAAGGATATGATGCAGCAACTGTTTTTATACATTGAGATTCCACAGCACTATGTATTCATAAATGGCCAATGGCGACAACGAAAAAAAGATAATCATAAAATTATTCCACAAATGTATACCATTAGTCCAAGAGATAATGAATGTTTCCGTTTAAGTTTCCGTCTTTTACGTGTTCCCGGTGCACAAAGTTATGAACATTTACGCACAGTGTATGACATAGTGTATGATACTTTCCAATTAGCTGCAAGACATCAAAACTTCCTGACAGATGATATAGAATGGGAGAGATGTCTAGAAGAAGCAGCACTATGTCAAATGCCAAAGCAAATGAGAGAACAATTTGCTTTTATTTGCATCTTTTGCAATGTACCTGATGCATTAGCTTTGTGGGAAACATTTACATTACATATATGTGAAGACTTCTTGAAACTTTACAATGAGACCATTGCGCTAATAAAAGCATTAATGGAAATTCAGGAAATCTTTCTTTGTCATGGATTAAATTGTGCTAATTTTAATCTGCCTGATCCAGGAATTATACATGAAATTAACCTTGATGAGTATGACACTGATATTGAATACCAAAAAACACAAGAACAAATTGCAACTTTAAATGCATTACAATTGTAAGCATTTAACACCATTACAAATGCAATAGACGATGACATGCTCAAACAAAGCGTTATTTTTATCTAGATGGCTCTGGTGGATCAGGAAAAATGTATCTATGTAATTTATTGATGAGTTGCATTCGAGCACAGGGTCAAAAAGCACTGCCATTTGCAACAACTGGAATTTCCGCACTTTTGTTAGAAGGTGGTAGAACTGTGCATAGTGGATTTAAACTGCCAGTTCCCATTCTAAAAAACATCCGTGTCGGACATTGCTCTTCCAGCAAGAATGTCTCTGTTTGCAGCCGAATTTCACAAAAGTAAATTAATTATAATAGATGAGGCAACAATGTCATGTCATGCCCTGCAATGTATTGATCGATTATTAAAATAAGTTATGGTAATGATTTGCCATTTGGTGGAAACTGATGTTGTTAGGAGGAGATTTTAGGCAAACATTACAAGTAAACTGTTGAAAAGATTAACACATCTTAAATTAGAAATAAATATGAGATCTGAAGGCCAAAATCAATTCAATGATTGGCTTATTCAGATTGGAGAAGGAAAACATCAAAAAAATACCGTATTTTTCGCCCTATAAGACGCACCGGCAGATAAGACGCACCTAGTTTTTAGAGGAGGAAAACAAGAAAAAAAAAAATCTGAATCAAACACAAATACACTCAAACACAAATACACTTTACACACAGATACACACCTACATTACACACAAATATATATATATATATATATATATATATATATAGATACACATACATACATATACATACACACATAAATATACATACACATACATACATATATACACACACATACACACACATACACACACATACATACACACACACATACATACACACACACATACATACACACACACACACATACACATACATATCCATATACTGCAGCATTTGGGAGCCATTGACCCTCCCTGACCCTCCTGATCCTCCTTGACCCTCCTGATCCTCCCTGACTGTCCTGATCCTCCCTGACCCCCCTGATCCTCACCTTTATAGATACACATACATACATATACATACACACATAAATATACATACACATACATACATATATACACACACATACACACACATACACACACACACACATACACATACATATCCATATACTGCAGCATTTGGGAGCCCTTGACCCTCCCTGACCCTCCTGATCCTCCCTGACCCCCCTGATCCCCCCTGACCCCCCTGATCCCCCTGATCCTCACCTTCCTTCTGATCTCTGCCATCTTGATCTCACCCCAGCGCTTCCTACCAGCACTCCACGTGTACTGCAGCGTTGCGTGTGTGACGTCACTAGGACGCACCGGCCGACGCGATGCTGGTAGGAAGCGCTGGGGTGAAATCAAGAGGACAGAGGCAGTTTGAAAAGGTATATTCGCCGTATAAGACGCACCAACTTTCCTCCCCCAGTTTTGGGGAAGAAAAAGTGCGTCTTATACGGCGAAAAATACGGTAACTAATTTACCTGATGATACTGTTCAAATTCCATCAGAAATAATTTGCAAAGAATCACTAATATCAACAATCTTTCTCACTAAGATCAATAACGAGGATTAGTCAGACATTGCAAGCAAAGTCAAATTAACATAGAAAAATATAGATGCCTTGAATCTAAATAACAACATTTTAAAATTAATCAATGAACCCACAAAATATTATTATAGTGCAGATTCGGTTCTGGCAGATGACAAAGACAGTGAATCTAACTTTACAGTGGAATTTATTAATTCTTTAACTCCCTCTGGAATGCCACCACATATTTTGCAACTTAAAAAAGGGACAATTGTCATGCTACTGATAAATATGAATCCCAAAAAAGGACTTTGTAATGGGACCAGATTAATTGTGAAGGATTTAAAAGATAATTTTATACATGCAGAAATGATGAATGGTACCCATAAAGGTGAACCAGTTCTTGTACCAAGAATTGATTTGGCTCCAAGTGAGAGTGGTTTGTCTTTTGTCCTTCAAAGGAGACAATTTCCTATTATGATGGCATTTGCCATGGCCATTAATAAATCCCAAGGACAAACTTTTAAGTCTATGGGTATTTTTTACAGGGACCTGTACTTGCACATGGCCAACTCTATGTTGCATTTTCAAGATGCAACAATCCAGAAGAAATTAAAGTTCATATTGAAGAAAACCTAAGTCAGGGTGATTTATTAGAGGATGGATGCATTTTTACCAAAAACCTTGTGTAGTAGTATGAGGTTCTGTAAACATAGAACAGTGGTTTTATTTCGAGAACGAAAGTTTATGTCACTCTGGCTCTTTTTAGAGGACCACTATTTCACTAAGAAACTATATAAAATGGCAAAAAAAAACATAGAGAACAGTGGTTTTACTTCTAGGACAAAGTTTTATGTCACTGGGACTCTTTTTGGTGGACCACTATTTCACATAGGAAACTCTATGTGCCATTTTCACAAACCACAAGATTAACAACAAAAACTTCAAAACAAAAACAACAAGCATAGACAGTGGTTATATCCCATAGACAAAATTACAAGTCTGCAGGGCTCTTTTTAAGGGAACCACTTGGACATCGGAAAAAAAAATGCAATGTCTTCCTATATAACAACATTAAAAAAGGAACAATTCTCTTATTTAAAAGAAAAAAATCACAAAATATACCAAAACAAATATAGAAAACAGTGGTTTTATTTCGAAAACAAAATGTCATGTCACTCTGACTCTTTTAGAATTTAAAATTGCAAAAAACATAGAGAACAGTGGTTATATCCACCAAACTTTTATGTCTGGTGGTCTCTTTTTAGAGGACCACTATTTCACATAGGAAACTCTATGTGCCATTTTCAGGAACTACAAAAATAACAACAACAAAAAAGGCAAAAAAAAAAAGTAACATATTGGAATGTGCTAGAAGTTACCATTTTATATGATTGACCCCACAAAACAATGTGGCATTTTCTTACAATTCAAGGTTAAATGTGACTATTTTAAGTTACTGTTTCAACGTTAACATTGTATTTTAAAAGGTGTGCAAAAGTTGTTTCATTGTATGTAATTAAGGATTTATGTTAGTAGGAGAATAACCATTTGCTAATAAATTGAAATGTATAATTACATACAGAGTATTGATTCATAGAGTAATACGATCGCCAGTTAATGGGGTCAGGAAGGAATTCATTTTAATTGTTTTTTTTTACTGTTTAACTTCCTCAGGATTCAATACCTATGTGGTTTACCAGTACTTTAAATAAAAGTTGAATGTTACAAAGCATTATGTAATGGTTGCAAATATTTATTCAGAGAAAGCTGACCTATTCTTATGTTACTCATGCATACCTATGAATTAAAAATGTTAGTATTGTTAAAAAAAAATGGTTCAACCTAGTTTTAAATGCAAACCGCTAGAATAAATATATATATATATATATATATATATATATATATATATATATATATATCACATATATATAGTTGTGATTTTCCAAAAAAAGTCGTACCAGATCCGAAAACAAGGATGCAACTCGCGCGACCCGAAAAACATTACAAACACAATAAAGACACACAACAAACACATAAAAAGCTTACCCAGAGCAAGGGGGAACACCCAGGACCTCTGCAAGTGAAGTTACACCTTGATTTAAGTCAAAATTACAAAGTTTACACAACTGAAAATCACCTAAGCGAGAGAAAAAATGGCCACCGAACAAAATGAAAACGAGGCTAAAGCACCCTAAACACGCAAAATACCATTACAAAAAGTCGGACGACATCCGCAAACAAGGACGCAAAATTAGCCACAGCCGCGTACCACACATTAGGCACAATTTTAGAACACTAACTTACACAATCCAGAAGTACACAGCAACCCTAAAGGATTTGGCTCACGCACGCACACAATTACACTACATACTGCACACATTCATGACGCTTACATGACGCACTGATGCTGCAGCAACATGAAAACAGATTGCCAGCTCTTCAACACAATTACTTCACAATAGGTAAAGCATATTGATTTCTTATTTTAATAATTATTCATTGGCATAGAAAAAAAAAAAACAAAATGCTGCTCATAGCACACAAACAACCAAGACCCTCGCAATGAGCACCAACAAAATTAATGTCGCACACAAACAACATTACCTGCCTTACGATCTTATTGCCATCATTTTTTGACGGGCAAGTCGCTAGTATATATATATATATATATATATATATATATATATATATATATATATATATATATATATATATATATATATACAGTATATATATATATATATATATATATATATACACATATATATATATATATATATATATATATATATATATCTCAAACACAAGTACAAAAAAATATAAAAAAAATTGTTAAAAAATCGGCAATAGGCAATAATCTTATTTGTGGTCAGGTAATAAAACATTGGTGGAGGTGTTAATAAAGTACACCATTTACAATTATCAGACTAGCCTCACTGAGCAGTCCAAATGATTATGGCACAGGTATTCCATTATTATGTTTAAGTGTGACTTTACATACTGCTCGCAAAGCAAAAGTGGTTCACCTTTAATATTGGCATTGATATGTTTCAGCAATATATTGCCTTATAGAAAAATAACAGTGTTTCCCACTGACTGCAATCTAAACATGAATTTTCTTCATTGTTTGTTTTTTATGAAAAACTGTACAAGGCTGAGGTTATTCACATCACACAGTTTGCCACTTGATATCCATTCAATGTATTTTGCTTTCCAGTCTTTGAGTCACGAGTAGATATATTTGTACTTATAGTACATATTTGTGTTAACAATCATCTCTATGTAGGAACAAAGTGGTTTGCATTTATAGACTTCCTATTGAGAAATATGTTGATGGATATAAACACTTACCCAGCTCAGAGTTTGCTATATGTATTTTTTTCTTAGATTCACATAGTTTTATGTTCACAAGAAATATTTTACTGAGCTGATTTCGAGGGAGTTACTTTTTGGTTTAAAACTGCCATATTTATTAGTCACCAGGTACTCAGCAGAGCGCTGGGTGATTTATATACCTTAAAAGTGACCCATAGTCAAGTTATCTCATGAAAATAAATTGTACTAGACATTTATATAAAATATAATTCCTTGATATATTCAATATTGTTTGTGCAATCTGATTATGCAAATGAACAGCCAATTAGCTGTCTTGATATGGCAATTAATAATAAAATCTGCTTGTTTGTTTCTGTGGTTACAAAAAACACACCCCAAGGTTATTATGCAGTTAGATCTCCTCCTCCACACTTAGCAGAGACCCTGTAAGTCAACAGTATAAACACATGATTTAAGCAGTACAAAGGCTGATTTTTGTTTTGTGATGTAATATCCATTAATCTAACTCTGCTATCCTATATCAAAGTAATGTCTTTGCAAACATAAAAAATAAATAAACAGTACATTTGTGTTCACATTTGCACATCTACAATTATGTTTAAAAACACATTTTCTGCTCAGAATCTCAAGGAATAAAGAGTTTGCACAGCATCCTGGGAACTGCGTGGGGCATATACAAATGAGTTCATAATGCATTTTCACTTTTTAATCCAATAACACTTTATACATGACTCCTTTCAGCATATGCCTGCCGTTATAACACAGCTTTCATGCATAGCACAGGAGGAATTTTCAAAAGTTAGGTCACTGTTCCAATCTTAATGGATCTCATCAGTGTGGGACTGGTACCTAACTCATGTTATTGATTTTGAGGGAAGGCTATTAACCAAAATATCAATTTAATTTATGGTGGGAAAAAGAGTCATCTTTCTTAACTCTCAAAAATAGGATTGGCTTCTACACAAAGCAGCTTGGCATTCATACTCTTAATATAATGTATAACTCTACAGAAGTGGATTGGCTGGACAAAAAAGTTACACAGAGTCTGACTGGCTGGACAAATTTAAATATTTTTATAAACAATTTGTCAAACTTAGTGTTGATGATGGGTAGCATAAAAGTGATTTATATTTCTTAATTTTTCATTCAAGATTCTTGCCCCTTCCCTGACAGGTCATTAAGAGTAGAAGGGTGTAAGGTACACCACTGATACTCTGTTAAACTGGGAATGTAGTGTCTGACCTACTACTAATGAGAACCAAACTCTAAAGGCTTTATTTTCAATGCATCCAGTGAGAAACTCAACTGAGATCTGACCTTCATCACTCACCTTCACCTTAGATACATTGATATCACCCAGGCAGTTGGCTCTCTGAATAAATCTGGACAACTGCAATTTGTGATGACTCGGGAACAATTTTTCTTCATGGTAGTGGATTATAATAGAAAAAACTACTGGTACAATATTTACCACTGTATTTTGTCTTTGTGCATTAGATGCAATACCTGCACCACCTTCAAGATGTAACAGAATTACGCTTTGAGACCATCAGTAGATACCAGGGTTTTGATTAGCCTGTCATTTCCAGTGATACAATTTAGATTTAATAACATAGCTTTTGTCATTAAATCATTATCCTAAAATGGGTAAATTTTCCACAAACACACAGATTTATTTTATTTGTGGTTAGCAGCCTTTTAAAAAAAAAATGGTATAAGTAGATGGCCACAGACTGATGGGACTCAAAAGATTGAAATAGTACTGGCAAGTTATATCTGTCCTGTGCTATGCTCAAAACTGTGCTATATCAGCAGACACATCTCATAAAGAAGCCCTGTTTAAAATAGCTATTGCAACAGTGTAACATTTGAGTTCATTTGCATGTCACCCCCAGTTTTCTAAAATTGATCTATGTCTCTACAGTGGGGGGGGGGGGGGAGTATTTGATCCCCTGCTGATTTTGCATGTTTGTCCTCTGACAAAGATATGTTCAGTCTATAATTTTAATTGTAGGTGTATTTTAACAGTGAAGGACAGAATAACAATAACAAAACAAAAAAACTCATGTCAAAAAAGTTATACATTGATTTGCAGGTCAATGAGGGAAATAAGTATTTGACCCCTTTGACTTAGTACTTGGTGGCAAAACTTGTGTTGGCAATCACGGAGGTCAGACGTTTCTTGTAGTTTGCCACCAGGTTTGCACATATCTCAGGAGGGATTTTGTCCCACTCCTCTTTGTAGATCCTCTCCAAGGGCCTCATTCTATTAGCGGCCGCAGCCGTTGCGGGGCCGCAAGGACCGGCCGCAAGCTATTCTGCTATTCTATTCCCTTATGGCCGGGGATTCCGGCAGGCTTGCGGCCGGTGCCTTGCTATCTCTTGCGGCCGCTCGCGCCGGAGGAAAGCCTTTGATCTAAAACGGCCGCAAGAGATTTGCAATTCAATTGCTCCGGGAAACCTCTCTGCAAGGCTAAAAACGAGCCGCAGCTTACTTGCAGGAAAGAGGTCTCGCTGGCACCAATTAAGCACATAAAATAGCTCAAATAAAGCCATCCTGCACTTTGAGAAGACTATAAAGGGATTTTAGGTGTTAGAAAAAATAGCACATAATTATCCTGTACTCAAATCCGTAAAATATTTTATTTTTAATATCCGTAAAATATCCATGTAAAAAGGCCAGAGTGCTTGGAGCACCTCAGACACACCCACGCCGCAGCCGGAAAATAAACAGTTAATTTGAACTCGGGTTTGGGCAGATGTGCAAGCTTGAGAGTGGGTTCCTTTTATTCCTCATGTCCCCCAATATGATCCCTAGCATTTACAGAGCTGTACAGTGCAGGCTTGAATTTATTTTTCAGTTTTTATATTTCACAGCTTACGGCCGGTTCAAAGATATGCGGCCGGCCGTAAAAGGAGATCCTTGCGGGGCCGTATAATAGAATCGCGAGTTAACTGAACCCCCGCAAGGAATCGCAGCCTTACGGCCGATTTACGGCCGATAATAGAATGAGGCCCCAAGTCATTAAGGTTTTGAGGCTGATTTTTAGCAACTGGAACCTTCAGCGCCTTCCATGGATTTTCTGTGAGATTAAAGTCTGGAGACTCCAGGACCTTAATGTGCTTCTTCTTGAGACACTCCTTTGTTGCCTTGGCTGTGTCTTTTGGGTCATTGTCATGCTGGAATACCCATCCATGACCCATTTTCAATGCCCTGGCTGAGGGAAGGAGGTTCTCACCCAAGATTTTGATGGTACATGGCCCCGTCCATCGTCTCCTTGATGCGGTGCAGTTGTCCTGTCGCCTTAGCAGAAAAACACACCCAAAGAATAATGTTTCCACCTCAATGTTTGACGGTGGGATGGTGTTCTTGGGCTTGAGACAGCATTCCTCCTCCTCCAAACACAGCGATTTAAGTTGATGTCAAAGAGCTTGATTTTGGTCTCATCTGGCCACAACACTTTCCCCCAGTTCTCCTCTGAATCATTCAGATGTTCATTGGCATACTTTTGTACATGTGCTATCTTGGGCAGATGCTGCAGGATTTCAGTCCTTCAAGTGTAGCGTGTTACAAATTGTTTTCTTGGTGACTATGGTCAGAGCTACCCTGAGATCATTAACAAGATCCTCTCATGTAGTTCTGGGCTGATCATTGAAACTCTACGAGGTGACATCTTGCATGGAGCATCAGATCGAGGGAGACTGGCAGTTATTTTGTGTTTCTTCCATTTGCGAATAATTGCACCATCTGTTGTCACCTTCTCACCAAGCTGCTTGGAAATGCTCTTGTAGCCCATTCCAGTCTTGTGTAGGTCTTCAGTCTTGTCCCTAACATCCTTGGACAGCTCTTTGGTCTTGGCCATGGTGGAGAGTTTGGAATCTGATTGATTCATTGCTTTTGTGGACAGATGTCTTTTATGCAGGTAACGTGCTGAGATTTGAAGCACTCCCTTTAAGAGAGTGCTCCTAATCTCATCTAATTACTTGTATAAATGACACCTGTGAGCCAGACATCTTGCTGATTTATAGGGGATCAAATACTTATTTCCCTCACTGACTTGCAAATTAATTAATAACTTTTTTGACATGTATTTTTTTTTTTTCTGTCTCTTACTGTTAAAATACGCCTACCATTAAAATTATAGACTGATCATTTCCTTGTCAGTGGACAAATGTTGAAAAATCAGCAGGGGATCAAATACTTTTCCCTCCCACTGTATGTATATATTATTTTTATTAACTTTTATTTGTAACGCACCAACATATTTCGTATTGCTGTGCCATGGGAGAGAACAGAACTGAAGAAAATGGAGGGCTCTATTTTGAGCTGAGAATCTTTGTAGAAAGTGCTTTTTCCCAAAGCACCCTACAAAATTGGAAACTCGCTACTTACAATCTAAAGGGAGGGAAGAGGCAGAATCCCGGGGAAGAAAAGATAAAGAATAGCAAGGGTCAGGAAAGAGGTGAAAGTTTGCTTAGGTGGGAAGGCGTGAAAACTTGAACAAGTTTTTATTTACTGGTAGAGGGAAGGGGTCTCGTAGACAGTCATTTGGGGTGACTGGCTTTAGTATGTAATATGTATCTGCCCCTAGACATAGCAGAGGGCAAAATTCAAATACATAGAGTATGGACAGAGTTAGCAGCCCTGGGGGCTGAGCATGTCAGATGATAGGTGGGACACATATAATAAATAGTACATTTGTGTTAATATTTGAATGTCTAAAATAAGTTAAAACACCTATTTCCAGCTTAGAATTCCTCTCTTGTAATTCAATACCATTTAAAACATGGCTTCCTTTAAACATATGCCTGCTTTATATACACACTATCTCAAAAAGTGAGTACACCCCTCACATGTTTTTAAATATTTTATTATATCTTTTCATGTGACAACACTGAAGAAATGACACTCTGCTACAATGTAAAGTAGTCAGTGTACAGTCTGTATAACAGTATAAATTTGCTGTCCCCTCAAAATAACTCAAGACACAGCCGTTAATGTCTAAAGCGTTGGCAACAAAAGTGAGTACACCCCTAAGTGGAAATGTCCAAATTGGGCCCAATTAGTCACTTTCCCTCCCCGGTGTCATGTGACTCATTAGTGTTACATGGTCTCAGGTGTGAATGGGGAGTAGGTGTGTTAAATTGTGTTATCACTTTCACACTCTCTCATACTGGTCACTGGAAGTTCAACATGGCACCTCATGGCAAAGAACTCTCTGAGGATCTGAAAAAAAGAATTGTTGCTTGACATAAAGATGGCCTAGTCTATAAGAAGATTACCAAGACCCTGAAACTGAGCTGCAGCACAGTGGGCAAGACCATACAGCGCGTTTCACAGAACAGGTTCCACTCAGAACAGGCCTTGCCATTGTCGACCAAAGAAGTTGAGTGCACGTGCTCAGCATCATATCCAGAGGTTGTCTTTGGGAAATAGATGTATGAGTGCTGCCAGCATTGCTGCAAAGGTTGAGGGGGTGGGGGGTCAGCCTGTCAGTTCACAGACCATGCACCGCACACTGCATCAAATTGGTCATCCCAGAAGGAATCCTCTTCTAAAAATGATGCACAAGCTGCAAACAGTTTGCTGAAGACATGCAGATTAAGGACATGGATTACTGGAACCATGTCCTGTGGTCTGATGAGACCATGATAAACGTATTTGTTTAAGATCGTGTCAAGCGTGTGTGGAGGCAAACAGCTGAGGAGTACAAGTATGTCTGGCCTACAGTCAAGCATGGTGGTGAGAGTGTCATGGGCTGGGCCTACATGAGTGCTGCCAGCACTAGGGAGCTACAGTTCATCGAGGGAACCATGAATGCCAACATGTACTGTGGCATACTAAAGCAGAGCATGATCCCTTCCTTTCGGAGACTGGGCTGCTTGGCAGTATTCCAACATGATAAAGACCCCAAACACATCTCCAAGATGACCACTGCCTTGCTAAAGAAGCTGAAGGTAAAGGTGATGGACTGGCCAAGACCTGATTCCTATTAAGCATTTGTGGGGCATCCTCAAATGGAAGGTGGGGGAGTGCGAGGTCTCTAACATCCACCATCTCCAGGATGTCATCATGGAGGAGTGGAAGAAGACTCCAGTGGCAACCTGTGAAGCTCTGGTGAACTCCATGCCCATGTGGGTTAAGGCAGTGTCAGAAAATAATGGTGGCCATACAAAATATTGACACTTTGGGCCCAATTTAGACATTTCCACTTAGGGGTGTATTCATTTTTGTTGCCAACGGTTTAGACATTAATGGCTGTGTGCTGAGATATTTTGAGGGGACAACAAATTTACACTGTTATAAAGGCCGTACACTTACTACTTTACCTTGTAGCAGAGTGTACTCACTTTTGTGAGATACTGTATATATATATATATATATATATATATATATATACATATAAATAGAGAGAGAGAGAGAGAGAGAAAGAGAGAGAGAGTAATAGACATATACACTGTAGGTAGACTCTATAGACTTTCATAATTCAGTTGCTTCGATGCTCTGACACACCCTAACTAGAGTTAGTTAGAGGGAGGTCTTAATATTGTTGCAAATGCAATCTGGGGAAGCATTACATTTTTATTTGTTAACCTTTGCAAACCTAGTTGTTTTTGTCAAGTAAGCATTTGAATTGTGTAAGCTTTACTATTTTAAACAATGCTCATAATGTAAATAATGCAATATTATTTAAATTAAAAGTTGTTATATTCAACTGGCCAAATCAAATACTTCAGAGCAAATCCAGAATTCTTTAAATCACTTATACAAAATGCTTTGAAGTGGTTACTTTAGAAACTTAAAAATAGCAAGTACATTAAAACAGCACAAAGATTTCGGGCTGAAAGGTAAATGTAGTATTTGTCAAAACTGAATGTCAATGGAAAGGCAGAACTCACAATAACCTACTCAAAAGACATATTTCTTGTTAAATCCATATCTTACAAACTGACATTTGACATCTGTCATTTGTTTTATGTCATGTCAATTAAGGGATAATAACTTCTAATCTTGATTATTACTATTCTTATAGTTTATTTATAACGCGCCAACATATTCCGTAGCGCTGTACATAAATTAGGTTCAGACAATGATAAATACATACAATATTTAAAAAGTACTACAGTACAGTTTAATATATATTAAGATAAACAACATTGCAATATGCAAAAATTCTAAAAATAATATTGGGTTTTTCTTTTTGTTTGCCCTTCCATAGCATACTAACTTATATACATATATATATCAGTAGCAGAGAACCATTGCATCAGGTTCAGACCATTAGGGCCCATAACAGAGTAGGGTCCTCTGCTTTCTGTAGTTCATGGGCACTTTTATTTTATTAGGGGAGATCATTATTTTTATAGAAATGTGATTTGATCACCTTATTCACTTTTGGATTTGTTGGCTTATCGACAAGTCACCCACCTTCTATCGAGAAGTTGCAAGTGGGGAGCAAATTATTTTGTAGCAGGGCCTTCCATTACGTAGCTCTGCCACTGATCAGTTTGTATCATAATTGGAAAATCGTGGTATTATTTCTGACCTAGGTTAAGTCAACATAATTATCAACAGTTGTGTGATGTGCCATGTCTGTTTTTAAATTATTTGTCAAAATGCAACTGTGAGGCAGGAATATGCTGATAATGAACAAGTGTATAGGTCATTTGTTAGGAATATGTATTTTGCTTCATTTGGTGATCGATTTTGTGTAACTTGCTTTAAGGCAAGAAACAACTGGAATCCTCCTGCTATGTAAGAAAGAAAACATAATAAAGATCACAATTCCACTGTGGTTAGAACCAGATGTTGGAACATCTACCTACTTCCTAATATGATATTTAGCTAGAGCTATAGTTACAGATGTATTCAGACCCAACACGCAAGCCATGTAACCAAACATAGCATTTCAGGGAGTGATCATGATCAATTAAGCAAACCCGCAAATTACAATGTAGGCAGAGCCTAAAGTAAATGAGACTGCGATCAATATAACACGAAAATAAAATGTAAAAATATAATTTTTTTATTGCAGATTTGCGAGCTTGAGACTGTTGTACAATTAATTCTAATGTATTTCATTGCTTTCCCAGTATTTTAAAGTACAGTATTGTGTTTATATTTGCTTTTGCAGTGTTACAAACAGGTGTTTAACCCACTTCCAAATCCTATCTAGTACTTGTCTATTTTTTATACATTTGCCATTTACGGGTTTGAAAGCAATTGTAGGCTTGCTGAATTGCTGCAATTAAATATGGATTTTGTATCTTTAGCACTGGTAACATTTGCTGCCTTGAAACCTCAAAGAGGAGATAGGACAGAGTTACAATTTGGACCCCCACAGTGATTTTGAGCCTGTAACCTGCAAATGGATTGCGAGTTGCAAAATGTAGCCGATTATCTGTAACTTTTACGGGCTCCAATACAGGCTCCAGTAATTGTGTTTTGAACAATTAAATAGGGGCCATGGTTAGCTGGGTTAGCTAACTTAAAAGGGACAGATTGCTGAGAATACCAGCCTTGATCCTCTTGGAGGGAGAGCTTCCCATAGATGCTGTACTTCATTATATTGCTGACTTTTGCTGCAAACTGCATCCATCCCATAACTCAAGCTAAATAAACTTGTATTATTTCCAACTTGTGTGTGTATTCATTTCCATCATAGGTATAGGGGGAACCAAGGAACATTATTAGGAGGAGATTTTTGCTGATCTATTGTTTGTGGTGATGCATAAGCAATATATCTTCTGTCCTACCTGCATTTCTTAATACATTTGGGGCAGCGAGCAAGTTTCCTCCAATGCTGTGTGATAGATAGTACATTGTGTGGATATTGGGTTTGTTTGTAGTTCTGTAGTTTTGTTGTTGGCACTATGCCTTCTTTGCTTAAAAATATGTTTATACAATTGTTCAAAAGGAAAAAGAAGAAGAGCACCAATGTAAAGGGAGGAGGTGGAGATG